>OU343222.1:19642023-19665864 GCA_910596185.1 Chrysanthemum makinoi
CTTAAAGTTGAGCTTTCACGTCGATATTATTGAATGTGCTTTCTGAGAGAATGATTTCTGCCAAACAATAAGTAACAAATGCGCCAAACTGATTATAGTGTTACTAAACTTACTGTGGTCTTGGTAGTCGAGATAATGAACGAGATTCAGTTGGTATATCTATTTGTGTTTTCAAACTTGTTATTGCAATTCGAAGTTGCAATTCGAATATATGCATATTTTGTAGTAGGTCTAATATCAGGATTCTCATGTTTGTCTATCCAGAGGCTCAATCTAATGCCATTAAAGAGGACTCAAACGAGGTGAAGGCCATTGAACCAGAACCCAAACCAACAGGGGACAATGACTCCTACTCACTCCTAAACCTGAGACCAGAGGCTGCTAGACGCAAGTCACCATGACCTTAAACGTGCAAGAGTAGTAGCACTAAACATCGTCCCACCTCAACTGGTGCAACAAAAGCTGTGGCACTTGTATTACCATCACTGAAAGGAAATCTCAACGGGATCGCTCTACGTGTACCCACACCCAATGTCTCTGTAGTGGACCTTGTGGTTGAGGTTTCCAAGAAGACTTTTGCAAAGGAAGTGAATGCCGCCTTCAGAGAAGCTGCAGAAAATGAGCTAAATGGTATTATGTCTGTGTGTGATGAACCTCTTGTGTCTGTTGACTTCATATGTAGCGACGTGTCATCAACTGTGGACTCATCACTTACCATGGTTATGGGAAATGATATGGTGAAGGTGATTGTGTGGTACGACAATGAATGGGGTACAGATAAGCATGGTAAAGATAAGCAGTGGTTTAAGTTTGATTTAGAGGAGGCCTTTTATATTTGCTTTTCCTTAAAATGGGGTACATATGATCATAGTATAAAAACACATGATGAGTTATGGGACTACATGACTTTTGAAAAACCATCCTTCCCTGATTCTTTCAAGGCTTATTCTCATCTACGGGACAACAATTGGGTCGTGACGTCATTCACTCTCCCATTCATAACCTACTACTATCTATCTCATCCCAAAAAAAAACACAGATTTATTCTCTCTATAAACACATCTATCTTTATAAATCGTAAATTTGATTCCTCGATCCCTTCTTTTAGCCATCATAAAAATCAAGAAGCACAGCCACCATATCATGTTGTCTAATTTTAGATCCTCTGCCGGAAACCATGGTTGGATTTTAGATCAAGATTTCATCGTTTACTGTTATCAATTGCCGTTTTCATGTTCTTTCAGTTTAAGGAAGCTGCTGGTACTTATTGATTGCCGAATTCACATCATATTTCCATTGCCAATATTAGAAAGCAACTCGAAGTTTTAGAGGACAACATGTTGAATGTGTACTTTTGAGTATTAGCATAAGCATTACTGTTTAAATATTCAATCCCAAATACCCTCTTATCTGCACTATGTATATATTTTTTTTTATAACTGTCAAGTACTATGTATAAACAGAAAGGTAATCATAATACGAGCAAAATTGTGGCTTGCAAATGATGGAAACTACAGGGAAATTTGGTGTTTTACCGCATGGAAACCAAAAGGCCAACATGAAGAATTTCAACTGCCAAGTGATATTTCTAAGGCTCTACAAAAAAAAGTTCTGTTTGGCTACGGGTTCATGCTGTGTTTTTACCTGTAAGTTAAAACCCATCAGATGGGTATATTAGTTTTGGTTTATTTTAACTTACTTATCTGTAATTAAACTTTTTTTTTAATATCTTATCCGAGTCGTTACAGCTGAATTTTGTAAGAAGCTATTTACTCCAATTCCTCCTCACACCATCTACATACATCGTAGTATGATATGGTAATCTAACTTAAACTGAATACAAAGACTCAAAATTATCGGATATGGTATTTATGCTTGGTCTGTAGCTTATTATTTCTACTATTTTGATTTAAATGTGGCGAGCCATGTTATGCAGGGGTATGTCCACAATTGTCTAAATGGGAATGGACATTAATGACGTTAGAGCTTTTCTTCAGGTTAGTCTACACACCCAGACGGTATATGTGCTTCACTACTGAATTTGGAGTTGTAAGCTTGATAATATTCATGTATTCGTAGGTAAAGTTAAAGTTTAAGAACCAATTTCCTGCGAGTGACAAAAAGGCAAAAGTTTGCTCTGGATCGGTTGAAGCGATGGGTGGGAGTCAATGTTTGGGTGGTGGAAATCAAAGTCAAACTATTGCAAGTAAAAATCAAGCTGGTGCAGGTCAAACGAAAGCAGGTGTAGGTGTTACTCAAACAAGCTGAGTAAGATTGAAAAGTTGAGAATGTGAAACGTTATGGAGGTCAGATCATATGGAGTGAGGCGAATATGCAAACAAGGTATTACACAAGACTGGTGTTGTTCTTGTTCATCCTTATAATGATGGCCGTATCATAAGGTATTGAAGTAACTATAATTTCATCCCGTCGTGTCTCTCTTCATTGCAAATAAATTAAAAGTATTATACAGTAAGTATTATCATAAGGTATTATAAGTGGTTCAGTTTGGTCGTATCATAAGTTATACAGCAAGTATTTTGACAAGCATTAAAGGGGTATTGTTTTTAGACGACTATATTTTTTGTTTCATTTCTTATTAGCACAATCATCTTCAATGTGCCTATTTCTTGATATAGTGGTATTTTATAACAATTGAAGGTGTGGAGCAATGGGAGATTTTGTAATGTGAAGCATGGGGTACAATGCAAAGAAGCAAAGATACGTGTGTCGATAGCTTCGTTTCTTTTGGGGCCTAGAGGGATAGTGGAACCGCAATCAGAACTTGTGGACGATGACCATCCTCTTTTGTACATGCCTACCACCTATGTTGATTATAGGAAAATCAGGCTATCGACAAAGTTGCAGGCAGGGGAGGCTCTTGAGCATTTGTACACACCAAGCTTCAAGAAGGGATGAACCATGGTTGATCACATGGTGAATATTTTGAAGAATAAGTTTTATAGTTTGCACCAAAATTATGCAAACTGTGTACATGTAATCCAGTGGAAATTCATGTCTCACATTGATTGAGTTTGTATTTGATCAAAAACCATTCTACTAATGGCATAGCACATGAGATCAATTTTAATATGAAAGCTTAAAAGCAAGCAACATTGGTTGAGTACTGTTGACAATCATACAATGAAATTTTTTATGATAAATAGATATGCATATGCAAAAAATATCCACATGAATAGACAAAAAAAACCCACAGGTATTTAGTCTCAGTAGTAACAAAAGAAATCCGATCCAAGTCAAGTAAACATGGGAAACCATGTTTTCGAGGGTCCAGTATCCGCGGTTATAGTTGAACTCATGGTTACATCAACAAATCAAACTAGATCAGTGGCGAAACAAGGATTTCAAGTTAAGGGTGCTCACTTTAAGACAAGTAGCAACGATAAATGATAATACTTGTATAACAAATTCTCATAATTTGGAAGAGAATTGGACATAAATACGTTCTAGCATAGGAAACTTATACTTGCAAGTTAAACTAGCAAATTAACTTTGCCAAATGAATCTTATTTTTTCACATGTTAGTAAGTTTTTATCTGGTGTGGCAAAACGGGCGGGCCGGGCGGGCACGAGCTAAACGGGAACGGGCTATAATGGGCACGGGCTTAAACGGGCACGGGGTAAACGGGCACGGGCCAAACGAGCACATGTTATACAAATCGCTTAATAAAAGACCTAAAACGACGAAATAAATTCCTTAAACGTAATATCTTATTTATATTAAAAAAAAAAAAAAACTTAAATATATTATATAAAAAAATATTTCTTTAAAAAGATCGTAATGTTCTACGATTGAGAAAAAAATGTGCCCGTTAGTGCCTATTTAAGTTTTCAATGGGCTATATGTGCCCATTTCAGAAAAAAGAGGGGGTTAAATGTGCCCAAATCTTTTAAAAATTTGTCTATTTAGCCAATTTTTTTGCTTTTTGGCACATTTTGCCACCTCTAATTCATAGACACAAATCCATTTCTAATATTCCGTAGACTTTCAGCAAAGTAATTGATCATAGTAATTGCTGCTTCTGATACAATGAGTACTAGATTTTGGACAAATGAGAAATGAGGTTGGATGCTCTTAGGATGCGTCGAGTGTGAATTCTTTGGTAAGTCGAGTGTTACACTTTTCTTCCTCATTTTTTGCTTACTCTCGTGATTTGTTTGCTTAAGCTTTTTTCCGTATCTTCCATAGATGTTGCACTCCAAATTGTTAAGGACCATCCAGATGTCTCAACGGATATGTCCATAGGAGTTCTGGCTCGAAAACCCGATGCTTTCAAAAGAGTAAAAAAGAATTTGATCAGAAGAATTATCCATTCAAGTAAGCATAATTAAAAATTTAACTATTTTGAAATCATTTGGGACGTGTACAATTCATTAACTGATTATGTGGCTGTTGCTATCAGTTATGAGTATGAAATATGCTCATGAAGAGGATACAAATGCACTTGAATTACTAAAAATCATTTGGCGTCAGACTCTCAGACGAAGGGAAAAGTCCGAAATTGATAATATACTCAATGGGCCTCCTCACCCGACTGATGAAGGGATATTATACCGTTTCAGAATATTATTTGTAGCTACAAAAATGGGCAACACCATATTTGTAGTTGAGCTTCTTCGAGCCTATCCCGATCTAATATAGGAAAAGAATGATGATGAGCACATTATTTCATATAGTTGTTATGCACCGTCATCAAGGAATCTACAACCTATTGTATGAGATAGGATCGAGGAAGGATCGGATAACCGAAATAGAAGACAGAGGTAACAATAACATGCTCCATTTACTTGCATTGACTACGGTGAAAACGAGATTCCATACTACTGTAGCATCTCTACTTATGCAACGAGAGTTATTGTGGTTCAAGGTATGTCTTTATCAATCTTGTGCTGCTACATGAAAGTTTAATATGTGATGATAGAAATGTACAGTGCAATTCATCGATAATAGTATAGGCCTCCCAATCAACGGGTACATTAGACTTTTAGAAACAAAGCGTAGATGAAGCTTGAACGTGTGTGTCCCGTTATGATGTATTGTATTCTTAAATATATACTTATAAAGTAGGTCCAGTATGTAGCATAACTTAATCAATGAAATGAGACCAAAAAGCTTTCTTACACAAAAAAATGTTTCTAAATTTCAATGATCAATCAAAAAATAATTTAGTATGAAGCCATGACTGTTTTAGAAAAACTACCTCTCATATTCAAACTCTAACTTTAGGTGAAAAGATAACTTTTTTATAATTTTTTTAGGGTGGAGCAATTAACTTAGGAATGCCCATCCTACGAATTCCATTAATATTGTTGTTTACGTTTGTTTATGTCACTCGGAGTTGATAAAATATAAGTTTATACAAAAGATATGTGCCTCTAAGGTAAAATTACATTTTCAAAATCGTTTGGCCTTTCAAGGTAAATGTGATCTTGAGTTTTTTTATTAGTATTTCAAGCCCGTCAACAAGTAACTAGAACTCGCTTGAGTAGATTTGTTTGTGTTCTAATTAATGTGTATTCAATTGAATTGTTATCAAACTTTTAGTGGAATTTTTTTGCTTTAAATTTGTTGAATAAATCCATTTTCATCAAGGAAATTGTTTGGTGCAGCAGGGAGGGCAATAGAAAAGGTGGTGGTTTAAGTTTAAAAGTCTTGGTTCAGATGCAAGGTAACTACTACTTTCTCACTTTTGGTTCTCTGCATAATGGGTCACCTGGCTTTAGTATTTTGCTTACTATTTTGTTGCACTCACACTTTTTATAGGGATTGGGTATTGTTGTTGATCATTATTATTATTATTATTATTATTATTATTTGATTTCCAGTTCAAGGTTGCACATCCTAAAAAAAAAAAAAAAAAAGCACAAATATTAATGTGTAGTTTTTATCGCAAATTGGGCAACGAAAATCCATATGATGACCATGTTTTTTTAAGGTTTGACTTTTGCTTGTGTTGCATTAATCGATGTAAACTTATGTAAAATTACGCATTTGGCACTTGATTGGGAATGATTTATCTCAGAAATAACGTGAAGTCAGTAAGTATACATGTTTTATTTGAGGGGGGCCAATATTTTACAATGTTCGTAATTTATTAACCCTTACTTAATTTATTCATTGGACACTTTTTCAGCCATTTTTTACCTGTCTTCTTTCGCTATAGTAAAATATGTCAACGATAATTATAAGTCATACCGTCCCATCGGACGGTTTTTACACTAGTGTATATATATATATATATATATATATATATATATATATATATATATATATATATATATATATATATATATATATATATATATATATATATATTAACATAAACTATTTCTACATAACGTTTAATTAAAAACTTATATACTTTTGTATATTAAAACACGAAACTAAAGTCTAAAACCAATAAGGTAAATAACCATTTGACATCTAAAACCATTCGGGTAACATTATATTAAAGCAACCATTTACGAGAACCTTTTCGATTATATAAAATAGACTTTTCTGAGGAATAAATAACTTAAGTAATGTAAATGATATTTTGCTTTTAAACTTTAAGCATTTCCACACAAGTAGAAACGATGCTAGTACTTCACCACCAAACCATTTCTCAACCATTGCCATTTTGGTCGTGAACCAAATGTTTACCACAAATTCTAAGACTTGCCATATTATATCTAGGTTCTGTGTTGGAGCCGATATCATTTCACATTTGATCTGCCATTTCTTGCTACTTAATTACTGGGGTGAGTTCGTAGCCCCAATGTTACTTGTTTTTATAAATAAATCCCTTTTGTACTCAAACTATGTTGTGTCTCTTTTGTATCAAACTTTCGAGTTTTCTTTGAATGAAACGTCTCTTTTAGAGTCGTTTTCTATGATTATTGACTATGATCCTTGAAGTAACACCCAAATTAGCCTTTCACTGTTATGTTGTGATTTTGAGGGTGTTACAGATTGGCATCAGAGCCAAGGTTATAGAGAACCAAATTGTCTTTTTAAAACATTTGGACTATAGCTACACTTTTGAAACGGGACTATTTTACACCACTACATTACGCCCTCCATGCCCACTTTATAACAATAAAATATATTGAGATTTGCTTGGTAAATAATACATCACTAGTAAAACATCACATGAAATGAATTAATGACTAAATTGCATTTATTTTAGTTAGACATTGAGATTTGCTTGGCAAATTATGCACGACTAACTAAAACTTTGTTTATCACATGATTTGGCTTGCGCTTACACTATTTTTTTATGGGTTGTTACAGTACCATGTCGTCAGCATCTCACCCTGTCATGTTATCTTCCGACTCAGAGATGGAGGACGTTATGTCTTCCACCACTGTACCTGTACCTAGGAGTCCAACCCCGGCTTCACTAGCTCTTGCTTCCGGTGAAACTGAACCCTTCGAGGAAGGGGAAGTTGCACCTACTCCACCTATTCCAGTTGCACCCATTCCCTTAGGAGAGCATTCTGCTTACGCTCCCCTAACTTATGACCAACAAATGCAATCCAAGCAGTGGTTACCTGAATCCAATTTAGGGATAGAGGACGAGGCATCTAAGTCATCTAAGAGTACCGCATCCTTGTCTTCTGTTACACCATCTTCATCACCTTTGCCGATTCGTCTCGGCGTAGGAGAGTTAGGGTTCTTAAGCTTTATGAGCCTGCACCCTTTGGTATACCTTACTGACAGCATCGGGGAGGTTCGATCTTCAAGAACACCGCTCAAAACCGAGTGCGTGAACCTGTTGTACCCTTTGTACCCCCATCAGACATACCATCATCTTCTGCTTAGCCACCATCAGTTCCATTTACACCACCACCTATGACTGTTTCACCACTACCACCTTCTTCTACCAGACCACCACTGTACTTGTGTCATCTCCACCACTTGCTTCATCACCACTATGTGTTTATAGTGATCCTCAGTTACCACTTCGTGAGAGGACTTGTTTCCTTCCATCTTCATCTGACCCATATGTTGAGGCCATGACTGCTGTCACCATCCATTATGGACCCCGCAAGAGGGTCGATCCTCGATGCTGGTCTTTCCTACTACCCGTTATGATTTTTGTAGGTACATAAGAAGGTATTGATGCAGGTCATTCTAGCAAGGAGACAAGATCTAGCCAAGACTACCTTATAATGCCACTATGGAAAGATGGTTCACTGTTTAATACTGCTGGGCCAAATGTTAATACTGTTAGCCCATCAGTCAATACTACTCCACTTGAAGCCACAAACGATGATTTCTTTAGTGATGAAGAAGTGGATGTAAGAAACATTCCTACCACATATGTAGCTCCTATTACTCCAAACACTAGAATCCATAAAGATCACTCACTTGAAAATGTGATTGGTGATGTACAGTCTGGTGTGAAGACAAGGAGAACGACACAGAATGCAAATGAACATTGTTTTATTATTGCTGTTTATGAAGGGAAAACGCATGAAGACCTCCATAATTTTCTGTTTGCTTGCTTCCTATCTCAAGAAGAACACAAAAGGATTGCCAAAGCTCTTAGTGATCCAGCTTGGATAGAAGCAATGCAGGAAGAGCTTTTGCTGTTTAAGCTACAAAAGGTTTGGATACTTGTGGATTTGCCTAAGGGAAAGAGGGCCATTGGTACAAAATGGGTCTTCAGAAATAAGAAAGATGAGAGACGAATAGTGGTTAGGAACAAAGCAAGGCTGGTTGCACAGGGTTATACTCAAAAAGAAGGCATAGATTATGATGAAGTGTTTGTCCCTATAGCAAGAATTAAGGCAATAAGGCTGTTCTTATCTTATGCTTCCTTTATGGGATTTATGGTATATCAGATAGATGTGAAGAGTGCTTTTCTTTATGGTACAATTAAAGAATAGGTTTATGTTAGTAAACCACCAGGGTTTGAAGATCCTGACTATCCTGACAAAGTTTACAAGGTGGTAAAAGCACTTTATGGTTTACATCAAGCTCCAAGAGCCTGGTATGAAACCCTGCCCAACTACTTATTGGACAATGGGTTTCAAAGAGAAAAGATAGATCAGACATTCTTTATCAAGAAGCAAAAAAGGGATATCTTACTTGTTCAAATCTATGTTGACGATATTATCTTTGGCTCTACACAGAAGGAGTTGCGTACAGAGTTTGAAAAGCTGATGTATGACAAGTTCTAGATGAGTTCTATGGGAGAACTCACTTTCTTCTTAGGGTTGCAAGTGAAACAGAAAGAAGATGGGATATTTATCAGCCATGATAAATATGTAGCTGATATCTTGAGGAAGTTTAAATATGCAGATGTCAAGACAACAAGTACTACTATGGATAAAGAGAAGCTTGTACTCAAGGATGAAGATGGTGCAGAGGTTGATGTTACTTTGTATAGATCAATGATTGGTTCATTGATGTATCTTACAGCTTCTAGACCAGACATTATGTTTGCAGTATGTGCATGTGCCAGATTCCAAGTTACACCTAAGGAGTCTCACTTACATGCTGTGAAGAGGATCTTTAGGTACCTAAAAGACCAACCTAAATTGGGCCTTTGGTATCCTAGGGAGTCTTCCTTTGAGTTGGTGGCATATTCTGATAGTGACTATGCTGGTGCAAGCTGTCACACCCCCAAAATATCTGTTTTGCAGCGGAATGGAATACCTGGGGGATGACTGTCATAGCATCACAGTTACAGTTATATTGAACGACCTAAAGTGTCGTTTGGAAAACACATCGTTTGATATAATAAAACATTCAGAGTTTACAAAATATAGGTTCCAAAAAGATAGTCAACATTTGCGGAAATAAGTTTGTTACAATCCAAACGATGTTTTAAAGTGCATAAAATCCATGTGAGACGCGTCGTCACCGCGACTCTATGATAAGTCCTTATGCATGCCATGAAGTATATGCCTTAGATACCTGAAAATACATTGCTAAATGTGTCAACACAAAGGTTGAGTGAGTTCATAGAGTTTACGAAAATGTTTTATACGACTACCACAAGTATAGGCCATGTATGACAAATATGTCACATAAAAATGTTACAATTGCTATAAGCACATGACACCGAAGCTAGACTGATCATGATGTTCGCCCCAACAGAGTATTTTGCCAAACAACTCAAATTATGATATTAAATGAAATGCATCCGTTTGACCAGTTGGAATCCACCAACCCGGATGGAGGAGTCACCCTCAATAGATCTGTTCACTCACCCTCGCTTACCCCGTAATTAACGGTTCATGATTTCTGATATGGGGACATTCAATTGGCAATGAGGTAACTTAAGCAATGTAATGAATTTGATATACTTGGTATCGTAATAAAAATGATGTGCAATGTATTCTCCCTCGTAGGTTTGAAATAATGTATAAACTTGAAAGACGGGGCTATGAAAACTCACCTGATACAATGATTATAATGATATAATGGCAATACTGAAATGAGGTGCAATCTCTATCTGCAACCTAATATGAATGATATGATCTATTATAAATCATGAATATATGTCGTACATACAAATCCACATGTAATTTATACCACTTGTGCAGTTTTGAAAATAGAGTTTATCGTCGAAATATATGTTTATGACATCTTGTCAAGTTACCAAAATACTTTACAAGTATTTACGTTGAAACAACATCCTACGATAGTCGTTTAGTGATTTATCAAGAAATTATAGCTTTTCGTCGCAAAATAATGTACTTTGATAATTCGTGAAAGTGGCTAAATGGCCTCGAAAAGCTAGTCGTAAAATAGTGAATATCGAGTGTTAGGAAACAAACTTAATGATTTTAGAAATCTTGCAACATTATCTAAAAGTCATAACACTGAACTTTTATCCATACGAGTTCCGATCATAAAGAAAAATAATGGTGAAGTGAGGTAGTTGAGCTAAAAATGTAGTTTATGGGTAGTTTTCGGGAAAGTTTGAGAGGTCATAAGTTACTCGTTATAAATCCGTTTGACGAACGGCTGGACATTTTGGAAAATAGGCCAGGTGAACTAACTTTTACTCGCAGATACTATTTTACCAAAACCAACTCGATCATTGAGAAAAACGGCTCCAAACATGGGTACCTGAAAAGACAGTTTCAACACTTAGAAAATATTTAAGTGTTAGTGCTGAAGAAAATAGTTGTGATCGTCGTATTTTAAATATGTATATCTTTAGCGTTATAGGCCCGTTTTCTACGTTCTTTATATCCTCGGAATCGTGATAGTATGTATTAATATATTTTTGATAAGTCGACTCTTCTAGTTTAGGTTTACAACTCGTTTTTGACCCTTGAAAAACCCTTGACAGCAAGTATATTTTCAGAAAAATAGTTTTCGTCGTTAAACTTGAAAATAGCGTAACTTCTTCGTTATAAACCCGTTTTAACCCGTTCAAGCGGCCACGGTTTCGTTTTTAAATCTATTTTCTGAATATCTAGACCAAAATAATCCCCAGCCTACTGAAATTTCCAGATTTTACAAAACGTTACAGCCCTTAATTATATTTCGTCGAAAACGATTTCTCTTGTTTGAAACTTGATCTAAAACATTCCAATCAACACCAAAGCTATTCTAAACCTACCATACACCTTCTTAGGGTGTCATGGGTTCCTAAAATTCACCAAAAATGATAAGGTTCATAGAAATATTAATAGGATAATTAAAACTCATTATATGTAGTAAAAATCAAATAAAAGTGGTATGATTCATAGTATATTTGCATGATTTTCTTACTAGATCATAAAAATACATCAAGTAAGAGTATGAAAGATTAGGAAAAATTGTTAGAAGCTTACTTGAGTGATGGAAGAGTTTTTGAGCTAGAAACTTAATTAATCTTTAGGTTTTTATTTCAAAACCTTGAAATAGATTACTAATTGTGCTTGATAAACACTTGATCTTGAAAAATTTATGGATTCCTCCTTGTTCTTGAGCTTGGCCGGCCACAACCAAAGGAAAAGAGAGTTTCTTTTTGTTTTCACCTTCCAAAGTGTGTTTGTATGTGTTTCATTTTTGTACAACTCTTGTATAATGTAAAATATCTAGACATAATGTGTATGTGTCATTTATTTGGTCAAGATTTTATAAAATGAATGACTAGGGGAGGAGTGTGGTCGGCAAGGGTATTAGGGGGGGGGGGTGAGGTGTATTTTGGATGATTAAATGTATAAAATGTTATGTATATTGAGTATTTGGTACATATAAATAATTATTAATTGTAGCGTTAGCTAGAAATCGATTTTTACGGAACAAAATAAAATATATCGAAGTCATAAAAATTATAAAAATGCATTTCTCGCAAGTATTGGGTGAATGAATATTTTTCGAGTTGAATTTACGAAAACCGTCGTAAATATATATATATATATATATATATATATATATATATATATATATATATATATATATATATATATATATATATATATATATATATATATATATATATATATATATATATATACAAAATAAATTCAAAACATCGGGTAAACTAATAATATAATTTTTATAGTCTTAAAATGAGTATTAAAATATATTTGAAACAATTGTTGGACGTGTCGGATCAATTATTCAAAATAAATGATCGTGTGATAGCGTTTATTTAATAAATAAATACACGTTAATGAAATATGCAAACCCATGCATAAATTAATATAAAGATGATGTTACTGATGATATGTAGACTAACTCTAGTCTATATGAAATGTTCTCAATGATGTTCCATGAATACGCAGCTTAACCCTCAAGGTTACGCGTATTTGATACTCGTAAACCTAGTTCTGAAAAATGATGAATAGTGAATCATGAATAGTGATTTTTCTCAGGAATGAATAGTGTTTCGTGAATAGTAAAATTTTGAAATAACCTCTCAAAGTCTCAAACCGACTTCAAAAACAATGAATAGTAAAATGATGAATAGTAATCAGTGAATAGAAATTTCCCGAGATAAATTTTCAAAGTTTGCAAAAATGACCTGAAATTACGAGTTGTCACACAAGCTTGGATATGAAATCCACAATAGGTGTTTGTTAGTTCCTAGGGTGCAGGTTGATATCATTGTAGTGCAAGAAGCAAACTGTGGTTGCCAATTCTTCTATTGAAGATTCAGAATCAAATGTTGGATTATGGCTATAATTTTATGCACACCAGGATTAATATTGACACTAACAGTACTATATGTATTATCAAAAATCTTGTTTTACACTCTAAAACAAAACACATAGAGATTAGACATCATTTTATAAGAGACTACAATTTGAAAAAGTTAATTCAAGTTGTTAAAATACACACAGATGAAAATTTTACAGATTTACTTACAAAAGCTTTTGATGTTGGAAGGTTTCAGTACTTGGTTGCAAGTATTGGAATGATAGATCATTAAAATCTCTTTGTGTCTTTGTAAAATTTTGTAAAGGATTAGTCTGTTTAGTTATATCAGTTTGTACTACTAAGTATAACTAGTACCGTTGGTTATATTTATGACTTTTAGGTTATACTGCTAGTGTTAATTAATACTGTTAAAGAATAAAATGATTTGGATTGTGTTTTCTTGGTTTTATACTAACACTTGCATGCTAAGCAAAGCAATATGATTGGAATTAGTGATCGACAACAAAGGTGGTGTTTTGGTTGCTTGGTAATGGAGGAACTGATTAATGATAGAGAAGATTTAGGGAAGTCCTTTAAAATCTTTCTCTTGAAACCATTCCTATGTGTGTACTGAACATGAATTGATGGCATTTAGTTAGTCAGATAGTAACTGATCTAACTCACTCTTTACCATTTTATCTTTGTATAGTGTGATAAGTCTGCGGACATCTGGTTTAGAGAACAACAAGCAAACATGAATCTAATACATTTTTGTAGGTAACACCTGCCACGAGCTGAAAACCCTGTCAAGAAGGCTCTATTAATGAGTCTATCTGATCACAGACAATATTTATACTAAAATCATTGGTTCTCACACAACTAGAGGTTAAATGAAACCGAAATGATTAAATGTCTTCCTTTACATATAATCCCTTCAAAAGCTTGGGTGCAGTGTTGTTTTGAAAGAAATTTGGGTTAACATTGCTAGGTAAAAGTTAGTACTTCTAGCTTAATATTAGTACTGTCAGGCTAAAGTTTTTACTGTTGGGTATCCGTTAGTACTGTTTCGGGAATAACTGTTATTTAAATATAGTCGTTGAGATTTTTTCATACCATTACATCGCTTTTAGGTTTCTTAATTTGGAAAATTTCTAATCCTTCTTTAACTTATAAGATTTCTTCGAACTAAAGAAAAGATTTATTCAATTCGGTCCAATCGAAACCCTAAGTGATAGTTTATATAATCTCAATTGGCTTTCCCAAACTATCTTACTCTCATATACGATCATAACCCACCTATAATCAAATTTTTCTCAATTACTAATGGCTCATTTGGAATTTTGTGGGAAGTGAAGGCTTTCACCAAATAATGGATTTTCTGAATAATACTCACATAAGGTATTCTCTTTTAATGAATTCCACTATCTACATTTCTCACATCAAACACTTCTGGCAGACTGCAACTGTCAGAACAGTTGATAATAGAGAACAACAATTAACTGCAATAGTATATGGCAAAGTCATCACTATTACTGAGTCATCTGTTAGGAGACATCTCAAACTAGCAGATGATGATGGTATTAGTTCTTTGCCAGATACTGAAATTTTTGAACAACTTTCATTGATAGGGTATGTGCCAGAAGATACTAAATTGAATTTTCAAAAAGGGCACTTTTCCCCACAATGGCGCTTTTTCATCCATACCATCTTACATTGTTCAAGTCTTAAGAAAACTGCTTGGGAACAATTCAACAACAATATAGCAACTGCTATTATCTGCTTGGCCACAAACAGGTCTTTTAATTTTTCTAAATTGATTTTTGATGGTATGGTTAAAAACTTGGATAGTAACAATTTTTAATGTATCAAAGATTTATTCTGCTATTTTTGAACATGCACAAGAATGTGCTTCTACCTCACACAAACATTTACCCTGCTCCTACTCTTTGTTAGAAACTTTTTAACAATATAAAGAGGGCAGTTAAGGGTTACTCAGGGGTAGAAACACCTTTATTTCAAACTATGATCGTTCATGATCAGTCTGATCAGGGTGAAGGATCAACAAGCCCGGTTGAGTCCCATCACATAACCATCAGTTCTCCATCAACCTCACAACCACAACCTACACAAACCTATAGGAGAAGAAACAAACAGGAATCTATGGTCCCTCAGCCCAGATCTCCTACTCCTTCCCTTGTAGCATATGAGGCTGCCTACTTTGATGAGGATGATAGAATGGAGAGGGCTGCCACTACTGTCTTTAACTTAGATACTACTGCCTCTAGCTTAGATGCAGGACATGACAGTGGTAACATCAATAAGACCCAACCCATGCCAACACTAGCAGGGCCTAGTTCTCAAAGAACTAGCTTAGCAGGTGGTCCCAGAAAACAGGTTACCATGGGGGATACTCCTGTTTAGAATAGGTCTGAAAGGGTATCTAGCATGCCCAGTGATTCACCTCTCCCAAGAGTAACACACTTGAAAGTGATGAGGGGAGTATAAAACTTAATGAATTGATGGTCTATTGTAAAACTTTGTCAGACAGGGTCACTAGCTTGGAGACTGAATTAAAGCAGACCAAGAAGCTCTATGGTACTGCCTATACTAAACTGATAATGAGGGTGAAGAAGTTGGAGCACAGACTCAAGTCCAACCAAGTTAGAAGAAGTTCCAAATTTGTGCTATCTGATGCTGAAGATGATATAGAGAATCCTTCCAAACAGGGGAGGAAGATAGCAGACATTGATATGGATCCTGATATTACATTGGTACAGCCTGATGCAGAATTTGATGGGAGGCATTGGGATGATACAAGTGTTGAAATAAGGGTAGATATGGAGTTTGAAACAAGTTTTATTGTTGTAGAGGATGTTATGCTGATGCTCAAGGAGTTAGTACTGCTAGTGCAACTATTAGTACTGCTAGTCTAAGGGATAAGGGGCTAAGATACATCAGAAGGAGTGCAGAAAAAGATAAAGGAAAAAGTGTTATGCCAGAGTCTGAGCAACCCAGAAAGATCAAGAAGAGAGTTCAAACACATATGAGTTAAAGGGTTTCGTCGGGCCTAACAGACAAGATCTCCCTTAGATCTCGTGTAAAATTTCTTTCCAAAATCTAAACAATATTAACCTAGGATCTTCACAAATAAGAAAATATTTTTGATGTGAACATTCAAGAAAGTCAACTCTAAGTTGATGTTATGATGTAAATACATTTTTGATTTACTTAAAAAAGAAAGTAAACTTGTATATTTAAAAATGTAAGTATACTTTGTAATATAAAATGTCTAGTTGAGTTTTTGTCAAAGTAAAAATATATTTTGTCAAATATAAGTAAACTATAATGTTTGTATGAGAAAAGTGATTAGTTTACTTGTACAAATATTAGACATTTTGCGAAATATGCATTTGTATAAAATACTACTCAGTAAATACAAGTTATGTTCATTTGATCATTACCATAATGTTAGATATTCATTTATTCATACCTAGTGATGTAAATGGAAAATTGAGACTATAATTAAAACTTGTTTATTTTAAACTTTGCGTAAACAAAGTTTATCTTTGTCATTAAACAAATTTAGAAATATCACAAAATATAAATAACGTTTTAACGTGATATTTGTATTAATATAATATGCATTTTTTTAGCATGATACACTAAACATCATGGATTGTTGGTCACATCCCACCAACTACTAAAACTAATTTTCATTTCTCATGAAACCCGCCTTTTCGAGGATGCTAACATACACCAGGGTGTATTGTATTGTGCCTCTTTGTCTCTGCAAATTGTTTATAGTTTATATTAACACTGTCTCTATCTTCAAAGTCTTTCATATATTTTATATGCTTGACGTATATTTTATATGAAAACCGTGTTCAAACGCCATTCCTCAAGTTTCCACCCACTTTAACCTGTCCCAGATTTATAAAAAAGTTGATAACCAGCAACGCTGATATTGTTTCTTCGTCGATGGCTTATTGCGGATATTGAAAGGTGACAGTAACTTGTTTTTTTGTTGCTCATTTCAATCTAGTGATCGAGAATGCGTTCTAAATTGAGATTTATTAAGTCGACTACACGTAAAAGGTTGCTTGTTAAGTACGATCAGTTTTCGTTTACTGGAGTTGTTTATTTCTTGTTGAGGTTTTACTAGATTTAGGCTAGCTAGATTAAAAGGATAATATCAATAGTTTTTATTTATGAAAAATGCCGCATCGAGCTACTTACTTTTTTCCAAGGCAGTTTGATGAACGTGTGTGTGTGAAATCTGATGATCATGAAAAGTTGTTGGAAAAGAGATCTGGTTTCATGATTAATAAAGAAGACGATAGCGATGGAGATCGGCTTTGTGGTGGTAAAAGTGAATGGAGTCACGGGAAGAATAAGAATAAGCAGTTGGTTAGTTTAGAAAGTTGGTTAGGGGAAGAAAAAAGGGCAGGAGGGCCGCGTTTTGGTGATGTGAAGTTTAGCCAACTCGTAAACCATGACAAGAAGGCTCACCGGGGCGTTGACTATGAGGATCACAACAATGAGAGTGGTTATTCAGGTTTTGTTAGAGAACATAGGGACTTTGTCGATGGTCAGAGTAGTAATTCAGGGAGCTTGTTCTGTGGGACAAATGTGACGCCGAGGTCTGTTTTGGGTTCGAGCAGGGAGGTGAAGAAAAGTGTGAGGGGGGAGAATTTGGTAGGTGGAAGTGATATAGGAGATGATGGTCGTTGGGGTCAAGTGCATAGTTGGTGCCAGGCGTATTACTTGCAGCTCACTCTAGCAAAACGAATCACACATCAAGCAACCATTGGTGAAGAACCTAAACATGTTCAAGGCCATGGGAATGGTGGCAGTTGTGGTGTTATTACCTATGATGCAGAGTCTGTTTCATATCGTTTTTGGGTATGATATTCTTTCCTTTGTGGCTTTTCGTCGTGTACACTGATCGATGTTAGGGTTCTGAATGATAAAATTAGTATGATGAAAAGATCTCCGATTAAGAAAGCTAGTAGGTACTTAAGATTTTCTTATAGGTTAATCCTAACTTAGATGATCACCTGAGCCTGTCTTAGTTGTCAAAGTCTATCCTTGTAAGTTCCACCAAAAGTTGTATTTTGCTCACTGAAATAACGGCTTCTCGTGCGTGCATCTAAACCATTCCTTATACTACCTCTGTTATAATACTAAAAACTTGCTCCTGATCAGTTAAGGCTCAAGATTTATCGTACAGATCTCTTATCTTTGAAATGGTCCTTGTGTAAAGTCTATTAAATTCTTAGCGTTTCTACTTGTTGGAAAACATAATCCATTAATCTTTGTTTCTCAAAATCAAGTCTGCATGTTTTTCGTTGGATTGCAATTTGCACCAGCATCACAGACAATATTATTAACAGACATAAAATTCGACCAATAAGGTTGAATACATAGGATTGATGACTTGTCACTTGACAGTTATTATAGTTAGTTATTTACGGTTAGAAGTTAGTTATTATCAAAGGGACATGTTTGTTGGTTCTAATGAACCATCACAACCCTTCTACATACCTATTAGAATAGTATAAATATGTAACTTTGTGTAACAAACAAGTAACCCAATTCAGATTATTAATATCAATATTATGGGTTCACCCAATCTTCCTTGTTTCACTTTTATCGATTCTTATTTTATATGATGATTGGCATGTTTTTGTTATGATCATTCGATCCTGGAAATCCTCCCACACAACCTGTGTAATACTACTATACTTTATACAATCATTTAAACATACCTTAAAAGTTTTTAATAACTACTTATCAGTAGTCACAATATGTTTTCAGGTTAATGGCACCTTGTTATATAACGATAAGGTATCAGATGGTTTCTACAACATCCTTGGAATGGATCCCTATATGTGGGTGATGTGCAATGACTCTGATGAGGGTAAGCGTATGCCATCTTTAATGGAACTAAAAGCTGTTGAGGCCAGTACTGCATCCATGGAAGTGATTCTTGTTGATAGATACAAGGATTCACGGCTAAGGGATCTCGAGGATATAGCACAGGAACTATATTTTTCAGCAGAAAATCCTCTTATGTTGGCTGAAAAACTTGCTAAACTTGTTGCTGCGAGTATGGGGTATGCTTCCGCTTTATACTGCTTACTGAATCTCCTCCCTTTGTCTATAGCATTTTTAATATGTTAAGTTTCCTTATTTAAGGGGATCATTTCCAATTGAGCAAGGTGATCTTTGTGTACAATGGGAGTCTGCTAGCAAGAGAATAAAAGAACATCAGAATAACATTTTAGTCCCCATTGGCAGCTTGTCTACTGGACTCTGTAGGCACAGGGCAATACTCTTCAAGGTTATTATCAATCTCATGTTCCTAACATAGTACAATATAGTATATTAATAATGGATGAAACTTTTTATGCAGAAACTTGCTGACTATGTGGGATTGCCTTGTCGTGTAGCAAGAGGCTGCAGGTATTGTGTTGAAGACCATAGGTCCTCGTGTCTTATCAGAGTTGAAGATGATAAGCTGCAAAGGTCTACACTAAACTTTTTACTCCGGATGATCTTATATTTATGTACTGCATGTAATAATACTTGATACATTTTTCATAAGAATGTTACAACTGAAATGTCTTAGTGAGATTTAAGAACAATGTGCAATTATCATACGAATTTCGGGACAGCATACCTTTTCTCAGTTACTCATCATATAACTAACAAATCACATCAAAATACATCCTATGTTTCTCTTGAATTTTGAATATTGTCTTAGATACCATAATCCTTCGAAATCTGACGCATTTGAATGCTTCTTTATTCATCAGGGAGTATGTGATTGATCTAATTGGGAAACCAGGGAATTTCCATACTCCAGATTCATCTATAAATGGAGATATCCTTTCTCCGGTACCTTCACCATTTCAGAGTTCTCATTTAAAAGATGTTCAACAAGTTTATGTGGGACACGCATCTATTTCTGACGTAAAGAGTACACATGTTCCTACTAAAAACACTTTACATTCAGGTATTACATATTTTGTTAATGTCAAACATCAATGTTTTTTTTTTTTTATTTACCACGAAATGCCAAAACATGATTGGTAGTGTTTATGTTCGTACATAAGATGTTAACTAGAAAGATATCTTAGCTAAAGAAAAGAACCCTTAAAGAGAGGTGTCATGACTTGTTGCTGTATACAGAAGCAAGAATCTCATGAATACCTTGGGAAAAAAAGATTAACGAGATATTTTTCTCAACTCCTTCAAATCTGCCTGATCAGAACTAATTATAAACTTTCTAATGTGGTTACATTCTGATCAGATGTGACCATTACTGCGTTATGTGGTGAAGATAGTTTGATTATCCAAAAAGCCAACAAGAATGCAATTTCTATATCTGGAAATCCCGACATCATCAATTCATGCAGAAACGCTTCAAAAGTAAAATTACATGGTAATATGGAGCCAGAAGTTAAGAGCAATGGAAAACAGAGAGAAAATTTTCCTGCAACTTCCCCAAGATACCTGACACTTGAGCCTTCTCTGGCAATGGACTGGCTTGAGATAGCTTGGGCTGATTTGCATATCAAGGAACGTATTGGTGCTGGTACGTATTTCTGATCCGTAACTCTTAGTCATCTTTATAAAATACAAAAATTAAAAGTTAAATGTGATAAAATTAGAATGAAGAGTGATAATTATTTGTTTCGGTCTGCAGGCTCATTTGGGACAGTGTATCGTTCAGAGTGGCATGGTTCGGTTAGTACTGCATAGTGCATACGGTCATTTTTATATATTAACACAAAGTTAAAATTTGTATAAAGAATAAATTTGTTTTATTGTAGGATGTTGCTGTTAAGGTGTTGACAGCCCAAGACCTTCATGATAATCAAATGAGGAAATTTCTGAGAGAGGTATACCGCTAGAATATAACATTTATCTTTGACTTCTGCCTTCATTTTTTGTGAAACGATTACTTAGCATTCATCTGTTTTAACTTGTCTTGCCATGTCTTGTAAGGTTTCGATAATGAAACGTGTGCGCCATCCTAATGTCGTTCTCTTCATGGGTGCGGTCACTATGCACCCACCTTTTTCAATTGTGGCGGAGTATCTTCCTAGGTGAGTGTTTCTTGTATTGGAGCATTGTGAATAATGCCCATTATGTGCGGGATTGGATACGTAATGATAGAGGTGGAAATTTAAACCCATTTATTTATGAATGGGTCGATCTTGTAACACGTCGACTATGTGGAAGTGGTCAAACTGGCTGAAAAACAGACAATAAAAGTATTGTAGATTTGAACCCACTCATAGTCAATAATGACCTGTTTTATCCACCAATTTTTATTTGTTACCGAACCCGCCCATCTGGCCACCTTACAATGGGTCTCAAAACTTTCTCATGTTTCTGTTACAGAGGTAGTCTGTTCCGCCTTCTACACCACCCAGCCTCTGGAGAAGTAATAAGCATGAAAAGACGGATGCACATGGCTTTGGATGTGGTATTTACAATGCTTTTACTTAATTTATTTGTTACGGAATACATTTTAGCATTCCTTAGAAAGTAAATGAAGACGAATACTCCCTTTTTTAGTTTAAGGTCCACATTAACTTTTTATTAGCTAGAACTGGGATAAACAATTAATCACACAACATTCTAATACCTTCTTCGTGCAGGCAAAAGGCATCAATTATCTCCATTGTCTTAGTCCCCCTATTGTTCACTCAGATCTTAAATCTCCAAACTTATTGGTTGATAAAAATTGGACCGTAAAGGTACATAAACAACATATGTTTTGTTCTATTCAATTGTTTAACGCAACATTTACATTAAGTAGATACCATTTCTGAAACACAGGTTTGTGACTTTGGGTTATCGAGATTCAAAGCGGATACCATTATCTCATCTAAAGCCATTACTGGAACTGTAAGCTTCACTCGTCTGCTTTCACTATGTGCGCTTCCTTCATTATTAAACATTTGAAGCGTATTTATTCCTAATATTAAGGATATAAATCCAATCAATGTGTTCATATAATTCATCTCATCTGTCTATGTCCATTATATGCTCATATATCATTCACATTATCTTCATATTTTATTATATCAATATCAAATTCATTTAATGGTGATTTCAGCCTGAATGGATGGCCCTAGAAGTCCTTCGAGGGGAGCCTGCAGATGAAAAATCGGATGTGTACAGTTTTGGCGTGATTATATGGGAGATCCTAACCATGCAACTTCCATGGAATGGGCTTGGGGCTGCTCAGGTTTGTTCAACCAAAAACCTGTTCTTTTGTCTTTTTTTTTTTTTTTTAAATTCATGGAGCACAAAAATCTTAGTGGATGAATTTCCATCCACTTCAGCAGGCCAACTGGATCTTTTTATTCTCTTCCAGTTTTTTTTATTTCTGATCTCAAATGAATCTTAATTTCAGGTGGTTGGAGCTGTGGCATTCCAGAATAGGAAACTTGCAATACCTGCTAATACCTCTCCCATGTTAGCCTCTCTTATGGAATCTTGCTGGGCCAAGTAAGAATCTTCATCACCTTTTAGTTTCATAACCACTAGACGTGGAAAAGATGGGTAGGTTAGGTATTTGGTCAAAACGGGTAATTACGCAGTGCATGAAGATGAAGTTTAGCACAAAAAATATTAAAATCTGGAAATATTAAAAAAATATTAGAGACTTCTTTTCTTTCTCAAGAATAGCAATGTCTTAGATCGGATTACAAAAACAGACTAATGCATCGCTCAACCCATTTGACTTCTTTTGTAGTCAAACATTTTTAAAGTGACCCGTTTGAGATAAAAGATATACCACCAAAGACCTATTCGTTGGTAAATGTGATGAAGTTATACCACTTATAGCCAGCATTAGCTCAAACGTTCTTCTTAACGAGCTTTGCATTTTTTGTCAACAGTGACCCTGTGGAGCGTCCAAGCTTTAAGAGCATAATGATCATGTTAAAGAAGTTACTCAAGTCTCCCCAAACTACTGGGAGTCCAGCGACAAAATCTGTTTGCTGATAACTAGCAAAACAACCTCTCTCTGCACAAAAATAATAGTATAGTACGTCTATGTTACTTCATGTAAGTTAAAAATCTGAAATAAATGTTTATGTCAAAATCCCTAATTAGCAAACAAAGATTTACCTCTGAGATTTAGACTCTATGAAATAAACAAAGTCTGTTACACACATGTTTTACTGTTATTTTTAAACTATTTTTAGCTTAGTATAAGATAAGTATCGGGGATATCCCATATATAGGGTATGTTTGACGAAAGTAACTATTGCTGGAATTGGAAATGTAATCGTAGATGGAGATGTGATGTAGACTAAGTAACAAGATAACACAAATCAAGCTTGTTGATTCTCAAGAATACCAGGATCGATTCTTCCAATAATCGTTGATTCAATAGAATACCGACTAGTAGGATTCTTAGCAAGAGAACTACCAAAAATTGACTTTTGATATTTCTTTGAACTGAATAGCATTTATTAAATAAGAGTGCAAAACTGAAATGGGCCTCAAAATACATACGGGCCGAAAACTAGCCTAAAAACAAAAGTCTAAAAAACCCGAAAAAACATTAAAATGCAACTCATAAAATATAATGCTTCGGGGCTCGAAAGTTTTGTAAATCGACATAGTCAGTTTACCAAAACCTGGAATCGACTGGTTGCCTGAAAAGGAGCCCCTTAGCCCAAGTTATGCCCATTTTAGTGAGACCCTTTTTGTCACGC
>OU343222.1:19665964-19737205 GCA_910596185.1 Chrysanthemum makinoi
AAATTACCAGTCTCTTTGGTATGTTAAAAGAAACAAAAGCGTAAAACATAATCAAACTAAACACTAATTACAACAATATTACACAGATTAATACAAAGCTGAATTGAGGGTAAATAGCAGACTGAATGTTCCATCTTTCCAAGAGCTTTGGACAGCCATCATCGATTAGCTAATCATACTATAGCATGCGACAAATTTCAGAAGCAACTTAATACTCCTTATCAGTTATAAATATATAATAATCAAGAATCTTGATATCCCCTTGGTAAAGGGCAATCAATGAATAAGCATCAGTAAAGCAAGAATTAGCAATTACACTCAAGCATCAGCAAACGCACCAAACCTCAACACATCGTGCTGCAAGCATTAGCAAGGCATGATACTCTTGGTCTGAAGAAAAAAATACTTTTAAATATGTTACTAAATAACTCACCCATTTGTTTTAAATATGACATCAGAACTGTATACACGTATTTTTGCATGGACTACAAACCTTGGGTGCAGCAGCAGCTGCAGGTTTCTTTGATGGTGCAACTTTAACCTGCTTGATCACAATCATGGTCACAATGCACTTCTTGCAAAATATAAACTGAACTGCAAAATATAAACTGAACTTCTTTTTTGTTTTGGATTTTTGTTTTAGGGTTTTGTGTGTGTTTTTGCTTGAAGCAAAGAATACCGAATGATTTTCATAGCTTAATGAATAAAAGGTCGGACATTAACGAAAAAGATTTTAAACCTATAATTAAGGAATATATAATTATACATATTTAAAATACACTATCCTATATATATTATGGCATGCACAATCTTAACAAAAAAACATTGGTGGTTTGGTGGTTAAGGTAAGGTGCCTATTAACATGTGTAAGGTTGTGAGTTCGAATCCTGGTAGGGGTTTTTTTTATTTATTTAAAATAAAACGAAAATTAAGAGACAATATCCGAATTTTATAAATTAAAAAAAAATGCCACATGTATTCTATGATGACATGGAAATATGACATGGCATTATGGGATGCCAAGTGTCATTTTATGTGACATGCCTCCTCTTATATATAATGTATATATATATATATATATATATTATATAACAGGAGGCATTTGGCATTAATGTCACCTCAATGACACCTCAATGCCACCTAAGCATTATATGTCCACCTAAGCAATTTAATAATTCAACTATTAATCCAACTATTTTTCCCGGTTTTAATGTATAATTTATATTAATTTTTAATATTATTTTTTCAAAATTCGTTTTTATACCTCAATGACACCTCAATGTCACCTCAATGCCACCTAAGCATTATATGTCCACCTAAGCAATTTAATAATTCAACTATTAATCCAACTATTTTTCCCGGTTTTAATGTATAATTTATATTAATTTTTAATATTATTTTTCAAAATCGTTTTATAAAAATGTCATTAGTGAGATTTGAACTTGGGTTGGTTTTAAGAGTAGCATTAATAACTTGTGTGTTTACCAATTAGGCTACAAGTTATTTTGATAATTATGTTGCATTCTATAATATATAATTAGCTCTATAAATTTCGAATTTAATAAAATATTTAGGAATCTGTATTGTTTTAGGATTGTGTTTGTGTGTTGATATTTACTTAAAATAAGATTATGATAAGTTTGGTATGAAATCATTGTTATCTTAAGTTTACATATCTTTTCCAAAACCATTATTTAAAAAACATACATTATATTTTTTCACAAAGAAAAACCTAATCATCAAATCTCTCTCCATCACTAGGGTTTTAATGATTTTTAATGTGTTTTTGTCAGGTTTTCTGTTCTTGGAGCATTGATAATGTATCTATACAGTGTACGAGTTGGTAAATTTGTGTCATGGTTGTAACCTGTCAAAGTTACTATCTCTACTGCTCGATTATTTTACTCTTATAATGTTTCTACCCTATTTGGTTCAGGGAAGGCTGATTAAACAAGAACTTGGCTGTTTCTGAAGGTGTGGCTGTACATTCTTCATTCATCAACACCCTCTAATCCCGACTCGATTAGACGTGGAAGGAGCGAATATGGGTCGGAAGCCAACTGTAGTGTTGAATCTCAGGATAATAACCCGAGTGTGCAGTCAATAGTTGAGGTTGAGGTCCTTCAATTTTATTATCATGTATCTTTTGTTGTTGTCTAGGAAGTTCCTTCTTCCACCACATCATGCTTTCTTCTCTTTTTTGTACATTAAGCAAAATTGTCGACCCAGTAAAATCATTGGTGAGTTTATGTGATTACTTGACAGTTGACACCTTAATGTACAACATGTACAATATGCATAATGTCTATGCGGAATGTTTGGTTCAGGCTATAACAAGCAAAAAATGTCTTTGGAACGGACTGCAAATGCGTTTCACAAATGTGTATATGAGGTAAAAACTAATTTTATTTATTTTTTATTTTTTTTATTTTTTTCATAGGATAACCTAAATGTGTTCCTTAACATTTACTAAGCGAATATTTGTGACGCGTCATCTCAGCACTCTTAAATGCAGATTGAGATTGTGGTGGTAAAGAATGAACAACTCGAGAAACTAAAGGCTCGCTAGGTGACACTCAAGAATGATGTTCATCCTAAGGTTTGTCTTTACGACTTTTGATTGTATATCACTAAGTAGCTTTTCTTTACGCATTTCCACTGGCAGATGGACTAATGCAGAAAAGATGAACCGAATTTTGTCTTAACATAATATTTTCATATACATAAGTTTACATTAGATACCTTGAACAAACATGTCAAAAAGAAAAATAGGGGTTCCATTGTACTGTAGAGATTTCTGTGCTTTGTTGAAAATATAATGCATGTGCAGATGAGCGTGAAAACTGAATGTGCATCACTACCTTTATATTAGCAGTTCGTATCTTAATTATACCATCAAATAATCAGTTTATGTTATGCTTGGATACAAACAGTCATAAATGTTTATCTACTGTATCGAAAAGCAAGTAACAGGATAAATAATTTATACTTTATATAAATACCTTTGTATATGAACTTTTTTATAGGCAAGGATATAAATTTGTGAACCAATACGTCGCAATGGAGGTAATATTACCCTTACACTCTTACAATATACTTTTGGGTGTTAATTATGGTATGAAACTGGGCCTAAAATTCATTAGTAACTAATTATTTGATAGTTTATTTTGTTCAGTTGACATGATTGAAACAAGAATTAAGACGTGAATCCAATGGTGCCCGAAATGTAAGAGGGTGTGTTACATGAAAGTTTTTCTAATTTGTTACAAGAAGGTTTCATATTCGGATTCTTTAGTCAATCTATTTTGATTTTTTATTTTTTTTTTGAATTCGGTAGTTTTTTGTCAATCAATTTTGGTCATATGAATTAAGGAGTCTGCGGACCTCTGCTTGCTGCTATGCGATTATGGGCAACACCAACACATAGATGGAGTAAATGGAAGCACATATATGATGTACAGTGACCGGGTAAGGAATATCGATCTAAATTGTTGTATATATAATTTAATACCTTAAGATAGTTATTATTTGCAAATAAGATCGTAGTCTCATTGCCATCTTTTCTAGGTAGACCTTTAATGATCCATGATAAAGATAACATATGCGGCTGCAAGAAGGGAGATCTGAGGTGCACAACCATCTGTAATGACCACATTCGGTGCCATTGATCATCTGCTTGACCAACCAATATGGACAGACCTACATCAATACCTGCAATGGTTGCATTGGTGAGATATAATGCTATTTTTTTAATAATAATGTTTACCTTTTAACACGGGCAGTGCTTGCAGGATACTGAAAATTGAAGCTTGCGGGATAGTGACAATCGAAGCTTCATTGACAATCACTATGATGTGAACCGTTCGTTGATGCAACTGTGGTAACAAAATTAATCATTTTGGTAATTAAATCGTATAATTTTTTAAATATGATTTAGGAGGTTTAACCGAGTATGATAAGTTTACCATATCGTGTATTCATCATCAGCTGTGATTTCCCTTATGTATACATGAAGTCATTTACAGGTGAGTTCTCTTCAATATAAAAAGTTTGATTTTCAGGAATTTGGAGCAGCAGCCATTAGCATTCATCAGCTAGAAGCAATGGATAACTGGGAGCAACTTGCACGTCGTGCTTATGAGCTCTTTGAGAAGGATGGAAACCGCCCTATCATGATCGAAGAACTTGCCTTGGTATGTCTCCCTACAGATGCTACTGCAAGAAG
Source organism: Chrysanthemum makinoi (assembly GCA_910596185.1). Lineage (NCBI taxonomy): Eukaryota > Viridiplantae > Streptophyta > Magnoliopsida > Asterales > Asteraceae > Chrysanthemum > Chrysanthemum makinoi. The sequence goes on from OU343222.1 coordinate 19,670,190, forward strand.
CACAAGCAACTCAGGAACACCAAAGCATTCAGAACCTTTGCGACACCATTAGAACTATTTTACGGTCATAACAGGTATGTGTAATCTGATTTTAATTATGCATTCAACCCATTCAGTAATGACCCATTTTGACCTGGTAAATAAGATTATTAATGACAAAATTTTAGCCGATGTAGTTTTACATATACGTTCGCTTATATTGATTCTTCCTGTATTGCAAAAGATGGAGGTTTAACAAATAAGCTAATCTTAATGCAAAATAGTACTAATACTACTTCTGCCGATTGGACTTAAAAGGAACAGAATGGTGCTAATGAGGCACTTTTGCAGACTTCATATAAGCTATAGGATAAGCTCTAACGTGAAAAGAAAGGCAAAACAGATAAACCACTACCTAAAACTACTAGAGGAATCAAAAACTAAGTCCTAAATTCAAGTGAATAAGCAGAAAAGCTGTTGTAAAGAGGCTAAGAGGGACATATCGATCAGAAAGCAGAATAGGGACAAGATGGGGCAATTGCAGGCTAAAAATGAGGCATCTAAGAAGCATTCAATTCCAAACAAAGACAACAAAGATTAAAACTAGACAATTAGCTACAAGTATACTCAAAAATCAAGTCATTTTATCAAATGGATAATCCGATAAGTAGCGAGAAGAGTGCTACGGGGACAGTGACATAGTGCAACAGACAGATAATTGGCTCAACTAGGCACCTTTGATCACCAAAATAAGTAGTTTAAAAGCATTTACTCACCAAGTAAGTTGAACACAGATTATATAGGGTATGTAGAGATTATGAAAAAGCAATTTGAACCACTTTTAGACCTAATTGAGACCTTAGAAATGATTGTTGAAGATCACTGATTCGGACATAATGACTGCGGTGAGAAAAAATTTTAGACTCAAAATACTATTCTAAACATGGAACCTCATAAACTTTGATTGATAAAGCTTTAAAAACGTGAAGTCGGTAAGTAAAAGCTAAATAGTATAGGTGAACGAATGCTATGACACACAAGTAAAAATGAACCTTCTTCAAACAATTTGATGATCCAGATGATGCTTGGTACTTAGTTTAAATTTCCAGGTATTTAATACCATACATAATTCAATCCTGCTACTATTTTTACCTATTAGTTATAAAGTGGTATCACATTATTTTTTAGAGGAATATAATTCTATATTTTTTATAAGATTAAACTTACAGTTTTTGTTTATTGGTTCCATGAACAACTACAGTAACTCACTACGGTATCTTATATTCTTTCAAAATAGTATAAGAACAACATAGCTACTAATGAAATCACTAAGTGGAATAGACAATCCATAACAAAGGATGTATTTAAGGTTTTAGTTGTATATGATTTCCTATTGTTACTACCATTTAAAACACTTCATTAACTTTTTACACTGCTTAATTGGGTGCTTAGGTAAGCTTCTACTAAATGCTTATGTACTTTCAAAAGCTTATTTGTCTCTCGAAAAGTTATGAACCTTTCAACATAAGCTTGACCAAAAACCATTAAGATGTTTAATTCAATCAACTCATGTTAAATTCATATATCTTATCTATTAATATTTTTATGATTAGACATCTCAAAAGTGCAAGACGATGAGGTGGGTGACGGGACTACCTCTGTGGTAGTTTTTTTGGGAACTTTTAAAGGAGGCCGAAAAGTTGTTTGCCATGAAAATTCATCCAATGACCATCATTGAAGGTCTGTTTTAATGTGTGCCATCAGTTCTCACGTTTATGTATGTCATTCTTATATTTAATCTTCAGGTTATCGCATGGCTGCTGCCTGTGCAAAAATTGCATTGTTGGGAATATTGCAAATTAATTACGTTCAATGGTTCCGCAGAGAATTCAGTCGAGACTTGAAGAATATTGCAAAAACCACATTGGATTCTAAAATTCTTTCACAAGACAAGGAACATTTTGCTACCTTGGATGTTGAAGCCGTGATGATGTTAAAAGTGAGTAGTTAATGCGCACTAAGGGAATAGAATTGATTATTAGACTGCCACTTTCTTATATTTATTCTGCATCATCTTGTGAGATAATGGTTTAGTCTGAACTTTCTAATGAGTTGAGGCGTTATAGAGTATATTGCTTGACTTGAATCGATATAATGGTTTAGTACCAAAGGCGCGACTATCTCATGACGCAACAAGCTCTTGAATCCAAACGCACATGCATATATGGTTTATTCCTCATGTTACCAATCCGATAACGGAGCAAAGTTTGCATTTGAGAATGGTAAAGTGCCTACTAATACTTGATTTGTACAATTTTTCTCATCAATCGTATCATTATTTTTTATCTTCGACTTTCCGTGTGCAGATTTGACTTGAGACCTTGAGTGCTAACTATCTGAGTAGGATGGAAGAAAGTTTTTACGTGCAAATATCGTTGGAATCATCACATAATTTGTAAACAATTGTATTGTTTGTGTTCTAAAAAATGTATTTAGGTTAACAAAAAGCAACAAACAAATAATTGCCTATATATATTATATATATATATATATATATATATATATATATATATATATATATATATATATGGGTCAAAATTAATCCAGCCACAACGTTTATACACAAAATTTGGCAGCCCAGTAGCTTCTAATAAGTATATATAATATATTCCATATATATATATATATATATATATATATATATATATATATATATATATATATATATATATATGTATATGGGATATAGGCATTACATTATTGTGTAAATTACTACAATCCTTCATAAAAATACACTAGTAATGATTAGGGCCTTGAGAAAGAATCAGACCCATAAAAATAATCGGGACCCATTTTAATACAAAATTGTAGACAATTGTCTACAATTAATTGTAGCTAATATATTCCTTTATTATATATTATATATATATATATATATATATATATATATATATATATATATATATATTTATTTATACAGATATTCGGGTTTTTTCTACAAGGCTTATGATTTATATATTTTGTCAAAATCCAAAACCAAATACCAAATATATACTATAGTATTCTGTTAGGTTTTCAAATCAAATCATACACCACCTATATAATTTTCAAATATACCTATTTTTATTCGGTTTCGGTCCGATTTATTTTTTGGTTTGTTCGGTGTCAAATCAAACGATGAACACCCCTACTCATGAGTTCATATAACTTTAATTGGTGTGTGTAAAATATGGACTACAAAATGAAATCATATTTCCATAACATCCAAGATGGACTAGTTTCAGTTTTTATTTTACAAGATTGTCAAAAGTTTTGTATTAAATTTCTACTTTTTTAGTAAACCATAAATGTAAAGAGTTATAAATTCCTAAAAGGGGATAAAAGGTTGGGTAGTGGTCATCACATGGTACAAAAAAATACATGTATTCCTAAAATGGTCATGTGCGAATGTATGAATGTGCGATTCTATTAATATCTTGACACGTGTCCAGACAAGAAATACACTTTCAATCATTTGCAGGTACAATTACTATCAAAACATTGTTTGAATTTTATAAACAAATGTGCGAACGGTGGATGTGCGAATGTGCGAATAAAATCAACTTTATTAGGAAAGAACAACTTTTAGGGAATAAAATTTAGAGTTAATTGCAGAAATCATCCCTAAGGTTTGGCCAAATTGTAGGTTTCGTCCCAAATAGTTTGAAAGTGCATAAATCGTCCCCAAATCAAACCTTTTGGCAAATTTTGGTCCCTGGCTTTAACTGCCGTTAAGTGAATTTCGTTAGAATTAACACGTTAGCCCTTTTGGCCAAAAACTCTTGCAGCGTTCATCCTTTTGGCCAAAAACTCTTGCATAGTTCATCCTTTGGCCAAAAACTTTTGCAGAGTTCATCCTTTTGGCAAAAACGGCAGAGTTCATCCTTTTAAAAACTCTTGCAAATTCATCTTTTTGACCAAAACCTCTTTGAAGTGTTTATCCTTTGGCCAAAAACTCTTGTAGCATTCATCCTTTATATTTTCATGTTTTTAATCGTCTTCATCCATTTTTATGCGTTTTGTCCCGTTTTATAATGTTTTGTTCATAATACGCTATTCGTTTTTATTATTTTCATCCATTTTATGAGTTTTTTTTTTTAACTTTTGTACTATCTCAACATATTGAAATTTTAAAAAAAAGAAAAAATTTTGAAAATAAAAAATTTGAATTTTTCGAATTTGAAAAAAAATTCCAAAATTTTGAAAAGAAAATTGGAAAAAATCCAAAAGAAAAAATCAATTTTTCCTGAATATTTTTTCACCTTGAAAAAAGAAATTTGGAAAAAGATTTAAAATATTTTGAAAGAAAATTGAAAAATCCGAAAAGAAAAAAAAACAGAATACTTCAAAAAATTGATTTTATAAATTGTTTTTAATTCTTTAAAGATTTAATTTAAAAATTAATTCTTCATCAAAAAAAAAATTTTTTTCCAATTTTTTTTCAAAATTTTTGAATCTTTTTCCAATTCTTTTTCAAAAAGAAATTAAAAGTATTTATGAAAAAAAAAATTGGAATTTTTTTTTGATTTTTTTCCAATTTTCTTTTCAAAATTTTTAATTTTTTTTTCAAAATTTGCTAAGAAATCTAAATTTTATCAAAATTTTTCTTTTTAAAAATTTCAATATGTTGAGATAGTACAAAAAAGGTTAAAATAATAAACCAGATAAAACGGATGAAAACGGATAAAACGGTGCGAAGCTGCGATAAAACGAACAAAACATATAAACCGGACAAAACGATAAAAGATACAAGACGATTAAAAACATATGAAAATGATAAAAGGATGAACGCTACAAGAGTTTTGGCCAGGATGAACGCCGCAAAAGCCAAAAGGATGAATCCCCGCAAGTTTTGGCCAAAAGGATGAACTCCGCAAAAGTTTTTGGCTAAAAGGATGAACTATTCAAGAGTTTTTGGCCAAAAGGATGAACGCTGCAAGAGTTTTTTGCCAAAAGGGCTAACGTGTTAATTGTAACGAAATTCACTTAATGGCAGTTAAAGCTAGGGACCAAAATTTGCAAAAAAGTTTGATTTGGGGACGATTTATGCACTTTCAAACTATTTGGGACGAAACCTGCAATTTGTCAAACCTTAAGGACGATTTCTGCAATTAACTCAAAAATATACGGAGTATCAAAAAAGAACATCACATTACTGTGTTTCTGTTACTTTCAAATTAATTTATTTGAGCTTTTGTACTTGTACTTTTGACCAAATGAGTAATAAAGTTAGAAATTCTAATGCCAGTTGCCTATTCTCAATGTTCAATTTTTCATTCTCAAATGCCCTACGTGGACATGCAAGTTGAAAAAAACGGCGATCGGAATAATGTTGCAACTAATTAGAGAATTTCCCCCTAAAGTTAAAGTCAAGCTAGACTTAGTTACTGTAAAGTTATTAACTGAGAACAAATTAAAAGTACGGTAGATCCAAATAACGTGAAACAAGAAATGACATATATATATATCTCAAACACAAATACAATTCACTATTTTCGTTAGCGAAAACAAGAAGCATGCTTCAAAGTATGTTTTAATATTAACATATATTTTTTGAAACAACAAGAAGACAATAATTATAGGAAAAATGATAAGAATGAGAAGTTGAAGTAGGGGTGTTCATCGGTTCGGTTATCGGGTTGTTCGGTTAAATTTTTTTCTGGGTATAACCGAGAACCGAACCGAACCGAAATTAAAATGATTCAACTGAACTGAAAATTGAACCGAATAACCGAAAATCGAACCCTCATAACCGAATTACATAAATTTAATTATTTATTCATTTATTTATAAGATTTTTAGAAAGAAAAATAAATAAAGCTTAAAATGTATATTTAAAAGAGTTTTAATATTTTTTTAATATAAATATATAAATATATATTTATTTGAATTCGGTTTTCGGTTAGGACATAAAACCATAACCGAACCGAAAACCCAACATGGTCCATGCATGGTTCACTCACACATAAGTTCATATCACTTTAATTGGTGTGTGTAAAATATGAAGTACAAAATGACATCATATTTCCATAACACCCAACATGGTCCATGGACTAGTTTCAGTTTTTTATTTTATAAGATTGTCAAAAGTTTTGTATTAAATTTCTACTTTTTCAGTAAACCATAAATGTAAAGAGTTATAAAAAATATATCAAAAAAGACATCAAATTACTGTTTCAGTAGTATTTTATTTGAGCTTTTGTACTTGTACTTTTGACCAATGAGTAACAAAGTTAAAATCAAACTAAACTTACTTACTGTAAAGTTATTAACTGAGAACAAATCCAAATAACGTGAAACAACAAATGATATATATCTCAAACACTAATACAATTCACTCTTTTCGTTAGCCGAAACAAGAAGCATGTTTCAAAATATGTCTTAATATTAACATATATTTTATGAAAAACCTTGTCGTTAACTCTTAGCATTTCCCTTATAGGGCTAAAATGAAACAATAAGAAGACAATAATTAGTGAGCTCGGTGGGCTATGGGCCCAGGGTTACTTTGCACATTTGGAGCCCAGTTGGTAAGTTGTTGAATGGCAAGTCAAAAATCAGGCCTACTAACTCACTTGTTCTTTTTGAGTTTTGAGTTTTGACGATTGTTGGATTTTAATGTTTTACTAATACCATTAGATAACATATTGAAGTTAGTTTCAAATCCATAAACTCATTGTTAGGTTTTGAGTAGTTACGTCGTATTTGTTTGAGTGTAAGTGATTTGTATTTGCTTGAGTGTAAGTGATTCCTTTAATTATCAAGTCTTCGTGAATTTAACTCGCAATTGAGACAAACGTGTGTAAACTCCGAACATAGTGGCTGTATATATATCAAGACTTGATGATCAAAACCAAAGCTGTAAATTATGTGACGGTTAACATACTCATAAGTCGAACCACAATTGTTGTTGCCAAGATTAAATATAAGTGTTTAATCCAAAAACGAAACAAAAGTCATCATTTTTTTTTTCTTTTAATTGGCATATTAATTATACTAAGAAAATGACTACTTTTTAGTTGGATCCTAAGCTTGAACAATGATCATGATAGTCATGATCGAAATATAAACTAGACAAAACATTTTACATTTTTATCAAAAGCTAACACAAACAAAACAAGAAAGCCTGGTCACTTGTGAGTTAATTCATAGTAACCTGGTCACTTGTGAGTTAATTCATAGTAAGCAAACAAGGTAGTGCAACAATTTTTTATATACTTAAGAAGCGTGCTAAGATTTAATAAGCAACATGCCACAAGGATTTTTTAGTTTAGGAACTTAAAAAGTTACAAGTAAAAACACAAGCAACTTGATGATTTGGAAAATTTCAACTAAGCCTATGTTGCATGAGACCATCACCTTCCTATTTGTTACCAACTTCATCTAGCTATTTTGCTTCACAATCCGATGCGGGATGAGCAAAATCTATTTAATTAGTTACAATTCGTAAGGATAAGTGTAATAAAGGTGAAAATGTCGGTCGGTCTTCTCATAATAGACTAGTCCCACTCGGTCGGCCTTATTACACACACTCGATCGGTCGGTGACTAAATGAAGAAGAGGGTCGCCTGACCAACCGACTTAATTGTGTGCACGTGTATGTTAAACTTACCAAATGATCCGTAGGCAAATGATTAGGATTTGAATTTTATTTATTTGTTTATTTATTTTTGGGCACTAAATCACCTTAAATACTTGCTTATTTGTCTAGGGTGCACATGTTTGTTAAAATTACCAAAACACACATCTGACTTATTCGACCTTCTTGTAGCTCATGTCACAAAGATAAAATGCAAAAGGTTCCGTGGACAGCACAACGAAACGAACTTTAGACCGCAAGTCAAACATAAAGCGTCACTTTTTCCAAATTTGAACTCCTAAACTACCATCCTTGTTTTATGGTCTAACAAAATCATTAGGTGTAAACCCGTGTTTATACGCAGAGGTTGTAAAAATAATATTTCATTTTCGGAATATCTTTACTTAAACTTTAAAGAATAAGTCATAATCACTTGTTACTAGTCGTTGCATTATAATTTCATGTAAATGTTATTATCTTTATCTTTATTCTTTATAAAGCGTTTAGGCATCGTTAAAATATATTCGACAAAAAAATGTAAAATCATAAAATCGTTAAACAATATTTGCCTCTGAACCGCTATTTTGCGCGGATACCATGCTAGTGTTATAAACATACATGATAATGTATTCATCTCTTTTTATCTCAAAAGCATAAGCAACTATGCTTTCGACAAACAAACTAAAGAGGTTCAAACCAAGCTATACTTATCTTATTAACCTAAAAAGGTTCAAACCAAGCTTTTTTTTAGGGTGGTTACTTGTCGGAAGTGTGGGCTTTAGTGTTGCGAACGACTGAGGTTTCTTTACCTAGAAATAAGTGGAATGATATAATGACATGACTGATTCTTATATCTAAACAGAAAAGTGTTATGAGCATAGTAGGTCGTTTAATCGTTGATGCCACTTCGTACTTAATTCGGCTTGAAAGAAATAGCCGATTGTTTGGTAAAGGTGATAAACATGCCTCGAAGATGGATGTTGAATGCTAACGGCCAGTTACCAGGTCGGTGGTAAGTTAGTTGATAAATAGGGTGTCGATCACTAAGAGTGGATTTTTAATATACTAATTCTAAAGGTATTTTGCCCTACTAATTAACCTAAACTAATGCAAAAGAGGATTTCAACCTGAAAGACTGGCACGAGTTTGGTTTTTAATAAGCTAGTAAAGTAAAACAAATAATAAAAGTAAGAAGACACTTAATAAGGATATGAAGAACACATTAACCAAGTTAATCGTATAAGAGGCCAGATTTGTTTAATTGCTGTAACGATGATACTCACTTCGTTGGTGGATTTCTAATATAGGCTAAGCGGTACTTCTTCCTAAACCCTAACTTTACTATTTAAGTCTTTCAATAGATTTAATCCTGTCACGATTAATCAAAATCCGCATAAAATGTAACTTAATGATTATAATTTATCATTTATCCAACTAGGGCTTACATTATCATATTTATACTTTAACTTCATTACTAATAGTCTAATAGTCATAACACTATTAATTTTTGCTTACTCAGTTTATCAAGAGTATAAAACTTTATATGATAACAGTGTCTAGAAAAAGATATTTATGTTGATATCAAAATAAAAATATAATTTTTTTCTCTTGTTCTCTTTAAGCTCGAGTTAGTTAAATATGTTAAAATATTTCTTTTAGCGTGACAGATATGCTAAGAGTTTCCATTATATTTCTATTGTCGTTACAAATTTTGTACTTGACAATAGTTAGGGTATGTTTGGCGCAATGGGCTGGGGCTGGGGCTTTTATTATAAGCCGAAGTTGAAATTTGTATTTTTGTAGACTTGTTTGGCAAATGGGCTGGAGTTGGGCTAATTATTGTAAAATTACTAAAAAAGATATAATTAAATGAGTTTTATAGTATATGTTAGATATTTTTGTGGGTAAATATGTAATTTATGGTTCATAAGCTTCGGGCTAAAGTTTTTAGCCCGTTTTATGAGGCTAAAGTTTTAAGCCCCTTTTAGGGGCTTATGATTCCCGAATGACAAACGAGACATATTTTATAGAGTTAATTACATGAATGGTCCCTGTGGTTTGTCAAAAATTACGGGTTTGGTCCCTAAACTTTTTTTTTTGCGGATTTGGTCCCTATGGTTTTGATTAGATTCTGGATTTGGTCCCTTGACCAAATTTTCGTTATTGATCCGTCAATGGGGTGTTTGAAAGGTTGAAATGACAAAAATACCCTCATATGTGTTTCATAAATGGTCCCTATGGTTTGTAGGTTATCATGAATTAGTCTCTTATTTTTATTTGTTTTTTCTATAAAAACATTTTGTGAAAAATTTATAAAAAATTCGGAAAATTTTATAAAAAAATCTATAAAAAATTCCAAAAATTTTATAACAAATTCCTAAAATTTTATAATTTTTTTTTTAAATTCCGAAATTTTATAAAAAATTCCGAAATTTTATAAAAAAGTATATTAAAAATTCCGAAAATTTTATGAAAAAATTTCTAAAAAATTCCAAAAATTTTATAAAAAATTCCAAAAATTTTAGAAAAAATTCCGAAAATTTTATAAAAAATTCCGAAAATTTTATAAAAAATCCCGTCAAAAAATTTGGGAAAAATTTTTGAATTTTTCTTTTTGAATACTTTTTGTCGAATTTTTATAAAATCTTACCAAAATTTTATAAAATTTTTGACGGATTTTTTTGACGATTTTATCAAATTTTATAAAATTATTTATAAAAATTCAGGGATTTTTACAAAAAAATTTTACTGAGATTTTTTAATAGATTTTTTGACAAAAAAGTTGACATCATTATCAGAAAAGTTTTGACATAATCTGTTAAAAATTATAAAAAAAAAATTATAAATTTTTTTTTGAGATTTTTAGTTCAAAGTTATAATTTTTTTAATTTGTTAAAAATTTAAAAAACAAATTAAAATATTAAATTTAAAAAAATATTGTGTTATTAGATTTTTAAAGTTTTTAAAGTTTAAAAGGTTTGACATAGGTTTAAAAAGTAAAAATAATAATAATAATAAAAAAATACTTTTATTATTTTAGAAAATTTTGACTAAATATGTGATAAGAAATAAAAATAAAAAATTTACAAAAAAAATGAATTAAAAATTTAATACTAATGTTAAAAACAAAAAAACAAAAAAAAACAAAACAAAACACGAGGGACTAAATCCGTTATCTGAGACAAACCACGGGATTAAGACAACGAGGGTATAAGTGTTATTTTATTCATACTATCTTTCAAACTAATCGAAAAGTTGGTCAAGGACCAAACCATAACGGTCAATACCATAGGGATGAGATCCCAAAAAAATTATAGGGACTAAATGTAAATCCGACAAACCACAGGGACCATTTATGTAATTAACTATATTTTATAAGCCGGCTTATTTTAAAAGCCCAAGCCCCATAAGCCCTCCGTAAGCTCTTCCCCAAACACACCCTTAAGCACGATATTTCTTTATTGTAAAAGTCTAGGAAATTTCATGTACCCAATTATGGGTGTAGAAATTGTCAAAAAGATAGGAAATTTCCATAGATAATTAAAGCTCCCTCTATTTCATTTTCCTCTCTCTCTCTAATTTTCCAGTACCCAAAAAACGGATATAACACCACCATTAGCTGTCACGCGCCTCCACGCGACTGTTACAGCCGCCGCCGCCCTTGCATTTTTCCGTCGAATTTAAACACCACCACCAGATAGCTCCTTTTCTCTCGACCAAAACACCTCACCAAGTCATTTATATCCCGGTCACGCGCCTCCACGCGCCGTCGTTAACTTCAGGCTACAGTTTATCTTTCTTATTCTTTCCGGCGAGTTTGATATCACCTCCGGCGAGTGAAGCTTCCCTACACTTTTCTGAGGCAGACCCAAGTTTCCACTGCCGCCACTGGTGACCGGAATTTATTTTCCGGCAGTATCTGAGTATAGTTGTATATATTACTATTTCTTTTGCTATTTGTTTATAGGGTCTTGTTTTTATTAGCTATTTGTTTATAGGGTCTTGTTTTCTTGAGGGTAGCAGCATAGAGGCCTTATATAGTGATTGTCACCTGCGTTTAAATTTTTTTCTATTGCATTGACCAAAGACCAAACTAATAGCTTTTGTTTCTCAACATCATCATTCCACTATACTTCCAATGTCCTCCAACAAGCGGTTACGTTTATCTGATCCTTCATCCGTAACTCCTGAGGCGTCCGCTTCAAGCTCATCCATTCAAAATAGCTTTAAGTATGATGTGTTTTTAAGCTTTAGGGGTGAAGACACTCGCAAAACCTTTGTTGGCCATCTTTATCAAGCTCTTGAGGCAAAATGCATCGAAACATACAAAGATGATGAGACAATCGAGAAAGGGGAAAAGATCGACGATCAACTCCTCAAATCCATTGAAGAGTCGAGATTTTTCATCGTTGTTTTCTCAAAGACATATGCATCTTCATCTTGGTGTCTAGATGAGCTTGTAAAGATTATCGAGTGTCAGAAGAAGATACCTGAGCAGACTGCTTATCCAGTGTTCTATGATGTGGAGCCCACTCAAGTCCGCAAACAAAATGGACCAGTTGGAGAAGCTTTTTCTAAACATGAAAACCGAGAAGCTGCTGGGAAATGGAGAGACGCTATGAAAAAATTAGCCGATCTGGCCGGGTGGGAGTTGAAGGCCACAGCTAACGGGTAATTCAATTTCTTCATCATATCTATCTTATTCTTTCTAATCTACATTAATTTAAATGTTAATCCTTTTAAGTTATAACTCTAATTGATACAGGGATGAATCTAAATCGATCCAAATAATTGTTGATGCTATTTTCAAGAAGTTACATTCCACTAATTCGAGCGCTGATGGAAAGTTAGTGGGCATGGAGACGCGAATCAGTAAAGTTATTTCATCTTTAGAGATTGGTACTGAAGATGTTCGCATGATCGGAATCAGGGGGATAGGAGGTGGGGGGAAGACAACTTTAGCCGGAGCTGTTTATGATCGAATATCAACTATGTTCGAAGGAAAAAGCTTTGTTGAAAATGTAAGGGAAGTTTCAAAGCCTTCTTTGTCCGGTTTAAAGGAGCTTCAAAAACGGATACTAGAAGATGTGTTAAATAAAAAAGACATCACTGTTAGTAGCGTGCCTCATGGCTGACGGGAAAAATGTTGAAAGCGCGTTAAAATGCTACGTAGAAAGATACTTGTTGTTTTAGATGATGTTGATCGTATAGAACAGCTTGAGGCATTAGCATGCGAGCATGACTGGTTTAAATCAGGAAGCAGAATTATCATTACCACAAGAGATGAGCAAGTGCTGAGAGCCCACGGAGTGAACTTTGTTCATGATGTTGATTTGTTATCGTCTAGGGAAGCCATTTGCCTCTTCAGTAGGTATGCTTTTCGAAAAGAGATTCCAGTTCAAGGATATGAAGAGCTATCAGGGCAAGTTGTACGATATGCTGATGGTCTCCCCTTAACAGTCAAAGTCTTGGGTTCATTTCTCTATGGCAAAGATGAGCTTGAATGGGTAGATGCCATAGAAAGATTAAAAAGAATTCCCTTAAAGGAGACTCTGGAAAAGCTAGAGTTAAGTTATATCAGTCTAGAAGATGAATATAAGGAAATATTTCTAGACATTGCATGCATATTGAAAGGCAAGTTCAAAACAGATGCAATCGAAATTCTTGAAATCTGTGGATTTCATGCTAGAATTGGATTAAAAGTTCTTGAGCAGAGATCTCTCATAACTTCCAAATGTGGGGTCTTGGGGATGCATGACCATATAGAAGAAATGGGAAAGAACATTGTTCGTCGATCGCATCCCGAGGAGCCTAACAAACATAGCCGACTGTGGATTAGAGAGGAAATTGAAGATATATTGGCTAATGACAAGGTAACGATCAGTTTACTTGTATGGTGGAGAAAACTAATACATTTTCATTTGTTCTGACTTCTAACACTGTTTTTGGATTGCAGGGTACTGAAGAAACAAGATGTCTAAAACTTCCGTTTTTGATAGGAAAATCTATAATTCATTGGAAAGGTTTTGGAAAAATGAAGAAACTTCGATATCTTGAAGTGCATAATGATTTTACCCTATACTTTCCAGATTCTAAATCTGACCGTGAGAGTGATGGCGAATCTCTTGGCAGTGATCAGAAATTTGATGATACCAGCCAATTGGATGAAGCTACCCAATACTTTCCAAATTCTTTAAAATATCTTAAATGTTGGGATTACCCTTTCTTGTATTTACCCAAAACATTTCAAGCAAACAATCTTGTTGGACTTGAAATGCAATTTAGCACAAGAATGGTACAACTTTGGGAAGAGGGAGAAAAAAAGGTAGAATAGTTGTTGATTGGTTGTTTTGCATAATTCGTAATAATGCTATTAATTTATTGGTTTGTTAATACGTTAATATTAATCTTTTTGTCTTATTTTTGCTGGCAGATTCTAAAAAAACTGAAATTCGTTTCTCTCTCAAAGTCAAAATTGACTTTGACCTTTAATTGACTCGAATATTGAGACGTTATTTCTTGAAAGTTCTGGTAATTTAGAAGAACTTTGCATGCCATTTAGTTGTCAAAAGCTCAAGCATCTCGATATCAGTGACTCAAAGTTAAGAACCATTGACCTGGGGTTCACTCCGAATCTCGAAACGTTATCTCTTGTTGATTGTGTTGATTTCGTAGAACTTCATGTTTGTGCTGCATGTCCAAATCTCAAATTCCTCGACCTTCATAAATCGGGGTTGAGGAGCCTTGACCTTGAGCTGATTCCCAATCTTGAGTGGTTAGAACTTAACGAATGTCATGAGTTGGTAGAAGTTAACGCTCCAGTCATGCCATTTAGTTGTCAAAATCTCAAGCATCTCTTTATCAGTAAATCAAAGTTAAGAACCTTTGACCTGGGGTTGACTCCGAATCTTGAAACGTTATCTCTTTATGATTGTGCTGTTTTTGAAGAACTTCACGTGTCTGCTGCATGTCTAAATCTCAAATTCCTCATCCTTTATAAATCAAGGTTGAGGAGCCTTGACCTTGAGCTGATTCCAAGTCTTGAGAGCTTAGTACTTAAAGAATGTCATGAGTTGGTAGAAATTAACGCTCCAGTTGGATGTCTGAAAAAGGTTGGCTACTTTTACTTAAGTGGTTGTTTGAGGTTTACTGATTTTAAGTTGTTCGGTAGATGGGAACCGAAGGTTAATTGTTCTTTGGCTACTTTAGAGCTGGTTGGTATGCCCCTAGATTTATGCCCATTACACCCCAACAGTAATCTTCCAAAGTTTCGGTTTTATTGTAATTATAAAGAAGATATACCGTCATCAGTTGGAAATATTGAGAAGCTTATGTCTTTTGGTCTATGTGCTTGCACAGACTTTAAGAAATTTTCAGACATGATTTGTAGTTTACAATGTTTAAAAAAACTGACGCTCAAATGCAATATTTCAGATCTTCCTAAAGATCTTGGCAAGTTGGAAATTCTAGAGGAGCTCTCTCTGTCACCTACAAAGATAAAACATCTTCCAAATAGCATAAATAGCATTTGCATGCTGAAACATCTCAAATATCTCACAATTTGTTACGGTGCTCTTGAAAAGTTACCAGACGATCTTGGCCGATTAGAATGTTTAGAGAAGCTATATGTGAGTAGTAAGAAAATTGAGTATCTTCCAGATAGCATCTGCATGCTAAAACGTCTGAAGTCGCTCGATGTTAGAAATTGTTGTCTTGGGAAGTTGCCTGAGGACATTGGCCGGTTAGAATCTCTGGAGAGACTAGCTTTGTGGGGTACAACGATTAAACATCTTCCAGATAGCATTTGTATGTTAAAACATATGAAGTTTCTCAACCTTCATCGTTGTGCACTTCTTGAGAAGTTACCTGAAGATCTTGGCCGATTAGAATGTTTAGAAAAGCTAGATATAGCATACACAGGCATAAGTCATCTTCCGCAAAGCATATTTGGGTTAAAAGGTCTACTTATTTGTGCATCTCCAGACCTTCTTCAGTTGTATGATTTTCCTTCAGAGATAAAAACCAGAGCCCGGTAGGAGTCTTCTCTACTGTGCTTTAAAGGTACTTTCTTTGTTTTCTATATTCATTTCTATATGAATTTGATATTGGGAGACAAAAATCATTCCAACAAAATCAATAGTTATGTAGAAAAAAGAAGAAAGTAAACTACGCTAATGGTCCTTATAGTTTATACGAAATTACAAATTTGGTCTCTAAATATCAAAATTTACATGAATGGTCTTCAATGTAGAGCTTGTTACACTTTTGGTCCCTTATTGTGTAAAGATACAAGAGTTTCTTAATTATGTAACAATTGTACCTGTTTTCATACATTCCACATAAGCTAAAGTATTCTCTTGTTTTTCTGTTGGTACCGAAACAGAATAGAAGATTAAAGTGAGGTCATAATCATGGTTGCTGCTAGGACAACAAATGCAAAGACCATTGACTCATTGTGGATGTCGTGGTTCAATCTTTTCATTGTGGATCTACTTCAACACTCAGTCAAGCATTTTATCAAAAGAACTAGGACTTGTGTCCCAGTGGTTGGGGGTTCAAGTCCTGCTTAGGACATGTGAGATTGATTTATTTTTGTGAGATAGTTGCTTTTCTAAAAAAAAGAACTAATTTGTGCATCCTTTGCTAATCAGGACTTGGCAAATGTTGTTCCGGATCTTGAAAACACTGGTCTTGACCTCTTACGGGTAATTTTAAACTAATTACTACCTCATTTCTCACCTGTAAAGGGTTATCGATATACATTAGTTATCATATGCTACGCACACCTTTAAGTTTCCCATTAACTCTAATTTAGCTTCGATCAAATTTTCTACAGATAATGATTATCTAATACAGTAGAACATTAGTTTCAATGATTCTGTTGGAATGCTCACTATTTTCTCATGACGTTTAATGTTCTAATTATCAAATATCTAAAGCACCTTGGATAACGACAGAATCATAATCTTGAAGTGTAACCTTTGCTATGTTCTTTAGGATATTCTTGAAATTTCATTCCAACGTTTAGGGCAACCATTTGTCTATGAATGAATGAGTCATCCAATCTTCCTATTAGCATTTCAGAAAATGACGTCCTTGGATCCCAAAAAAAGAATTACAGCTGAGGGTGCACTGGAGCATGAATACTTCATGGATATCTGGTTGTGCCGCAAGACTTCACCAAGTACGTACTTTATTTTATTCATTATTAGATCCTAAACAAGTGTACATGTTATTTATAATCATCCATTAACTGACTATAGCACCATATTGACCAATGCAGGACTTGACCGCACGATCTTCAGCTCTGTAAGAACATAAAATGCTTTATAACAATCACCCAAAATAAAAAATAATCAATGTTTGCGCTCCAAAATTTTGGACAAACTATATGATTGGTGCTATTATTTTTGAAAACATGATGCATATTTCTATATGAGTTTGGTGCAGACTGAGAACGCATCAGTTGGTGACTATGTGGTTACGCAACCTGAATTAAGAGTGGACAGCAGGACTAAACTTTTGAATTGAAGCTACCAAAATCGAGCCTAAAACCACTGTGAGTGTTTAGTAAAGTTCTTTAGCAAATGATAAGATCTTTTTCTCTATTTTCTTTTCTTATCTGGAAATTATCTGAAATATATATATTGTTTTGATAATGAAATTATTTTTAATGTTATCTTTTCGGGCAGATGGTGTATATGGTGCATTTCCACACGGAATTAGGGATGACATGTTATCATATAATTAAAAGCTTTTGTCCAGCAATGGTGGTGGCTGCAGCAGTGTATGCAGCACGTGCGACGTTAAAAACGTGTGGCACAAAACTTTGGAAATGTATAGTGGATTTAAGGAAAAGCAACTGAGGAAATGTGCAAAGATTATGATGGAGAAGCATTCGAGTCTCATGGATGATAGCTTGAGGTTGCATATTTACGAAAAGTATTCAAGACAGACCCGAGGTGCAGTGGCACTTTACCCGCCTGCCAAATTGTTGCCTGCTGCCCAAAGTGGTACTAATACAAGGGATAACATTCCACCAAATATGGGAGCTTTGACATCTTCCCTGTCCCGATGTCTAGTGATTTCCCGGTCGTAGGTATAGTCGGGGTAGGATATTATGTATAGACGTATAGATGGAAGACTAGAAATATGATCTAGCTAGTGATGAAACTATTTGTTTTTTCTAGATGTTCTTCCTTATGGTGTTCTGAATGAATCAATGATGTAAAGTTATCGTGCTAGTTATTCGTGTTTGTCAAGGTGTCGAGCTAGTATTTGGTGTTTTCTATAAGGTGTCGTCTGGTTTTGTTTCGGTAGAAGTTCTCTTGTTTCGAGAATAGGTTTTTTAGTTCGATGTTTTTTTTATTTGGTGCTTGTAATCGTAGCTTCTCGCTAGTTATATATTTCAATGAAATTATTTTGCCCTTTAAAAAAGGGGGACGTGATGTCTACTTTTCGCAATTGCCTACTTTCTTTTGTAAAAAAAAAGATGAAACATGTATGTGTGATATAATGAAGGGGTTTAATTGTAATTTTTTTTTTCCTTTTTTTACAAAATAAAAGTAGGAAAATTGACTATTTTAAAAAGTACGCATCATTTCCTCTTAAAAAATAAATAAAAAATAAATAAAAATAAAAGATCAAATTTCAGTTCACGAAGTATGATATTCTAGATTGTTTACAATTGATAAAAACTTTGCTAAAAAAAAAAACAATTGATAAAAACCGAAATTTGCATACGGAAAAGAAGCATAAGAATATTATATTGTCTTGTTGACCATCTAAGGGGGGAGGGAGTGGTACCCTAGTACCTAAGTCACATCACTCTCTATCCAATAAAACCTCCAACTCAGCTAACTACTCAATTCTACCCTAACACTACCCGATTTGGAGGAGTGCACTTAAACTTTTTTTTTTTTTACATAAAATCACATACAATATTAAAATAAAAACATACCATTTCGTTAAAAATAAAAACATTACATAATACTTAAAAAAAAACATCACATAATACTTAAAAAAATAAACATAACATAATACTTAAAAAAAACATTACATAATACTTAAAAAAAGAAACATAACATAATACTTAAAAAAAAACTAGATTAAAACAAAAAACCCACTAATCATCGAGATCGGCAAGTATTGGCGTGCTACGTCTCAGAGATCATATCGAAGGCGGTCATGGAGAACCGTCCAGATAACTCAGCTACCACCTTGTTGTCGAACGGTGGGCCAGACCTGCTCATCCATTATATGAACCGGTGAGATTGCCCTCCATTCGCGTTTTATAACCATATTGTGCAAAATAACACGCATGAACCGATTAGCAATCTTCGCCATGGTCATAGCTTCGGAGAGGTCGATCAAGAATTTTCAATTTTCCTTTGAGAGCACCAAAAGCTCGCTCGACATCCTTCAGCCCCTAACTTCTTAACTTTTTCCTTTTCGCTCACTTGATCGGGTATCTTTAACAAATGTGGACCACTTAGGATAGATTCCATCTGTCAAATAGTAGCCACAGTTTGTAAAAGCTTCCATTCACGATGGAATGAACTGTTCATCGCCGTTCCATTTCGATCGTAAGATACAAGTCGACCGATTCAATACGTTGATATCGTTGTTTGACCGGGAGGACAATAAAAGCATGGCAAATTCACATATCTTGTGACGGTGACTTGTGATCAAGCATAATAGTGGGAACACCATAGTCACCTCCTATATTATTCACCCTCTCAAATGTCTAGGATAATTTTTCCATCGGCGTGTGTCGATCGATGCTACCAAGCATCAGGGGATGTGATGCTTCGCTTCATGGGCACGGAAAACGCTGCAGTCATGGTCGTGTCTTGTCACTACTTTCGCAGAGGTACTACCGGCCGTACAACTCAATGATGGCCTCGCAAAATAATCAAGACTTTCACGCGTGGCGTTCTTGCGAGACATGCATAAATATTCATCATACTCATCGGGGAGCTTGCGTTTGGCGAGTTGCCCAACGGCGATGCGATTTTTGTTTATTTGTGAAACTTTGTTTGTGCGTCATAACCTTCTTGAAAATATGGGTATCTAATGGCTTCACCTATTTGCAAAACATGCTTTTCTCCATTCGATTTTTTTTAAAGTAATCTTCGTTGTACTTTGGTGCTTCAACGAACCAATCATTCTCTAGAGTTTGAAGACCTATTTTCCGATGGCGATTTTACGCTGATGCGGCTAGAAAGCTTGCCATGTCTTCAAGCTGAGCGGCTGTAGTATAAGTTGCATTGGAGCTACCCGCGATGGATAGATCGTCGTGGACGAAGACGAATAACGATATTAATTGGAAGAATCGGAAGACATTTTGATGATAAAAAGGTTGGGATTTTATGAGAAATTGAAAGGTGGGGGTAATTTTTTTTTGAGAGATTAGTGTGTGTTTTTTTTTTTTTTTTAAATGAGTGTTTGTTATTTGGTTTTAAAGGGTTTTTTTTTTTTTTTTAACCTAGCCGTTGGCTAGTCCCCAACGTTCCAAAATTTGAATTGTTTCCATGTTCACCGACGTGAAGGCCGCTTCAAATAAATTCTGTTCCCTTACCCGGAGCCCCACTGGCGGTGGCCGATCGGTGCAATACCTTCTACCCGATTCACTACCCTCCCCCCACTCCCTCCCCTAAAATAATTACATAACCAAACCTTCACATATATGCAGTGGCGGACCCATGATTTTCAAAGGCGGGGGGCAAAAAATTTTTTTTTGATAAAATTTGTGATGAACTTTAATAAAAAGGTCATAAAAAAAAAATTTACACTAAAAATTGATAGATTAAGATAGAGATCTAAGGTTTTTACATTGTTTGATGTTAAGGTGGGGGCAATTTGATTTTATAATAGGGTACAGACTATAATAAAATGGTCCTAAAAAATTTTTACACTAAAATTGACATTTTTGGCCACCATGGAGGGCACCCCATCCCATATGTAGTTAGCCTGCATATATATTGCGAGTAAATAAGATGAATGTGGTCTCGTCGATTTTGGTGGCCCCATACCGTTACCACAAAAAGCCTTTAAACACACATAATACATATATATTAGTAGTGCATGAACTAATTATATGCATACAGTATACATAACATGAATTTTTAACATCTTTCTCATAACGTGAATTTTTAACATCTTTCTCGTGAAAAAGTGTATATGACTTGTTGAGTAAAATGTTAATTGTACAAGGGTATGGGATGGAAATATTGTTTGAATTGGTTTTTCTAATCTATAATTAGACAGATTTTCAAGGGTCCCGTGACACTCATGAAACAATATGTCATGGCGCCACTTTTGTTCAAAAACATTTTTTTTTCTTAAATGCACCATGTAAAATAAAGAAAATATGTCAGTCTTGTTTAGTTTTTCTTATTTCTTCTTAAATGTGCATAATCAGTTCTAGCTCCGTATAAATAATTTCTTGAAAAATTAGATTTATACTTTTCTATATGTCTTCCTCCACTTTTCTACATTCCTCGCCAAACTTTGGCCTTTTTCAAAAAAATATAATATAAACACGTCTTCTAAGTTTTTAACATCTTTCTCGTAAATAAGTGTGACTTATATTTGTAACTTTAAACCAATTAATACAAATGTCTTGAACATTGAGGTTTCTTTTGTAAAATGTTATTGTACAAGGGTATGAAATGGAAATATTGTTTGAAGCATGTTTGCTGGAAACAATTTCATTGGTCCCATACAATTTACAAAGAGGCTACTAAACTTTAATTTGGTCCTTTTGTTCTTTAAAATTGTTACACTTTGCCTTTAATAAGTTTTGTATTCATATACAAGTTCCTATATAATTAGTATACATACACTTTTTATAAAAGAGAACTAGCTACCCTTAATTAACACAAGTAAAGTATATATTCAAAGTAAATACTGTTAGGATTGCTTATCTTATGTCCAACAATAAGCTGTAAATTACTACTCCATATTGTTATCTACTACGAGCATGATAAACAATTTATAAACTTTGAATAAACAATTAATAAATCAACTTATTTTGTAATAAAGTGACGTTTTAGACCGATGTAAATGGTAACCACAATTTTCTGTTACCCCTGTCATATCAGCGACCATAAACAAGTAATAAGGTGATCGCAACCACAACAAAAAACATACCCCACATAAATAAATAAAAAAAAACACACACACAAACCAAAATAAAATTGTGGTCGATAGTCAACTATACCATACATTTGGTTGGGGTGACTCCGTCGCCTGTGATTGAGCTAGTGGGGGACGCGGTCACCAACTCGATCGGTTGAAAGGTTATGATTGCCAATTAGCATCCCCATGCTCTTACGGTCCACTTACTGAGGAATAGAAAGAAAGGACCTAAGGCCAGAAGAAGAATGCAATCATCTAAAGTACTTATATCTACTTATCACGTACTTAAACAGTCTAGAAAAAGGTATAACTATTTGGCTAAGTGGCATACTGACCAAGGTTTTTTTTTTTTTTTTTTGGCATCACTAAGCATCTCGGTTTTTCCTCTCCTCCACTTTCCCTCACTCCACTCACTTAAGCCAAGTGTGTTTGTTTTTTGCTAACCAGTGCGAGCGGGCAAAATGTCTGAATCGGTCGACATTTTGCTTGTTCAGCGTTGTTCGTTGCTCGGACGCGATGCGAACGGCGTCACGAACGAAAAATGTCCGATCGTCAAGACCCGAGAGGGCTTACTTGGCGTCAATGCTTCTTGTAGACACAAAATAACCAAAAAAAAATCCGGTTCAAACATGCGTTTTTTCGTTGAGATCGTTGCGTTGAGTCGACATTTACGCATCGGTCCATCGACGTCGCATTCAGTTAGCATTCTGACCTAAAAAACAAACACCACCTTATTTGTGGACACACTCACCTTATGATGACTTTTTATTAAAATGCACATTTTATACAAATATACCTCAATAATTACCCCCACACACTCAAATAAAAAATAAAAAATGAGGGCCTCACATCACTTTATTTGTAAACTAGGTGACAAAGTCACCGAATTGTGTCTTGAAAACCGAAAGTCACTAAGTGAATTTGTGAGACGACATAGGTAACTAGGTGACTTTGGTTGTCATCGATTCCATTTTCACACCTTTACCATCCAGTCTTACATTTTATACTGATAAAATATCATTTGCTACTTGAAATACATTTTGATTAGTTAAAATTTGAAGATAAACCTTTGTTTTAAAACAGCCCAAAATACAGTTGGAACAAAAAGAATAATCTTTTTTAGATAAAAGTAAAAAAATGTTAGGAAACTAAAATTTCGTAGCTAAAACAATCAAATAATATAGCTTTCTTAATATTTTTTGTGGTTTTCTTCTAGAAATCTTAATTGTAAAGTTAGTTGGATAGGTTGGTTACAAAACCCTATAGCTAGTATAACAACCATGTAATCTTCCTTTTAGCTTTTGCTAGTTTTATGCTATTTGTCGTTCAAAAAAAAGAAACAAAAAACAAAAAATAAACAATAATAGTATGTAACACTACTTCAAAGTAATCACTAACTAAAACTTCGTAGCATAATCAAGTAGTATTTTTGTTTCAAAATAATTGTTCACAGACATAAATCACACAACTAAAAAATATTATTATTGATTTTTTATTAATTTTAACAGAATGACAATTTTAACCTTAATTAATTAATAATTACTTTATTAGAATTTTGTAGTAACAATTTCAAGTAACTGCACTATAGTAATCTTAATTAAATGTTCTTAATTATTTAATCTAGACAACTCAAAAATAAAAATGTGAACAATAATTTAGACAAAAGAAGTGACAACAATGATAATAGTGGCATAACTCAGTTGATAACAGGTGAAGACATCTTTACACATCATATAGTCGTAACTGTTGAATGAGTCATGTATATCTCTTACATTGTAGATAAGCAATCAATTGTGAATCAGTTCGGTTATTAACCTTTTGCACCTAACAATGATTTAGTGAAGAGATAGGGTTGAGCATATTGGATTGAAAACCGAACCGAACCGATCATATTCTGTTCGGTTTCGGTTTGATATGCTAATGATTTTCAGTTTTAGTTCGGTTCGACCAAAAAATGAGAAAAACAACCTGAGTCATATAAATCAACAGAGGGGGCTCGGAGGGGTGTGCAATAGGTGCCATCGCACAAGGCCTCAACTTAAAGCCATATTTTTATTAGTTTTGCATATAAATACGTATAATGTTAAACATATATGAGTCATATAATTCAAGTTTATATACAATCTCTCTTTAGTTTACAAGTGTATTAGGGCCTCTTTCTTGTTATTGCCTAGGGCCATCGAAAACCACGAGACGACCTTGTAAATCAAACCGACATAAATCCTAACCGAATCGACCAATAAATCCTAACCGAATCGACCATATTCGGTTTGTAAAAACAATCAAGAGCATACAACAATCCACACGTACACCCAACCAACCACCCCGTGGTGTAATTTTATTATAACAATGTCAAGAAGATAAGTCCCCAAATAGGTGCTTATCAAACGAATACACAAGAAAGGATTGATCTCTTCTAGGAAGACACCAATCAACCTACTAGAACTCTCAACACACAAACTACAAGATCAAAATGAAGAGTTTGATCTTGATACAAACTACCAAACCTGATATCAAGAATGATATCAATATACGGAACAATAACAACCGTTTAGAGAGAGAAGATATTAAGACTGATTGAGAGACAAAAAGATAATGAAACCCTAATCAGAATAAGTAGAATATATAGCCTCCAATGTTGCACTTCAGCCCCTCAACTTTAACTCTTGACAAAACCAACTAAAACTTGAAACACTTAAAGATGAGAATGAGAAAGTGTCAACTTCAGTCCTTCAATATAAAATAAGCTTGAACAATTATCTTTAACACCCTCCTCAAGTGATTTCCGAATTCTCTTTAGCTTGACCATCATTCATATCGAACCGAATTATTAACACTGCAAACATGTCAAATAGACCAAGATTTTTGCAAAACAACTTATGTTGAGCTTGACCAAGACATTTTGTAAAATGTCCTAGCTGCTCATCAGTATGAACCTTTCTAGTCACTATAACACCAGCAACCACCTTTTCTCTAACAAAGTGCACATCAATTTCAAAATGCTTTGTTTTCTCATGGAAAACGAGGGTTAGCACTGCAATTTGAATTGCAAAGACTACTATCACAATACATATTTACAGGAAACAATTCACTTAGACCCAAACTATGCAAAAGATTACCCAACCATATGACTTCACAAGCCACAGATGCAAGACTTCTATATTCTGCCCCAGAACTCTTAGACAATGTTGCCTGCTTTTACTTCTCAAGAGATTAAAGAATCACCCAAGAAAACACAAAACCGAGAATGTTTTTTTCTTGTTTTAGGACATTTAGCCAGCTCATCGCATCCGAGTAAGCACTCAGATTAAGACTAGACTCTTTATTAAACTGTAAACCGGACCCAGGGTGACCCTTTTAAGTATTTTAAGACTCTTAGCAGCTTTAAAATGCGATCGCAAAGGATAATGCATATGTTGGCTCAAACAATGTACATCATAGCTAATGTCAGGCCTAGTATTAGTAAGATAAATCAGTTTTCCAACTAATTTCTGATAAGCATTAATATTCTTAAGACCCTTGTCTTTACTTGTTTCAATATGACTCAACACGATTCTCAGGAAGAGGAGTATCAAGCGGCTTAGCGACTAACAAACCATATTCATATAATAATTCTAAGCAATACTTCCTTTGAGACATACAAACACCTTTATCATTTCTTAAAACTTCAATTCCAAGAAAATATTTAAGTTCACCAAGATCTTTAATTAAAACTTTGAGTTTAAAACCTTTTAAAACTACTTGATCTCTCATTATTCAGTTATCACAATATCATCTACATAAATAAGAAGAGAAACAAAAATAGAGTCCTTTTGTTTAATGTATAATGAATAATCAAACTTGCTTTGAACAAATCCATGTTCAACCAAAGCATTTGTAAGCTTAGCATTCCACCTTTGCCTTGGTGCTGTTTAAGACCATACAAAGATTTATTAAGTTTGCATACTTTAGTTTTATCATTACTATTATATCCTTCAGGCAAAGTCATATAAACATCTTCAACCGGATCACCATACAAGAAAGCATTATTCACATCTAATTGATACAAAGGCCAAGACATTTTAACAGCAATACTAATAAGACTTCTCACAGTAACCATTTTAACCACAGGACTAAAGGTTTCATCATATTCAAAACCTTCTCTTTGATTATAACCTTTAGCAACAAGTCTAGCTTTATACCTATCCACTTCCCCTGTAGATTTATATTTAATTTTCCAAATCCACTTTGAACCAATAGGTTTTCTACCTAAAGGCAAATCACACTCAGTCCATGTATTATTCCTATTTAAAGCTTCTACTTCATTATTCATAGCATCAACCCAATTAGGATCTTTAATAGCATCATTAAAAGCAAGCGGCTCAACAGATTTATTCAAAGAAGAGGCAAAACATTTATTATGCATGCTCAGTCTTTTGTAATCCACATATTTTTCAATACCATATCTCAACTTAGAACTCAAAGACATAATCATTAAACACGATGGGTTGCTTAGACTCTCTACTAGACCTTCTTAACATAGGAGATTGAGTATCGGTGCACATCAACATTTTCATAACTAGATTGAGATGATTCATTTAGACTTTGACTAATATTGCCCTCAGACCAATTTTGGTCACCATAGTTGGTTGCAGATTGCCACCCTTCATGTTGCATTTGTGCGTTATACTGTGTTAATACCTTGTGTATTATCTGCTGCAATGAGAGAAGGGTGTCTCACTACCATCTTCAACTGGTGTATCTCTCCCATCATCATAGGGACTTTGAGACTCAAGATTATCAAAAAATTCAAATGATCTCGCCCTTTACACATTGTATATCTGCAGAATCATAGGTTTTCATTTTCAGAGGAAAAACATTTTCATAAAACCTTACATCTCTATGAAAAAACACATTTCTAGAATCTAGGCTTAAAAGTTTATAAGCATTTTTAACAGTAGAAAAACCAATTAGAATACATTTTTCAGATCTAAAACTCATTTTATCATGATTATTCAAAACAGTTGCAAAACAAAGACAACCAAAAGACCTCAAGTGGGAAAGATTAGGTTTTCTTTTGTGAATCATCTCAAAAGGACATTTACCTTTTAAAACAAAAGATGGCGGTACATTAATCAAATAGACGGCAGGTTAAAACACAATCGACCATAAGTTCAAAGGAATTCCCCACGAAACATAAGACTCACTTACATTAAGCAAGTGTCTATGTTTCCTTTCTGCAATCCCATTTTGCTGAGGTGTATGAGCACAAGAAGTTTGATGTATTATACCAAGCTCGGAAAAAACATGATGCATTTTTTATTCACAAATTAGTTCCATTATCGACCTAACAGTTTTAATTTTTGAATTAAACTGATTGGAAAACATGTTTATAAATGTCACAAAAACATCAAAAACTTCAACTTTAGTTTTAATCAAATATACCCAAACGACCCTAAGAAAAATCATCAACAAAATTTCCTTGGTTAAGAAATATCATACCGCTAGTGAAGAAATAAGTCATGAATGAATGGACTGGAAAAGGAAACTTGTGAATGAATGAATGGAATGGAGGAATGGAAGGAATTGGATCAACGGACCGAAAACACATCGCATCGCTACTGTCCTCAGACATTCTCCCTTTCAAATCCTCAATATAACATTTATCCTCATCAAAACCAACAAACATTTTGCTATCTCGATCAATTTATTACAGATAAAAGACTAACACAATAACCAGGCACAACAAGAACATCATATAAAACCACATTATTAGTGAGCTTAAGATTCCCAACATGACTAATAGTAGCAAGAGTGCCATTAGGATGACCAACAGTAATATGTAAACTAGATATATCAAAGAATGTTAAACATTCCTTTAGTAGAAACAAAGATGCCTGATTAGCACGAATCAATGATCCATCCCAAAGTCAAACTCTTAACAGTAAGACTAGAATTAGCAAAATAATATTTAGAAAAATTCATATTAAACCAAACATTATGATTATAGAATGAAGCCCTACCTGCCATATTGGCATGTATGCTTCCAAGAGAAGAATCATTAATCAAAGACAAAAGTTTCTTCATCTCTCTGAAGTAAAACCGTAAGAGGTGCTAGTAGAAGAAGATTTGTCAATAGGATTAGCCTCAATATTAGCATTAAATGTTTGTTTAAAACCATTTTGCTTAAAAGAACCATTAGGTTTAGAAAACCAGAGGAAAACCAATTATTTCATAACACCTTTCAATAGTATGTCCAATTTTACCACGCTTTTGCAATTTAGATTAGGATTAGGACCTCTATTGATAGAGTTATTATTATTAGTAGTACTTCTAGTGTTACTATTATTAGTATTATTAAACCCTCTTCTATTGTTATTATAAGTCTTAACAGCAAAAGAAGAAGCATTCAGTTTAGACTCGGTAACAATTTAAGACTGGGAACCCCCTATGAGACTCCTCTCTGAAACAGATATATGCATCTTTAACCTCTGGGAGAGGATCCCTAGTCAACAAAGAAGTTCTAACATGTTGATAACAATCATCCAAACCCATAAGAACCTGCATTAATCTCAAAAGTTGCTTATGCAACACCAATTCTTCACTAGAAGACAAGAACATTTAACATCACAAACACATATAGGCAACTTAGTTAAAGCATCAAACTCTCTCCACAAGGAGTTAAGCCTATGATAATAATCAAACAATGAAGTACCACCTTGTTTAACACAATTAATTTTCAGAAAAGACTATAAACCACGTAACCATCAACTTTATCATATGTTTCTTGTAATTCTTTCCAAACACATGCAGCATTATCAGAATAAACAAGACCCATATAAACATCTTGAGATACATAATTCATTAACCAGGTTAAAACAATAGCATTGCACCTATCCCATTGAGCAACAAGCACATTACTAGTAGAATAAGTTTCTTTAACACAGAACCATCAACAAACTGAACTTATTCCTAGCTTGTAAAGCTAATTTCATAGCACCGCACCATATTCTATAATTTTTTTTCGTCCAACAAGTTTAAATGGAATAAGAGCGAAGACCACTATTATCATTAGTTTGAATATGAAGAGGATTACCAAAGATCCAAATTACTAATTAAGACTTCATTATTACCACTAGAATCACCAATGACCATAATAAGGAGATAAACAACAAGACAATGAGAAAAACAGAACAAATAACAACCAATAAACAACTAAACAAACAAACCAATCACAACAACCTCAATACAACTACACAATCCCAAAACCTATCCTCCTTCGACCTAGACACAATAAGCTAAACTCACACCCAAGAATAACTAAAACAACAAGAAGACTAGAGTGGCCGAAAGCAAGCCGCATTCACTCATTTGGCAAGGTGTTGTGAACTCACTGTTTGCACTTCTTGACTAAGTAATCATTATCTTAAAGAAGAAAATTATACTTACAGGTGAGATACCAATGGAATGAAGTACAAACTCACTAGATTCACTTAGTGAGTGAGATTGAACAAGAACAGCCCAAACAATACCAAGAATCACGGAGATAAAACCCCAAAACCAAATTAGGGTTTCAAGAAACCTAACCAAAACCCACAAAATCACCAGATCTAATCCCAAACAGATCAAATCAACCACTCCATTAAGAAAAACCTCAATTAACCAAACAAACCACCAATTGCAAAATCCCCAAATCAACCTTCGAACCCTAGAATCTCAAACCACCGGATCGTAACCTTCGGCTCGATACCATAAAAACAATCAAGAGCATACATCAATCCACACGTACACCCAACCAACCACCCCGTGGTGTAATTTTATTATAACAATGTCAAGAAGATAAGTCCCCAAATAGGTGCTTATCAAACGAATACACAAGAAAGGATTGATTCTAGAAGACACCAATCAACCTCTACTACGGAACTCTCAACACACAAACTACAAGATCAAATGAAGAGTTTGATCTTGATACAAACTACAACCGATATCAAGAATGATATCAATATACCGACAATAACAACCGTTTAGAGAAGATATTAAGACCTGAGAGAGACAAAAGATAATGAAACCCTAATCGAATAAGTAGAATATATAGCCTCAATGTTGCACTTCTCAACTTTAACTTGACAAAACCAACTAAAACTTGAAACACTTAAAGATGAGAATGAGAAAGTGTCAACTTCAGTCCTTCAATATAAAATAAGCTTGAACAATTATCTTTAACAAATTTTGGTTCTATATACTAATGGTTTTCGGTTTTAGTCCGTTCAGTTTGATTTTAAACTGTTACTCAACCCTAATTGATTGTCTTAAGTGACATGGGAAAATTGAAGATGGTGTTATTAGAAAACACCAAAACCCAAGGGACCTAAACCAAACACCCAATGAAAAAGTCTACCGGGTCATAGACGATAGAAGGATCTAGAATCAATAAAGCAAACCCTAATATATACCCCCCACTCCCCATCCGCCTCCTTCATTCACTCCTCTCCTCACAACAAACCCTAACTTCAATTCTTCTTCGATTCAATTATTTGATTTAACGATGGCTGACGCTGAGACGTTTGCATTCCAAGCAGAGATCAACCAGCTGTTGAGTTTGATTATCAATACTTTCTACAGTAACAAGGAGATTTTTCTCCGTGAGCTTATCAGTAACTCTTCTGATGTATGCCTCTTTTTTTTTTTTCACTTTTTTATACTTTTTTACTGTTTGATCTGTTGTTAGGTTTAATATTGATCACTTTATAAGTCTGTTAAATTAGTTTTTACTGTTAAATTATCAGTAACTCTTCTGATGTAAGCCTTTTTTTTCACTTTTTTACTGTTTTACCTTTTTATACTTTTTTACTGTTTGATCTGTTGCTTATATGATATGTTAGGTTTAATATTGATTAGTTTATAAGTCTGTTAAATTTAGTTTTATAACTGTTAAATTATCAGTAACTCTTCTGATGTATGCCTTCTTTTTCACCTTTTTACTGTTTTTTTTACTGTTTTTACTGTATGCTTTTTTACTGTATGATCTGTTGTTTATATGATATGCTAGGTTTATTGATTAGTTTACTAGTCTGTTAAATTATCAGTAACTCTTCTGATGTTAGCCTTCTTTTTTACTGTTTTACTGTTTGTTTGTTATTATTGAGTTAGAGGTCAATTTCATATGTTAGCTGTTAAATTAGTTTTTACCTTTTTACTGTATGACATGATAACTGTTAAATTATCAGTAACTTTTCTGATGTAAACCTTCTTTTTTACTGTTTTACTGTTTGTTTGTTATTATTGAGTACGAGGTTAATTTGATCTGTTAGGTGTTAAATTAGTGTTTACCTTTTTACTGCATGATCTGTTGTTTATATGATAACTTTATCAGTAACTCTTCTGATGTATGCCCTATTTTTTTTACTGTTTATAATTTTTTACTGTATGATCTGTTGTTTATATGATATGTTAGGTTTAATACTGTAAATGTTAAATTATCAGTAATTTTTCTGATGTAACTCACTTTTTTACTGTTTTACTGTTTTAACCGGTTGATCTGTCTTCACTGGTTTTACTGTTTGATCTGTTGTTTATATGATAGTGTTAGGTTTATTGATATCAGGTTACAAGTCTGTTAAATTAGTTTATGCTGTATATTAGTTTTTTACTGTTTGTTACCGTTTAAATATGATCGATTGATTGTATGATTTGTTAGGTTTATTGATCGGTTATGCAGTTACTTGTTGTAATAGTTTGTTAGGTTTAAGTTACTTTTTACCTTTTTACTGTTTATTATGTTTAATGTATGATCTGTTGTTTATAAGGTTTATTGATCTGTTAGTTTGATTTATTAGCTCTTTATATGAGCTGTTAGGTTTTTCATATATGTTTATGATTTGATGCGTGAGCTGTTCGTTAATAAGATATCCTAGTTCTAAACAGGTTTGATTTATTTGGTGTTATGTGTTTGTTAAATTAGTTTACGCTTTTGGTTGATTTGATATACTAGCTGTTTTTTAGGTTTACAAATCAGTTTATGCGGATAGTTTGATGTCTATGTTTATTGATAAGTTTGTGTTGTTAATTCAATGTGTTCGTTTCTTAGGTTTAGAATTTTGTTAAATCACTTTACAAATTATTTTTTAGCGGACATTGATGTGTTAGTGTTTTGTAATGTTTATTGATCAGGTTGTGTTGTTAATTTAGCATGTTCATTTCTTAGGTTTAGAATTTTGTTCAAGGTCATATGTTATGTTATTTGTTTGTAGAGTCAGGTTATGATGTTGTATTGATTTATAAATTGTTTGTTATGTTTATTAGCTTAATTTGATTTGTTATGCTTTAATTTCGGTTAATTTCATATTTTAGGTTTATAATTTTGTTAGGCTGTTAAATTAGTCTCTGTTTTAGATATTGATAGTTAGCTTGTTTTATGCGGTTAGGTAGACTCTGATCTTAAGCTTGTTAGATCAGTTTATGGAGTTAGGTTGACTGTTATGTTGTTGAATCAATGTGTTACATTTGTTTATGTGGTTATTGTACCGTGATTTGAAGTTTAATGATATAGTAAAGGTTTAAGGCTGTTAAGTTAGTTTATGCTGCTATTTGGAACAAGCTTAGTGTGCTGTATAGTGTTTTATTTTGAGATAGAACTTCTGTTGTGGCTGTTTTTGTTGTGAGCTTTTGCCTATTATTATGACCTAACGACTGAACACTATTTACAGGCTCTTGACAAAATCCGATTTGAGAGCTTGACCGACAAGAGCAAGCTAGATGGACAGCCTGAGCTTTTCATTCACATCATCCCTGACAAGGCTACCAACACCTTGACCATTGTTGATAGTGGAGTTGGAATGACCAAGGCTGGTGAGTAACAACCGATATTCAATGACCCATTTGTTTAATTTTAACAGAATATGTTCTGATCCGTTTTTTTATGTTGATACAGATTTGGTGAACAATTTGGGTACCATTGCTAGATCCGGTACCAAGGAGTTCATGGAAGCCATCACTGCTGGTGCTGATGTTAGCATGATTGGACAATTCGGTGTTGGTTTCTACTCTGCTTACTTGGTTGCTGATAAGGTTGTGGTTACAACCAAGCACAACGATGATGAACAGTATGTCTGGGAGTCTCAAGCCGGAGGGTCTTTCACTGTCACCAGGGACACTTCTGGCGAGTCCCTTGGCAGAGGTACCAAGATGACTCTCTACCTAAAGGAGGATCAGCTTGAATACCTCGAAGAGCGAAGGCTTAAGGATTTGATCAAGAAGCACTCCGAGTTCATCAGCTACCCCATCTCTCTATGGGAAGAGAAGACCACTGAAAAGGAAATCTCTGATGACGAAGACGAAGAGGAGAAGAAGGACGAGGAAGGCAAAGTTGAGGAGGTCGATGAGGAAAAAGAGAAAGAGGAGAAGAAAAAGAAGACCATCAAGGAAGTGTCTCACGAGTGGGCTTTGGTCAACAAGCAAAAGCCAATCTGGATGAGGAAGCCCGAGGAAATCACTAAGGAAGAGTATGCTGCTTTCTACAAGAGTCTCACCAACGATTGGGAAGAGCATTTGAACGTGAAACATTTCTCAGTTGAGGGTCAGCTCGAGTTCAAGGCTATCCTTTTTGTTCCCAAGAGGGCACCCTTTGACCTCTTTGACACCAAGAAGAAGCCCAACAACATCAAGCTTTATGTCCGTCGTGTCTTTATCATGGACAACTGTGAGGAGCTCATTCCCGAGTACCTCAGCTTTGTCAAGGGTATCGTTGATTCTGAGGATCTTCCTCTTAACATCTCCAGAGAAATGTTGCAACAAAACAAGATCTTGAAGGTTATCCGCAAGAATTTGGTCAAGAAGTGTGTTGAGCTTTTCCAGGAGATCGCTGAGAACAAGGAAGATTATGCTAAGTTTTACGAAGCTTTCTCCAAGAACCTCAAGTTGGGTATCCACGAGGATTCACAGAACAAGACCAAGCTCGCTGAGTTGCTTCGATACCACTCCACCAAGAGTGGTGACGAGATGACCAGCTTGAAGGACTATGTCACCAGAATGAAGGAGGGTCAACAAGACATCTATTACATCACTGGTGAAAGCAAGAAGGCTGTTGAGAACTCACCATTCCTTGAGAAGCTCAAGAAGAAGGGTTATGAGGTTTTGTACATGGTTGACGCCATTGATGAGTATCCTGTTCGTCAGTTGAAGGAGTTCGAGGGTAAGAAGCTAATTGTCTCTGCAACTAAGGAAGGTTTGAAGCTTGAGGAAACCGAGGATGAAAAGGCTAAACAAGAGGCTTTGAAGGAGAATTTTGAGGGTCTGTGCAAGGTGATGAAGGATGTTTTGTTTGACAAGGTCGAGAAGGTTGTTGTTTCTGACCGTGTGGTTGACTCACCTTGCTGTTTGGTTACTGATGAATACGGGTGGACCGCCAACATGGAAAGAATCATGAAAGCACAAGCTTTGAGAGATTCAAGCATGGCTGGTTACATGTCCAGCAAGAAGACCATGGAGATCAACCCTGAAAATTCCATCATGGAGGAGCTAAGGAAGAGAGCCGATGCTGACAAGAACGACAAGTCTGTTAAGGACTTGGTTTTGTTGCTCTTTGAGACCGCTTTGCTAACTTCTGGGTTCAGTTTGGACGAGCCCAACACCTTTGGCAACAGAATTCACCGTATGTTGAAGCTTGGTCTTAGCATCGATGAAGATGCTGCTGATGAGGATGCTGATGTGCCTGCTCTTGAGGAAGCCGATAATGATGCTGAGAGCAAGATGGAAGAGGTCGACTAAGTTTTTTAACGCCTGAATTTTATTGTTGGTTTATGAACTATTTTAGTTTGCATGTTCCTTCTTTTTGGTTATCAACTTTGTTAGTAGAACAAGACAGTAATATCAGTTTTTGTTGGAACAAGCAGTGATATCCTTTTTATCAATTTCATGTGTTTTCCGATATGTGGCTTATTTTATGTTGCCTGCTTCTGCATTTTTGGGTGTTTGGAATGTTTTTTTTTTGTGTGATTTAGTCTTAGAAATGCTATCTGGTGTTTGTGTAAAGCATATCAAAAGCCTGTTTATAAAGTGCAGGTTTAATCCAAACACCCTATTAGACACTGAACTGAAAGTTTGCTCTTTGTGCCACAGTGTTTTGATATTGGTAATGCATTAGGCTTTTGAACGGGGCGTGTTTGGTATGCATCCATTACGAGTAGTCTTGATGACCACAAAATCTGCATCCATTACGAGTAGTCTTGATGACCACAAAATCTGTCCGTTAAACAGTTCTAAGCCATCACATTTTATTGAACTGCAGGCAAAGGCAGATTATATTAGAATCCTTGGTGTATGCAGGCAAAATCTGCATCCATTACGAGTATTCTGGACATTATTGGATGTAATCTGTCAGTCTAGTGGGATAGTATCACATCATTTGCCGTATTTGTTTGTTAGTGTTTGTTTGAATATGTTTCAAGAGTACTCGATACGGGTATACGGCTTGTTGAGATTTGTTTTGTTTATGATTTCACCATGCTGTGTAAGTTTGTTATTCATTATCTTGTACTGGTCTATGTACCCGCGAATTCAAGAGTTATTTAGTGAGGAATTTGTAGCTAATCTTATGATGTATACTGATCGACATGAGCTGTTTGACGTGTGCTTAAACTTCGGCTAGAGATTGCATTTTATCTCTACTCGGTCCAGTATTTTCGCTTCATATAGCTAGTCGATCTAGTATATAGAATTTTAGTAAGGATGTAAATTTAATTGCCGCTATAATATATTGATTGATGGTTTATGGATTTGTTATTCTACTGGTTAGATGGTTCTAAAATTGTAGTTAAATAACATAAAAAGTGAAAGTAACACATGGTGATGGTTGGCTTTGTTGGTTATCATCTTTACTTGTCATTCAAGAGGTCTAGTGATCAAGTCTTGCACTACCTAAAAAAATGCCAATAACCAAAGAAGTCAAACAATCCCTTTTTTTAAAAATGATTTTTTTGAACTCATTTAAGCTATGTTTAAATACTTTTTAAAATTGACTTTTTTTCATCCGCCTTACAACTATGGTTCATGAAAGATAGTTTTATTAGGAACACAACTTAAGTAAATTCCTGGTAGATACACAAGTTATAGAAGTAAAAAAGTATGTGATTCACATAGATAGACCACTTTGTTTATAGTATGCTTCATTCTCATTACTAAATCCAAAAATTAATCGCCCGTTCTATTACAATGTCTAGTTCAACCAAACACAAGTCTGAATTCTTTGCTAACTTGTTTCAAAGTTTTACACTTTATGCAAGAATGTTTAGAAGCAAGAAGCTGAATACCCTTTTAAGATTGCGCTAAGAAAGAGGACATAAACTAAAGGCATGACATTGTTTTATGACCAAGTGAACCAGCAAGTCCATTAATAAAAGGGACAATGAACTACATTTCCATCTACTGTAATAAAAAAACCACAACTTACGGAAGTGAAGGAGTCCATCTTTTATTACTCACTAGACTTGGTACGAGGTAATTCATACACAAAGTCTGCATCCATCGTGTTAGAAATCTATTCTTAATAATCCATCCAAACATCCAACCCACTAAACTTTTTTATTATTGGTTGAAATAAGAAATGGACAATTATTTGTTACTCCCTCCATCCCATATTAAGTGTCCGCTTACATCATGCACAAAGTTTTAAAAAATTCCACTAACTATACTATATCCACCAATCAAATATCATTTTTACCCACTAAAATCTCATCTCATTGGTTGAAATAGAATATGGACACTTAATATGGGACATACAAAGATTCAATTGTGGACACTTAAATTGAGACGGAGGGAGTACTATTTAATGTATAACATACTCTTTCCGTTTTAAATTATTTGTCCATTATTCATTTCCGACTTATTATTAAAGATATATAAAAAAGTTTGATCGAAGTTTATCATATTACCATTACCTAAAACTATTAACATAATACTTAAAGAAAATATTACTCCCTCCGTCCCATATTAAATGTTCACTTTAATTTTTCAAAGTCATTCTTTTCCAACTTTGACCTTAAATATTTTTGTTTGTGTTATACGATACTTGATGCAAAATATATGAATGGATTGTGTTTTAAACGTATTTTTCATTGGTATAATTTTCATCAAATATTATATAATATGAACAAAAATATTTAAGGTCAAAGTTGGAAAAAAAACTTTAAAAGTCAAAACAAGACATTTAATATGAGACGGAGGTAATACTAATTAACGAGTTTAAACCACTTATTCATCATTTTTGTACGGTATAGGATGGATTACTAAAGGGTTAATGGTTAAAATATTATTAAATTTGTCACTTTTTCTTTAATGAATGCTTTATCTCGATGATACATATATTTTGATTAATTTAAAGTCTATATAAATTAAGTAAGAAAAAAACCGTTCGATCGATACATACTAAAGAATTACAAAGTACTCTATCCGTTTCAATATTATTGTTCACATTTTATTTTTTATTTGTTTTAAAATAATTGTCTATGCTTAAATATAAAAGTTGAAATAGTTTAAGTTTACGTTATTTCTCCTAATCAGAAATTTTATTTACAAAGTTAAATAAAATCTTTAATTAATAGTCAGGGACTCAAGGGTAAAACTATCTTTTAGAAGCTTTTATAAAATCAAAGCTGTAATAAATGTATTTTTCTTAATTTATGGGTATGTTTGGCAAAACTAGCTGTAAGCTGTATGCTGTAAGTTGTAAACTGCAAAGCTGTTAACATGAGCTACAAGCTGTATTTTTTTTTTTAATAACAGTGTTTGGTAAATTAGCTGTTAAATGTAACTATAAGATGTAAAATGACATAAAAGGACAAATCTATAATTGTAAATAAATGTTTGGAAGGTATATTAGTAATTTAAAGTTTTAACAGCTCATAGACATTTAAAAAGCTTCATGAATCAGCTTTTCATTTTGGAGCTATTTGTTTGAAATAAAAGCTTGTAGCTAACGCATCCAAACGAAGCTACTTAGTTTATAGGAGATTATTTTGTAACAAAAAACTAATAGCTCTTCCAAAAAGCTCCTGCCAAACAGGCCCTATGTATTTTTTGTTGGAAGACAATAATTTTAGAATGGAGGGAGTAAGTCTTAGCATATCTTTTTACACCTTTTAACAACTTAAAAGACGGGTGGTTTATTTTAAGGTGTATATTTTTTTAAGATTTGATAATGGGTGACCATCGGATATTTTTTAGATGTAAATAAATAATAAGTTTGAATGTATTAAATGAAAAATCACATTTATATATAGTATTTAATTAATACTTATTAAATGCATTTTTGATTCAATTTTTTTTTTAATTATATTGAGTACACTTTAAATGCATTTTTTACATAGCAAAGCTCATCTTTTAATGTGCAAACTTGTTTTTTTAGTGACATGCCAAATCACTTTTTATCTATACATCTAAAAACTTGATCGATTTTTTTATTATTTTTTATTTTTTTTAGGTTTACTAGAACCTTAGCAAGCGAAGACACGAACGACATTCCTTTGCAACTTTTGCTTCGCTTTCACACCGTTTTCTGTTAATGGATTTGTATTAGAGTTAAAATTATATTAGTATTCGTATTAGATTAAAATTGGTATAAATACAAGTGTTAGGCTATAAATATTAGGGTTTAGATTTGTATTAGAGTTACAATTATATTAGTATTTGTATAAGACCAAGTCTATAAATTTTAGGTCATATGTATTTCCTCGATCATTTTTCAATCAATTCAATTAATCAATCAAGTCTTACATTTTCATCATCTACATTTACTTAAGGTACGTACGACCTGTTTAAGGTTTAATATTTGCGGATTTTAATATTTATTTATTTATTTATTATTATTATTGTTATTATTTATTTATTTATTTATTTTTTATAAAACATCACTTCATTAGAAAATCATAGAAATTTACAAGAAATTAGTGGGGAACAAGATACTAACTGGGCCCCTACTCCTCTAGCAATAACAAAGCTAATCTTACTGAAAATATGATCAGCAGCACGTGCGCCAATGTCCTGAGTCATCGAGAAACCACATATGCGCTTAAGTAAGGTCATAGCATCCTTCTCAAGTTCCCCAAAGGAAGAGAATGAGAAGGGGAGAAAACCATATCCAATGTCCGCACATTTGGCCCCGTACTTGACACGTTTGCGCTGCGCAACTTCGGTCACCCCACGACCCGGTGTAAAATCAGCCATATTAGTTTGCGTCAAGGGAGACGACCCTATCAAATCAACACATGTATCCTGTCCACCTTCCCAAGAATAGAGCAGCACATCAGTTGGACGTAAGGTTTTGTCCCTTCCCCCACAGAGCCCAATGTTAACTTCTTTACGAGCCGAGATACCGGACCGAGAACATATGTCAACAAGGATATCACGCACTATGTTATGCCGATGTTTAATACCAATTGTTGATCTAAACACACAGACCTTGACAGATCTTTAGCACTCGTGGATCGTTAGTGTTGCATATGTAATCATAAGCAAACTAATAGACAGTCTCTACAACTCGTATTCTATAGCGGAAAGTAAATACAAGTTGTTATAACTAAGAACACTTAGATCCTCTATGGATCTTTTATTTACTGAAACTCTATGTTCCAGATGAATTGTCTCTTATTACAAACTATGAGGTTCCTTTTATAAACAAGGAACCCTAATCTATTACTACCCAATCGACTAAACATGCAAGCATGCATTTAATGACTAATACACTAAACTCTATTGAGCAGTACAATAAAACCCATGCTAACCTCGGGCCGTTCAAAAATAATAATGAGTTAGCATTTAATACAGTAAGCGCATGCTGATCCTAGTCAGATTTCACCCTTCAGCAGTAACACTGCATTGCTTTTACTCTTCAGCAGAATCCATTCTTCAGTAGATTCTGCTTCTATTTCAGCAGAACCTTCGGCAGTAATGACAGCAGACATTCTACTTCACATAATTCCCAACAATCCTCCCTAAACGGAATTTGACTGGTTAAGTTCAGTTCGACCTTGAAAGATCTTTTGAGACTTCAGTACTAGAGGATTGTTTTCACACATCATTAGCAAGGAACCAATAATAATCTCATCTCTATGATGATCAAGCTTTGGAACTCCAGGTCTTTGCAGCAACAAATGGCATAATGTACATCAATACTTTTCAGTTGCATACTATTCTCATCACTTCCAGGTGTGTGAACTCCTATGAGAGGTGAATCATTGAACATAATGGATTTGATATCTCTTTACCAATAGCCATTACTACTGGAGTAGCCAGATGTTTAAGTCCGAAAACTATGGTACATTGATAACCATCCTGATGGTACATGGATAACCATCGAGTGGCAAAAAACCATATAAACCGGATTTGATGTGTCTTTACCTGTAGCCGTTTGCTCAGGACTAGTCAATTCTTAGAATTGGTGAATTGATAACCAAATATGGATGCAGTTGCCTTTACCACAAGCCATATACTTGTGGGCTAGCCAATTCTTGGATTCCAACAAGGAATAGACCATGGTGAATTGATGACCATACAACTCTCAGCAATTAAGCATGGGTGGTTGCAGACCCTATGATTTTGAGCAAATCATTACAGCTATCAACAGATTTGATGAGTCTTTACCAAAGCTGTACCCTTTGGACTAGCCAACTCTTTGATATACACATGATATATCTGGTGAGTTAAAAACCATCAAAAATACAACAACCCTGCAAAAGAAAGTTAGTTTTTTTTTTTTTTTTAAACTAAGAAACTAACAAACAAACAAACAAAACAAATAACATGACAAAACAAAATTCAGTACAGATTACAAAAGACAGTTTAGATTACCGCATTCATGATGAGGATGCAGCTTGAGCTTGCAGAAGTTGAGTCTTGATTAATCCAATCAGTCGTTCAGCATCTGATCTTTCATTTCCCAATGGACGGAGGAATTTCCAACTTATGACACCAGCATCCTTTCCATAAGCCTAGGATAAGGGATAAAGTCTTTCAGCAAACATGCAGATCGTAATTCCACTCTTAGTCTCAACTACATGCACACGAGG
Organism: Chrysanthemum makinoi; assembly: GCA_910596185.1. Taxonomy (NCBI): domain Eukaryota; kingdom Viridiplantae; phylum Streptophyta; class Magnoliopsida; order Asterales; family Asteraceae; genus Chrysanthemum; species Chrysanthemum makinoi. The sequence continues at coordinate 19,710,966 of OU343222.1, forward strand.
TAGGGGATAATATCTCCGGACTCAAACCTGCCATAGATGTGAGTTCCTCCAAATGAAATGCCCTTTACCGGAGGAGATTGAGAGTCAAGCAGAACATGAAGATCGCCCAATAAGCACATCCCAGAACCTTTTGGTGCATAATTGCAGTAATGTTTGGTGACGAGAGTGTATAGAGTAAGTATATCTGCCCTGTCTACGAAATGGAGTATTTCCTTCAAGAAGGTGAACTCCATTGAAGTGTTGTCCTTTCGATGAATGACATTCATCTCACCATCTATCAGAGACCACTGGACCAACACATTTTGATATCCATCAAGAAAATCGGATGAAGACCCTTCTTTAACAAAGGTTGACTCATCAGCCTCAAGATCCAGAGAGGTGATTTTGGCCATCCTTTTCTTCCTTCTTCCAGTCTTATAGATTCCTAAAGATGGTGCATCATCACGAATGGCATTCATCCTTACAAGTAAGTTTCTAGCCTTCCTCGTTTTTACACTTGCTATATCAGCTTCTGAGCAAACATATGCCACAGATGGAGTGGTAGCTTGTACATTAGGTGTCTCAGAAGAATTGGCAACTGGTTCAGCAGATGATGCAGTTGGGGTGAAAGAGGGCATGACTATTTCTTCAGTGGAAACACCATGTGGTTCAGCAGATTGATCTGCTTCAGCTGAGGGTGTAGGCTCTATGATAGTTCCAGCAGAGACTTTGGAAGAACACGACATAACATCAAATTTTTTCACAAACTCAGTTGTCTTTGTCCTCTTAGTCTTAGGAGCACCTGAATTACTAGCAATCCTTTTTAAACTTGAAGTGTGTGACGAAGAATACTTCATGATTTGATTATATTTGCGAATCAAAACATGATCGGGGAATGCCTTAACTTGCTTCATGGACAACCCAGAGTTATACAGAGATGAGCTCTGGTTTTTCACCACAAGCCTCATTTCAGCTTTAGTAGGAGGTCTATCTTTATTCCTTTGAGCTGCGATGACTCTCCTCTTTTCAGCTGCTTCTTGCTTCATTTTTCTTCCACGAGCCATCATCAAATCCACAAAACTTCCACTGTTGAAGTCTGCACCTAATATACTCTGAGCCAGTGAAGGGTTTGAAATGACTTGCTGAGTATAGGCATCCCAATGAGAGTCAGGTAGCCTAGTACGTAGTTCATCGATTTCCCTTTGTCTTTCAGGAGGTAAATCAGACAAAGGATGAGCTGTCGTTTGGCCATTTCTTCATCTTTATTTCTCTCATTACACTCAGCTAGCAGTCTGTCTTGTTCTTGTCTTTCCTCTTCATTTATCAAGTCAGAACCAAGCTCATCCTCTACCAGTAAACCTTTTCCTTTATCAGCAGACTCCTCAGCATAACCATCATTAGCAATATTGATTACAGGAATCTCGGTAGAGACATCCAAGTCTTTTTCAGAAGAAACATGTTGTGTGAGTGATTCAGCAGGAGTGGACACTGAAGGTTTTTGAATGACTGAAGATTGACCAAGGTCAGAAGCAACATCCTCTATTGGGGTATCAGCAGATGCAACTTTGACAAATTCTGGTTCCTTGGATACTTCAGTAGTTGCTCTATTCAAGTACGATCTCTTTCTCCTTTTGTACAGAACAGGTTCCTTCTCTTTTGAAGATTTAGCACCCACTGAAGAAGGAACAATAATCTCTTGAGCCACATCAGCTAAGATATTAAGAGACCCATACTGAGGTTCATCTTCTTCCTCCTCAGAAGAAACCACAAACTTCCTTTTGGTTTCCTTTTCAAGTCTGTTCTCTAGGTCCTTAACTTTACTCTTTAGATCTTCAATCTTACTACCAAGAGTAGACTTGGTTTTTGCAAGTTCCTTTTTCAGACTGGACACCTCAGCTGCATACCTATTCACAAGATCATACACAGATGAGAGAGTAATGGGGTCCTCTGCTCCACCAGCAGATTGCTCTGTGGTAAAGGGAGCTTCATTGGACCTCTCAGGAGAAACATGGTCATCCTCAACAGGTATCCTTGGAGGACTAGGTGTGGCCATTCGGTTCAGATCAGACTCAAAATCATCAAGAGGATCATGTGCTGGTGGTGGACTAGGACAATGTGCTAGAGTAGGTGTTGGTGGAGGCTGCTCTGGAGCAACATGAGAAGCTTCAGCAGAAAAGGAGGGGCCCTCATCAATATTGACTGATGGATTGCCATCAGTAGCAACATGTGAAGAGGGTGGGATGTTGGCAACATTCTCCTCATCAGCAGCCACATTGCCTTGAGGCAACATAGCTTCTGTCAAGGGAAAATGTGCCCCCTCAAAGTTAGTTCTCATAGAGGCAAAAAGTTTGGCTGACAGAGCTCCACGGATAAAAGGATTGGTCTTGGGTAGTGGTGTCTAAAATCATTTGCAGAAACCTAGGGTACATTAAATACTTATTCTTTTTCCTTTGAATATTCTCAATCATGTTTTCAAAAATAAACTTAGAAAAATTATAAGTTACCCCTTGGGAAAGACACACAATACCACATCCCAGTTGGGTAGAGAACTGGTCCCATCCTCCTGACTTGTTGCTTATGCACTGAAGCAACGTGTGAATCAAGAATCTCCACATTGGGCAAAGATGCTTCTTCAGCCAAATGTCAGTCCTCGTACCTTGATAGCCAATCGCTCTCAGCCCAGTAAGCACCTCCATCTGTTTAGAATGATATTCTCCATCGGCATCTTCCAATCGAAGCTTCCTCCTTATCATCTCTTCCGTAACTACATGCTCTGTTCCGTCAATCGTAGCCACAATCTCTGTTAGAGCATACCAAATCTTGGACCTTTTTAAGAATTCCACCATTGGTTCATACAACTCATCATCTTTAGCTTTTCCCAGAAAAGCAACTTTGTTGTGATCCTTCTTAAATTCAAGTGCCATGTGATGATTTGAGAGCTTAGGGTTATGATGCGCGTAATGAACTGATATTGGATGAAGGAGAGGGAATCGGTTTGTTTAGAAGTGAAAAAAATGTGAATGGTGGAGTGGTATATTTTCCCCAAGTTATAGTCAAAAGAATTAGACCGTTTGGTTGACCGAAGCTTACGTGTATTTCAACTTGACCGAAGAAAGTGTAACGCTTCAGCAGAAAAAGATGGTCAATCTGCTGAAGTTATACACTTCAGCAGCAACCATCAAAGATAAAAATATCTTCGGTAAAATTCTAGAGAGTTACTGTGCCAACTACTCGCATTAATTCCCATTAAACCTCGAATCCGTCTATAAAATGATCCCAATGCACACTTTAACTCTTCATCAAAGATCCCCAAATATCATAACAAACCCTAGATTTTTCAATGTCCCAAAATTAATCACAATCAACCATGAGTAGTTCCAACCCAATCATTCTTTCATCAGATGACAATGAAACCTCCATAAGCAGTGATATGTGCTTATTCACATATCTTTTCATTATCAAATCTAACCCAAAATAACCAAGAAAGAGCCGTTTATTGCTAATATTTGTGGTTTTCTTGAGTTTGTGCTTGTGCAGGTACGGATATGCAAAAACACGCAAAAAGGATCCTAATCAGACGTAAATCCGAGCACGAGAGATCAAGAGAGTTTTAGCTGAGCTGGAAGGTCGAGATTGTGCATTGTGAAAGATTTTATTCTCAGAAGATGATTTTTGAAGTTTCAGCAAAGTTTGAAGAAAAGTCAAGTTCAGTCCCTGCACTTTTGATATTTGGCAAATTTGATCCCTGAAGTTTCAAAAAAATTACAGAAGTCACCCTTGGATTATTTGAGCTTAACAAGATTGGTCCTTGAGAGATATATCATGGTTACAAGTTAAATCCAAAGCCCAAAATAAACAAATAAACCACTCTTGGCCCAACAAATTACCCGAGCCCAATATCCTAACCTCTCTTACCGGTTTTATTATTACCCGATTTACCCACTTCAAACCCGGTCAAAGCTAACCCAAACCCGGTCTAAATATTTGAAATATATTAAATAAAACCAAAAACAAACCCGCGCTACTTTCCCCCTTTTTACCCAGATCAGATAAACCCTAGAATTACCAATGAGTCAATTGGTCAAATTAACCATGATTAAGGGCACTTTTGTACTTTCATCTGACACATATGACACAATGGCAGTGACAAGTCAGCAATCCGTGTGCTCACTGCCACGCCCTGCTCTCCTATTGGTCGATGAGATGTGGCAATTATGATCCAATGATTGAGATTGATGGAATACATGTGGGATATGATCTAATGGTGGAAAAGAGCTCAGAGAAAGCACAAATTGGTATCTAGATCCTTCCAAGACCCTCAAGCTCTCCTATATAAAGACCCCAATTCGTTCATTGAGAGATATCTTTTTCTTTTCATTTTTCAGTAGCTTAAGTGTAGTTGTTAATCATTTTTAATTGTTTCTTTGTATTTCCTTAGTAATTTCAGTTATTGTATTAAAGTTTTGATATTAATGAAATGTTCCTTTTAATCTCAAAATTCATGTTTAGTTCTTAAACTGCTTTTAATTGCTTATTGGTATCATTTAGCTTATTATCCATTCAAAATAGTTTGTTTCTCAACTTTACTCAAAAATACAAAAAAATCAGAAAAATCAATGAAAAATAAAAAGTCATTCCAAATCTGTTCAATGGATTGAATTACACATAGCTACTGTTTCTATATGGTTTATATAAGCTTTTCATAGCTTATTGTGAGCTTGTTCTTTTTTTCAAACTCAAATCACAAATATATCAGTTGAGTTCAGTTGCTAACAGTACTGTTTGTAGATCTGATGTGCTTGGTTTTGATCATGGATTGGTATGTTGCAGTAGCTGGATTGGGTTAAAATGAGCTGGAATTACATTAGGTTAGGGGTTCTAGTAGGATAGCGGTTACTGTTTCATCAATTTGCAAGCCATAGTGGCTAAGGAGCTTGTAAGTTTTCATATTTTCTATGTGAATCTGTGGTTTGAATCTGTTATTTAGTGATAATTTGTGGTTATTGATCTGTGTTTGATGATAGTTTAGTATAAAATAGTCTTAATGGTTTTGAGTTCTTAAATCAGTTAGATTATTAGTGTTTGGATCAGATGAGAAATCGTGATATAGCTTAGTTAATCAGTATTGAGTAGTTTGTTCATGCTTATATAGGTAATTGATAGTGATATAAGGACTTAGTAATAGCAGTTTTACTCTAAAAGTCAAAATTACTTTGTATCTAATCTAGCTTCGCTTTGTAAAATCAGTGGATAAAAATTTGCACATAGGCTTAAATCAAGTAGATTAAGCTTAGTGCTATCATCATTAGTCTTATATCTTCATAATCAGTGAATTAATTTGGATCAAAACTCAATAAAGTCAAACATAGAATCTGTTTTCAAAAGTCAAATTGTATCAAAGATCCAGTTTGAGCAGATCTTGCAGCTTGAGCACTAAGCTCATTTCAGTGATTTAGAGTCTAAGATTTGGTTTAGGTATAGTCAGCTAGGTGGTATATAAGGCCTAATTTCTGTTTTTGGCTTTAGCACTCCTGATAAGCATTTGGATAAGCTCAAACCAAGGGGGTGTTTCACTGTTTTGCCTAGTTGATCAGTTAACTTAGATCATGGTTCTGAGTTTGTAGCTTGTTAGGAGTAGGTTTAGTTAGCTGCTATTAGCTTATCTTAGCACTCATTAGCTTCTGTCACTGTTTGGTAGCTTATATAGCTTGTTTGCTTATTTTTCTAGCTTATTTGATAAGCAGTTGCACTATAGCTCTTTAATCTCACACATAAGCTACTAGTTTCTTATTTTTCATAGATTCATATTATCATTTTAGAATTTCCCTGAGAATTTCATAATTTTTGGTCAACTTTTACTATTTTTCTCAATTTAAAGTAATTTTTAATCAATTTTTAATAGGTTTTATTGCAAATTATTAAGAAAAAATTCCAAAAAATAATTTTTCACTTTTCTCTGTTTAAGAAAAAGATAAAAAGCATAAAAAAGATTTTTCCATATTTTTCTCCTTTTATTTAGTATTTTTCACCATTTTAATTAGATTAAAATAGTTTTAAATTCATAGAAAATAGAAAAATAATCTGCAAAATACAAAAATAGTTTTAAAAAGTCTTTTGAGTTATTTGTGATTTTTAGAAATTAGTTTCATAATTTTCCATTTCTTTTTTAAAATTTTTAGAATTTTAAATTAGTTTAAATAGTTTAAATTAGTTTTTAATTTTTATAAAATTAAGAAAAATCCAAAAAAATAGTTTTAATTCTAAAAAAGTTTTCTTATATCATTTTTAGCATAAAAGTAATTTTAGGTTATTTTTAGGAGTTAGATTGGTTGTAGTTGCTTTTTATTCGCGTTTCGTTTAATTCCCATTTTTGCGTTTTAATATAGAATTATGTAGTTTGTCATTATTCTTAGGATTTCCCATAGATTTTAGTTCCCATATGCTTTCCTTATCCCGTAGTTTAGATAATATCCTCTTATGCCCCTTATATTATTCGAATCCCGATTATTGAGACGTGAGTTGGAAATTCCATTCAACCCTCGTTCGGAACGATCTCGGTGCTCAAACCTAACACGTTTGAGTTACCCGTGTACTACACTTCTTATTATTGGTCAGTGTCCGAGCCGTTTTAAGTTTCTTACGGTTAGTCATTCACAAGTGGCTAGCTTGTGTGAGATAGCTTGACGTGTTTGGAAACTGCAAATCAAGCAGTCTTGAGAGGTGGAAGAAAAGTTATTTGGCAAGCAATCCAGGGGGTGGAGAAGACAACTCATCCTTAAGTTCTTATGTATCACCTTATGAAGACTCAGATGTGGAAGCAACTTCAAAGAGAGTGAAAGAGCCTCCCCTTGCTGTTGTGAATGAGCCTTCCCTTGCCGTTGATGATTCTGATGACTCCTGTAAGGAGAGAACGTCTTACTCCCAACCTCCAGCACCTTAGCCTCCACGTAGGCCACGAGCCAGAAATCCACCACTCCCTAAGGATAGAGAGGTGGTTCTCGGTCTTTCTGCACCAGGTTTTGGTGCATCAAGACACATCGTATAGAGGAAATGCTTAGAGATGTTGGATTGATTGCATTTTGGTTGAAATCAATAGATGAAGCACAAAGGACATATTATTTTTCTTCATCATCATGATTTGCATCAATCCATCCTTTCCATTTTGATCTTTAGCATCCTCGTCATATCGGTTATGCATCTCCAGCCATCGAGATAGGACGAATGGGTGGTTATGCAAGACTTCACAAAGGCATATCCAGCATCTAGTGTGAAAGATGTGAGCGATCATGCATATCCAACATCCAGTTAGATGTTGGAATAGATGATATGTACTAGATTAGGATAAGTAGTATAGCTCTTTTCTTGTCGTTGCATTGAAGTTGATTGAAAGCTGTAAGCTGTAAGCTGTAATTTGAATGAATGAACAATTTTAACTTCAATACTTGACTTCAGTATTTTATCTTCAGTGGAAACCAATTGCTCACTTCATTACTTAGCTTTCAGAGGAAACAAGCTTTGAGCTTACTAGACCATATACCAAAGGACCATACTTGATGAATTTTAACTGACCAGGGCAATCTGCAAAACAAACTCAGAGACAAAACAGAGACAAAGCAGACTAAAACTATGAACAAACAAGTGTTAAGCAAACAACATATACACAAAGTTTACTATAAAATCCTCCCCTGAGGCATATACCTCCCCTTAAACTTTGCAGTTAAGGGAAGAGAAAGATCCACCATTGTTCTTGGGTTTCCAGTAAAATTTTGGTCCCTTATCCTTCCAAGAACAACCTGCTGAAGTTTTGACAGATGTGACAGTAGTGCCCCAACATCCTTTCCCATTTCTCCTAGAGTCCACATATGCAGGCCAATAACCATGGTTAAAATATGGGCTAATAGGTTGCACATAAGGTCTATCAGGTGATCTCCTCCAAGGAGAGACAATTCTAGCTTGTGGGACATAAGGTGGAATATTTTTAACATTGGTCCACACTGGTCTTGGTTTCTGCTGAAGAGCACATGTACCCAATCTTTGTTCATGAAAATCACAATCCTTTATAAGATGAAATTTACTTCCACAAACAAAACAAGTCTTCCTTTTGGAAGATGTATTCAACAAAGAAGATGTTCGATTACATGTAGAAGTACTTAAACCAGAAACATTAAAGGAATTGTTTTTAACAGACAAATTATTCAAAGATTGAAAAGACAAGTCTTCAGAAGAAATAGGCTTGGAAGTAGATTCCTCAGCAGCTATCCTAGAAGGCCTGTAGATAGTCTTGGGTGCAGGCTCGGGTGTAGGCTCAGGTGAGGGCTTGGGAAGGTCTGACTTATCACTTGAATCACAGCTAGCAGAAGACCCTTGATCCGATGAATTGTCACTGTCAGAGAAAGAGACAAAGTCATAAGATGAAGCATCTGAGTCAGGTAAGTCATTTGACTTTCTGCCATACAAATGGTGTGATCCATCAAAGTCAGTAGTAATGGACAGATCAGTGGGCATGAATTCACCTCTAATAGGTCCAGGGACAGCATGTAAATCACCTTCCTTTCTAAAGTGTTCTAAGCCTGCATGTGTAGATTTACGCCCATCTTGCCTAGCTTCCAATCCTACATACTTTTGAAAGCCTAACCCTATTCCTGAAGTCACAGATTGACTATTATAAAGTGCTCTAGCTAGATTGTCACCTGATATTAACCATTGTTTATGTCTAGCTATTTCCTCAGCAAGTTTCTCTTTAAGCTCTAGGTTTTCAGCAATAGTATCAGCTTTTTCTTTTTCAGTGCGTTTAAAGTTAATATTAGCAATATCAAGATCAAATTGAAGCACTTTAATCTTTTCTTCATAAGCTATCTGATTCTTTTGAAACCATACCTTTTGTCTTTCTAATGTTTTTAACGACAGTTTATAAGCTTCATTATCAACATAGCAATCATTGTATTTAGGTTTCATAGTATCATAAGCTTCTTTCAGTTCATTGTATCTTTCACTACAACCAAATATACAGTTGTGTACCTGAGAAAGTCCCATGAAGGCAAACTGATCATGCCTATCTTCTGAAGTGCATCTGGCCAGCAATCCAAGCTTTTCTGTATCAGCAGCATCCTCAGTTACAGGTTCATGTGCAGCCCAGTTGACCTGTTCATCCATGGTGATAAGAGCTGCTGAAGTGCTAGCTCCCTTCTGATTTTGCTGATATGAGTGGTAGTTAGCACCCTCTCCACTCTTCCTGTCTTTGCACTCCCTTGAGAAATGACCCATCTGGTGACAAGAGAAACACTTGACCTTTCTCCTATCAAAATGAGCTGGATCCTTTCCCTTGAGCTCAAACTTCCTCCTTGCCTTCTCTTCAAACCTCTTGATATCTACTGAGAGCATGGCCACCTGCCATTTCAGTTTCATCTCCTCCATCTCAAGAGGGTCCACCTGGTCAAAATCTTCATAAACAAGATGCTGCTGAGTATCATAATCAACGATTGTAAGATGATGATGGTGAGTAATATGGACTTGGAGCATGCATCATCATGTTGGAGTGAGATGTCCCAACAAAGGCTGTATGACCAGAAGAGGATGCACGGTAGGGAGATCTGACATCAGGTTTAAGTGATCTGAGTTTGTTGTATAGCTCATCAAAAGTGAGCATGTCCAGCCCACCTTTAGCTTTAAGGGCTATACTCACATGTAACCATGATGGAGGCAAAGATCTTAGGAATTTAGAATTGCAGTCATCATTGTCAGGCTTTGCATTCAGCTGATTCAGCTGACTCAGAATCTTGTGAAACCTGTCGTATCCCTTGTGGATACCTTCTTCTTCAGAGATATTGAACTCTTGGAAGTGTTGTCTCAGCATAGACTTCCTCATCCCCCTGGACTCTTCATTCCCACCAAACCTTGCTTTCAGAGCCATCCAGATGTCCTTTTCATCAACCATGTGGTGAAAATCACCTAAGTGATCTTCAGGAATAGATTGAAGAAGGATGGTTCTTACCTTGTGCTCTCTTTGTACTGCAAGAATCTCTTCAGCAGTTTTGGGAGGAGCAATGGTAAACTTACCATCTAGATCTGGGATAGTCTTCTTCAGACTGTTGCCATTCTTCACAATCTCCCATAGATTCCAATCAATATTGGAGATCCAGTTCTGCATCTTCATGGTCCACAGATCATACTCTTCCTTCTTTAGGTAAGGAAACTTACCATTACTGTTGGAGAGACTCAGTTGCTGCATAGAGGTGGTGTTGTTTTTGGTGTTGTTGGTGACTTCTGATTCATCATCAGTTCCAGGCATGGTGAATATGTTTTTGGTTGTATGGGGGTGAGGAAAATAAGGTTCTCAGTATCGTAGAGACTCTCCCGAGGCTCTGATACCACTTGTTGATCTAAACACATAGACCTTGACAGATCTTTAGCACTCGTGGATCGTTAGTGTTGCATATGTAATCATAAGCAAACTAATAGACAGTCTCTACAACTCGTATTCTATAGCGGAAAGTAAATACAAGTTGTTATAACTAAGAACACTTAGATCCTCTATGGATCTTTTATTTACTGAAACTCTATGTTCCAGATGAATTGTCTCTTATTACAAACTATGAGGTTCCTTTTATAAACAAGGAACCCTAATCTATTACTACCCAATCGACTAAACATGCAAGCATGCATTTAATGACTAATACACTAAACTCTATTGAGCAGTACAATAAAACCCATGCTAACCTCGGGCCGTTCAAAAATAATAATGAGTTAGCATTTAATACAGTAAGCGCATGCTGATCCTAGTCAGCTTTCACCCTTCAGCAGTAACACTGCATTGCTTTTACTCTTCAGCAGAATCCATTCTTCAGTAGATTCTGCTTCTATTTCAGCAGAACCTTCGGCAGTAATGACAACAGACATTCTACTTCACATAATTCCCAACACCAATAATACCAGCACAGATATGCATACCATATATATCTCCATACTGTATTATTAATATTGAGGTTGCACGGTTCGGTGGGTCGATTTTGGCCTAAAACCGAAACGAACCACAATGTTCGGTTTTTGTAGAACCCAAAACCGAAACCGTTCGATTTTTGGCGGTTCGTTTTTTTTGTTTGTTATCAGTTTCGGTTCGGTTTTTTGGTTTTTTTGGTTTCTAACCGTTAATATTTGGGTATGGCCAAATTATACCAACAAACTTGTTTTACGTACAAAATTAGTTATTCTTCTTTACTTTTTTTCAATCTAAGCATAATAATGTTTATTGCATAATTCTACAATTACAAACATATAAATGAGACATATACATACAAGTGAACATACACGTAGTATAATCATTATCGAATACTTATTGATATATTCACACAAAACACTTGACACGACAAACGTACATATAACTATAAACATTAGATAAATATATAATAAATCCACTCACAAATGAATATGAATTTATAAATTTTATTTATTTAGTTATTTAATTATACTACAAAATTAGTTAACCTCGGGCCGTTCAAAAATAATAATAAGTTAGCATTTAATACAGTAAGCGCATGCTGATCCTAGTCAGCTTTCACCCTTCAGCAGTAACACTGCATTGCTTTTACTCTTCAGCAGAATCCATTCTTCAGTAGATTTTGCTTCTATTTCAGCAGAACCTTCGGCAGTAATGACAGCAGACATTCTACTTCACATAATTCCCAACAATCCTCCCCTAAACTGGAATTTGACTTGGTTAAGTTCCAGTTTCCTGACCTTGAAAGATCTTTTGAGACTTCAGTACTAGAGGATTATTTTCACACATCATTAGCAAGGAACCAATAATAATCTCATCTCTATGATGATCAAGCTTTGGAACTCCAGGTCTTTGCAGCAACAAATGGCATAATGTACATCAATACTTTTCAGTTGCATACTATTCTCATCACTTCCAGGTGTGTGAACTCCTATGAGAGGTGAATCATTGAACATAATGGATTTGATATCTCTTTACCAATAGCCATTACTACTGGAGTAGCCAGATGTTTAAGTCCGAAAACTATGGTACATTGATAACCATCTGATTTATTGGCAAACCAGAAACCATATAAACGGATTTGATGTGTCTTTACCTGTAGCCGTTTGCTCAGGACTAGTCAATTCTTAGAATTGGTGAATTGATAACCAAATATGGATGCAGTTGCCTTTACCACAAGCCATATACTTGTGGGCTAGCCAATTCTTGGATTCCAACAAGGAATAGACCATGGTGAATTGATGACCATACAACACTCAGCAATTAAGCATGGGTGGTTGCGACCATATGATTTTGAGCAAATCATTACAGCTATCAACAGATTTGATGTGTCTTTACCAAAGCTGTACACTTTGGACTAGCCAACTCTTTGATATACACATGATATATCTGGTGAGTTAAAAACCATCAAAAATACAACAACCCTGCAAAAGAAAGTTAGGTTTTTTAACTAAGAAACTAACAAACAAACAAACAAAACAAATAACATGACAAAAAAAAATTCAGTACAGATTACAAAAGACAGTTTAGATTACCGCATTCATGATGAGGATGCAGCTTTGAGCTTGCGAAGTTGAGTCTTGATTAATCCAATCAGTCGTCGCATCTGATCTTTCATTTCCCACTGGATCTGGAGGAATTTCCAACTTCTGACACAGCATCCTTTCCATAAGCCTATCGGATAAGGGATAAAGTCTTTCAGCAAACATGCAGACTGTAATTCCACTCTTAGTCTCAACTACATATGCAGGGGGGATAATATCTCTGACTAACCTGCCATAGATGTGAAGTTCCTCCAAATGAAATGCCCTTTACCGAGGAGATTGAGAGTCAAGCGAACATGAAGACGCCCAATAAGCACATCCGAACCTTTTGGTGCAGAATTGCATGTTTGGGTGTAAGAGAGTGTATAGAGTAAGTATATCTGCCCTGTCTACGAAATGGAGTATTTCCTTCAAGAAGGTGAACTCCATTGAAGTGTTGTCCTTTCGATGAATGACATTCATCTCACCATCTATCAGAGACCACTGGACCAACACATTTTGATATCCATCAAGAAAATCGGATGAAGACCCTTCTTTAACAAAGGTTGACTCATCAGCCTCAAGATCCAGAGAGGTGATTTTGGCCATCCTTTTCTTCCTTCTTCCAGTCTTATAGATTCCTAAAGATGGTGCATCATCACGAATGGCATCATCCCCTTAAAAGTTTCTAGCCTTCCTCGTTTTTACACTTGCTATATCAGCTTCTGAGCAAACATATGCCACAGATGGAGTGGTAGCTTGTACATTAGGTGTCTCAGAAGAATTGGCAACTGGTTCAGCAGATGATGCAGTTGGGGTGAAAGAGGGCATGACTATTTCTTCAGTGGAAACACCATGTGGTTCACAGGGATTGATCTGCCACCGAGGGTGTAGGCTCTATGATAGTTCCAGCAGAGACTTTGGAAGAACACGACATAACATCAAATTTTTTCACAAACTCAGTTGTCTTTGTCCTCTTAGTCTTAGGAGCACCTGAATTACTAGCAATCCTTTTTAAACTTGAAGTGTGTGACGAAGAATACTTCATGATTTGATTATATTTGCGAATCAAAACATGATCGGGGAATGCCTTAACTTGCTTCATGGACAACCCAGAGTTATACAGAGATGAGCTCTGGTTTTTCACCACAAGCCTCATTTCAGCTTTAGTAGGAGGTCTATCTTTATTCCTTTGAGCTGCATGGCTCTCCCTTTCACCGCTTCTTGCTTCATTTTTCTTCCACGAGCCATCATCAAATCCACAAAACTTCCATCTTGAAGTCCGCACCTAATATACTCGCCAGCTGAAGGGTTTGAAATGACTTGTGAGTATAGGCATCCCAATGAGAAGTGTAGCCTAGTACGCAGTTCATCGATTTCCCTTTGTCTTTCAGGAGGTAAATCAGACGAAGGATGAGCTGCAAGCTGTTTGGCCATTTCTTCATCTTTATTTCTCTCATTACACTCAGCTAGCAGTCTGTCTTGTTCTTGTCTTTCCTCTTCATTTATCAAGTCAGAACCAAGCTCATCTTCTACCAAGAACCTTTTCCTTTATCGCCAGACTCCTCAAAGATAACCATCATTAGCAATATTGATTACAGGAATCTCGGTAGAGACATCCAAGTCTTTCTTGAAGAAACATGTTGTGTGAGTGCTTCCAAGTGGAATGAAGGTTTTTGAATGATCAAGATTGACCAAGGTCAAGCAACATCCTCTATTGGGGTATCACATGTTTGGCAAATTCTGGTTCCTTGGATACTTCAGTAGTTGCTCTATTCAAGTACGATCTCTTTCTCCTTTTGTACGAATGTGTTCCTTCTCTTTGAAGATTTAGCACCACTGAAGAAGGAACAATAATCTCTTGAGCCACATCACTAAGATATTAAGAGACCCATACTGAGGTTCATCTTCTTCCTCCTCAGAAGAAACCACAAACTTCCTTTTGGTTTCCTTTTCAAGTCTTTTCTCTAGGTCCTTAACTTTACTCTTTAGATCTTCAATCTTACTACCAAGAGTAGACTTGGTTTTTGCAAGTTCCTTTTCAGACCTGACACCTCAAATGCATACCTATTCACAAGATCATACAGATGAGAGAGTAATGGGTCCTCTGCTCCACCAGATTGCTCTGTGGTAAAGGAGCTTCATTGGACCTCTCAGAAACATGGTCATCCTCAATGGTATCCTTGGAGGACTAGGTGTGGCCATTCTGCCGATCACTCAAAATCATCAAGAGGATCATGTGCTGGTGGTGGACTAGGACAATGTGCTAGAGTAGGTGTTGGTGGAGGCCGCCTGGAGCAACATGAGAAGCTTCAGGGTGAGGCCCCTCATCAATATTGACTGATGGATTGCCATCAGTAGCAACATGTGAAGAGGGTGGGATGTTGGCAACATTCTCCTCATCACAGCCCACATTGCCTTGAGGCAACATAGCTCGTCAAGGGAAAATGTGCCCCTCAAAGTTAGTTCTCATAGAGGCAAAAGTTTTGGCTGAGAGCTCCTACGCATAAAAGGATTGGTCTTGGGTAGTGGTGTCTAAAATCATTTGCAGAAACCTAGGGTACATTAAATACTTATTCTTTTTCCTTTGAATATTCTCAATCATGTTTTCAAAAATAAACTTAGAAAAATTATAAGTTACCCCTTGGGAAAGACACACAATACCACATCCCAGTTGTAGAGAACTCGTCCCATCCTCCTGACTTGTTGCTTATGCACTGAAGCAATGTGTGAATCAAGAACCTCCACATTGGGCAAAGATGCTTCTTCACCAAATGTCGGTCCTCGTACCTTGATAGCCAATCGCTCTCACCAAAGTAGCACCTCCATCTGTTTAGAATGATATTCTCCATCGGCATCTTCCAATCGAAGCTTCCTCCTTATCATCTCTTCCGTAACTACATGCTCTGTTCCGTCAATCGTAGCCACAATCTGCTTTCACTTCATTTTGAAGCAGATGCCCAAAATGAGTAACAAGTGATTCATATATTGCATTCAAGAATGTGTTAGAGCATAGCAAATCTTGGACCTTTTTAAGAATTCCACCATTGGTTCATACAACTCATCATCTTTAGCTTTTCCCAGAAAAGCAACTTTGTTGTGATCCTTCTTAAATTCAAGTGCCATGTGATGATTTGAGAGCTTAGGGTTATGATGCGCGTAATGAACTGATATTGGATGAAGGAGAGGGAATCGGTTTGTTTAGAAGTGAAAAAAATGTGAATGGTGGAGTGGTATATTTTCCCCAAGTTATAGTCAAAAGAATTAGACCGTTTGGTTGACCGCTTACGCAGTATTTCAACTTGACCGAAGAAAGTGTAACGCTTCAGCAGAAAAAGATGGTCAATCTGCTGAAGTTATACACTTCAGCAGCAACCATCAAAGATAAAAATATCTTCGGTAAAATTCTAGAGAGTTACTGTGCCAACTACTCGCATTAATTCCCATTAAACCTCGAATCCGTCTATAAAATGATCCCAATGCACACTTTAACTCTTCATCAAAGATCCCCAAATATCATAACAAACCCTAGATTTTTCAATGTCCCAAAATTAATCACAATCAACCATGAGTAGTTCCAACCCAATCATTCTTTCATCAGATGACAATGAAACCTCCATAAGCAGTCTTGAGAGGTGGAAGAAAAGTTATTTGGCAAGCAATCCAGGGGGTGGAGAAGACAACTCATCCTTAAGTTCTTATGTATCACCTTATGAAGACTCAGATGTGGAAGCAACTTCAAAGAGAGTGAAAGAGCCTCCCTGGTCATTGTGAATGAGCCTTCCTTGCCGATGATGATTCCGATGACTCCGTAAGGAGAGAACGTCTTACTCCCAACCTCCAGACCTTAGCCTCCACGAGGCCACGAAGCCAAATCCAACTCCCTAAGGATAGAGAGGTGGTTCTGTCTTCTGCACAGTGTTTTGGTGCATCAAGACACATCGTATAGAGGAAATGCTTAGAGATGTTGGATTGATTGCATTTTGGTTGAAATCAATAGATGAAGCACAAAGGACATATTATTTTTCTTCATCATCATGATTTGCATCAATCCATCCTTTCCATTTTGATCTTTAGCATCCTCGTCATATGTTATGCATCTCCGACCATCGAGATAGGACGAATGGGTGGTTATGCAAGACTTCACAAAGGCATATCCAGCATCTAGTGTGAAAGATGTGAGCGATCATGCATATCCAACATCCAGTTAGATGTTGGAATAGATGATATGTACTAGATTAGGATAAGTAGTATAGCTCTTTTCTTGTCGTTGCATTGAAGTTGATTGAAAGTCTGTAAGTCGTAGTGTAATTTGAATGAATGAACAATTTTAACTTCAATACTTGACTTCAGATTTTATCTTGGAAACCAATTGCTCACTTCATTACTTAGCTTTCAGAGGAAACAAGCTTTGAGCTTACTAGACCATATACCAAAGGACCATACTTGATGAATTTTAACACCTGGGCAATCCGCAAAACAAACTCAGAGACAAAACAGAGACAAAGGACTAAAACTAATGAACAAACAAGTGTTAAGCAAACAACATATACACAAAGTTTACTATAAAATCCTCCTCGAGGCATATACCTCCCCTTAAACTTTGCTTAAGGGAAGAAAGATCCACCATTGTTCTTGGGTTTCGGTAGAAATTTTGGTCCCTTATCCTTCCAAGAACAACTCCTGAAGTTTTGACAGATGCAAGTACAAAGCCCCAACATCCTTTCCCATTTCTCCTAGAGTCCACATATGCAGGCCAATAACCATGGTTAAAATATGGGCTAATAGGTTTACAGGTCTAATGTGATCTCCTCCAAGGAGAGACAATTCTAGCTTGTGGGACATAAGGTGGAATATTTTTAACATTGGTCCACATGGTCTTGGTTTTACCAAGAGCACATGTACCCAATCTTTGTTCATGAAAATCACAATCCTTTATAAGATGAAATTTACTTCCACAAACAAAACAAGTCTTCCTTTTGGAAGATGTATTCAACAAAGAAGATGTTTGATTACATGTAGAAGTACTTAAACCAGAAACATTAAAGGAATTGTTTTTAAATGACAAATTATTCAAAGATTGAAAAGACAAGTCTTCAAGAAATAGGCTTGTAGATTCTCGCAGCCTATCCTAGAAGGCCTCAGAGATAGTCTTGGAGTGTGCTCTGTGTAGGCTCAGTGAGGGCTTGGGAAGGTCTCGACTTATCACTTGAATCACAGCTAGCGAAGACCCTTGATCCAGATGAATTGTCACCGGAGAAAGAGACAAAGTCATAAGATGAAGCATCTGAGTCGGTAAGTCATTTGACTTTCTCGCCATACAAATGGTGTGATCCATCAAAGTCGGTAGTAATGGACAGTCATGGGCATGAATTCACCTCTAATAGGTCCAGGGACAGCATGTAAATCACCTTCCTTTCTAAAGTGTTCTAAGCCCTGCAGTGTAGATTTACCCATCTTGCCTAGCTTCCAATCCTACATACTTTTGAAAGCCTAACCCTATTCCTGAAGTCACAGATTGACTATTATAAAGTGCTCTAGCTAGATTGTCACCTGATATTAACCATTGTTTATGTCTAGCTATTTCCTCAGCAAGTTTCTCTTTAAGCTCTAGGTTTTCAGCAATAGTATCAGCTTTTTCTTTTTCAGTGCGTTTAAAGTTAATATTAGCAATATCAAGATCAAATTGAAGCACTTTAATCTTTTCTTCATAAGCTATCTGATTCTTTTGAAACCATACCTTTTGTCTTTCTAATGTTTTTAACGACAGTTTATAAGCTTCATTATCAACATAGCAATCATTGTATTTAGGTTTCATAGTATCATAAGCTTCTTTCTTCATTGTATCTTCACTACAACCAAATATACAGTGTACACGAGAAAGTCCCATGAAGGCAACCGATCATGCCTATCTTCTGAAGTGCACCTTGCCAAAGAATCCAAGCTTTTCTCAGACAAGAAGATCCTCACAGGTTCATGCAGCCCAGTTGACTGTTCATCCATGGTGATAAGAGTCACTGTGCTAGCTCCTCGATTCTCACGATATGAGTGGTAGTTAGCACCCTCTCCACTCTTCCTGTCTTTGCACTCCCTTGAGAAATGACCCATCTGGTGACAAGAGAAACACTTGACCTTTCTCCTATCAAAACGAAATGGATCCTTTCCCTTGAGCTCAAACTTCCTCCTTGCCTTCTCTTCAAACCTCTTGATATCATCGAGAGCATGGCCACCGCCATTTCAGCTCTCCTCCATCTCAAGAGGGTCCACCTGGTTAAAATATTCATAAACAAGATAAGCTGAGTATCATAATCAACGATTGTAAGAAGATGGTGAGTAAGATGGACTTGGAGATGCATCATCATGTTGGAGTGAGATGTCCCAACAAAGGTCGTATGACCGTAAGAGGATACGGTAGAGAGATCCGACATCGGTTCAAGTGATCTCGAGTTTGTTGTATAGCTCATCAAAAGTGAGCATGTCCAGCCCACCTTTAGCTTTAAGGGCTATACTCACATGTAACCATGATGGAGGCAAAGATCTTAGGAATTTAGAATTGCAGTATCATTGTCGGGCTTTGCATTCACTGATTCAATTGACTCGTAATCTTGTGAAACCTGTCAGATCCTTGTGGATACCTTCTTCTTCAGAGATATTGAACTCTTGGAAGTGTTGTCTCAAAGCATAGACTTCCTCATCCTCCTGGACTCTTCATTCCCACCAAACCTTGCTTTCAGAGCCATCCAGATGTCCTTTTCATCAACCATGTGGTGAAAATCACCTAAGTGATCTTCAGGAATAGATTGAAGAAGGATGGTTCTTACCTTGTGCTCTTTGTACCGCAAGAATCTCTTGCAGCTTTTGGGAGGAGCAATGGTAAACTTACCATCTAGACTGGGATAGTCTCTTCTGATCATTGCCATTCTTCACAATCTCCCATAGATTCCAATCAATATTGGAGATCCGGCCAAGCATCTTCATGGTCCACGATCATACTCTTCCTTCTTTAGGTAAGGAAACTTACCATTACCGTTGGAGAGACTCGTTCTTTATAGAGGTGGTGTTGTTTTTGGTGTTGTTGGTGACTTGATTCATCATTCCTGCATGGTGAATATGTTTTGGTTGTATGTGTGTGAGGAAAATAAGGTTCTCAGTATCGTAGAGACTCTCCCGAGGCTCTGATACCACTTGTTGATCTAAACACATAGACCTTGACAGATCTTTAGCACTCGTGGATCGTTAGTGTTACATATGTAATCATAAGCAAACTAATAGACAGTCTCTACAACTCGTATTCTATAGCGGAAAGTAAATACAAGTTGTTATAACTAAGAACACTTAGATCCTCTATGGATCTTTTATTTACTGAAACTCTATGTTCCAGATGAATTGTCTCTTATTACAAACTATGAGGTTCCTTTTATAAACAAGGAACCCTAATCTATTACTACCCAATCGACTAAACATGCAAGCATGCATTTAATGACTAATACACTAAACTCTATTGAGCAGTACAATAAAACCCATGCTAACCTCGGGCCGTTCAAAAATAATAATGAGTTAGCATTTAATACAGTAGTTTACGCTGATCCTAGTCACACCACCCTTCGCCAGTAACACCGCATTGCTTTTACTCTTCGTAATCCATTCTTCGAGATTCTCGCTTCTATTTCAGCAGAACCTTCGCGGGTGTAATGACGCAGCAGACATTCTACTTCACATAATTCCCAACACCAATAATACCGGCACAGATAATCGTGATCCTCATATATATCTCCGTAAATAGGTGTGCACGTTCGGTTTGGGTCGATTTTTGCTAAAACGAAACCGAACCACAATGTTCGTTTTGTAGAACCCAAAACCAAACCGCTCGATTTTGGCGGTTCGTTTTTTTGTTTGTTATCGCTTTCGTTCGTTTTTGGTTTTGGTTTCTAAATTAATATTTGTATGGCCAAATTATACCAACAAACTTGTTTTACGTACAAAATTAGTTATTCTTCTTTACTTTTTTTCAATCTAAGCATAATAATGTTTATTGCATAATTCTACAATTACAAACATATAAATGAGACATATACATACAAGTGAACATACACGTAGTATAATCATTATCGAATACTTATTGATATATTCACACAAAACACTTGACACGACAAACGTACATATAACTATAAACATTTAGATAAATATATAATAAATCCACTCACAAATGAATATGAATTTATAAATTTTATTTATTTAGTTATTTAATTATACTATATTATTTAGATATTATTATATAATAAAACCGGTTCGGTTTGGTTCGGTTTTTCTTGGTTTGGTTTTGGATCGAAAACCAAAACCAACCGCATTTTCGCCAAAAAGTAAAACCGAACCATCGGTTTTAGTTTCTACGTGGTTTTTTCGGTTTTTCAGCCAGCTTTTCGGTTTCGTTTTTGGTTTGTTTTGCTCACCCTACCTGTAAATACCTCGGAACAAGTTGAGCACGACATATGAGAGAAAAAGGGAACACCTAGCCTGTAGCATAACACATAGCGGTAAGTTGTAGCATTCATGGTCTGTCCCAGCCGTATATCGGGACCACCCTAAGCCAGTCTGAAGTGTGGTCCTCCATTTGCGATCTCCACAAAGCCATTTGTCTAGTCGATAAGCAAAAGGTGTATTCAGCCATTTTGGTGACACGTGTGAAATATATAGCTGCCCAATTTCTTCATGAGTTTGGGGCAGCGATCTCACATGGGTTGCCCAAAAGATCTGTTTCCATTTTCGCATTAAAAGCATGCAAAGCATTATCAAGGGAAGATCCAGAATTTTCAATGCCAGAATGTCGGAGGAGCTGAGTCTGTAAGTTGGCAGATTGGTGTCAAGATGCAAGGAAAGCATAGTTCAAGACATCACCTGCAGCATATACCTCTAGCCCCCCAATATTAAATGGTAAAGTAGCCAATCTCCATTGCCAATCACCAAAACCAGGTCCAGAGGTAGTGACAATACGCTCCAAAGAAGAACGAAGTGCCGCATCAAAAGAAATCTGAGCACGTTTAAAGACCCGAGGGGAACATGTGCGCATAGAAAATTATAACTTGGAAATACCGGCACAAGCATGAAGGATCATCAACTCACATTGAGGGTCGTTAGGCTTAGCAACAGCATCCATAAGTTCAATAATTTTAGAAACCTGTTTCAAAACAAGCTCACTGCTGAACTCAAGGTCTGAACTAGCAGGTCCACCTAACAATTTAACACCATGTAAAGGTCGGGCAATGTTAGGCGGGAAAACACCCACAAGCCTGCTTGTAGGATCTTCTTTTGGCAAAAAAACATCAGTTTTAACAACATTAAGGTGTAAACCGTAACGAGGTCCATCCATCACCTGCAAGCCTGCTTCAAGGATCTTATTTTTATTATTTTTTATTTTTAATTTTTTATGAGAAGCATCACTTTATTAGAAAATCATAGAATTTACAAGAAATTAGTAGGGAGCTGAGATACTAACTCGCTGCTATAATTATGTCATTGTTGCTTACATGCACGTACGACATGAATGGATATCGATCTCAAGATTTCATGTTTTTGTTTCAGATCGACAAAGCCTCTATAACCTCATACGCGTACTTTCACCATGGATAATAAGAAAACGTGCTTATTCATAAGCACATGTAAAGGTTTGAAAGTATTGTAGCGCAAAGCTTATATAATGAGACACGGGTCTGAATGTATTATAGCACACAAAGCCACAATAGGAAAACAAAATCTTATTTCTTGACTAATGTCTAACAAATTTCTATGAACAAAATGTTTATACTCTTAAGAAGAAAAATCAAGTCACAAATTAGCTTTGTGACATCAAAAACATGGAAATAAATTCTCAATACGTCTTACTGTTATGGCTTAACCATATGCACAAATGTTGAAGCTCCTTTACATATCTTTGAATCATGAGTGAAAAACAAAGCTTGGGAATTTAGTCGTAATGTCCCTGTAAACAAATACCAGAAAAAAGTAACCTTAGTACGCGGCAACATCCTAACATTTTGAGAAAGGCGGTAATTTTTTCTTTTGGGTTAATTCAGTCAAAGATTTGGCAATCTTTGAGAACCCTTCTATGAATCTCCAATAATAACCAGCAAGTCCTAAGAATTGTCGTACCTCTGTAGGTGTTGGCCAATTCTTGACTGCTTCTATTTTGGAAGGATCTACGTGAATGCCATGATGATCAATCATGTACCCAAGAAACTGTATAGTGTGAATCCAAAAATCGCACTTGGAGAACTTTGCGTACAATTGCTCTTTCTTGAGTAGTTCCAAAATAGTCCTCAAATGCTCCCTATGCTCTTCTTCATTGCGGGATTAAATGAGAATATCGTCAATGAACACAATCACGAATTTGTCTAGATAAGGTTTGCACACCCTGTTAATGAGATCCATAAACACAGCTGGTGCATTTGTCAACCCAAATGGCATCACCTGAAATTCGTAGTGACCGTACCTTGTTCTAAATGTCGTCTAAGGGATATTTTCTTCCCTGACACGCAACTGATGATAACTCGATCTTAAATAAATCTTGGAGTAGACACTCGACCCTTGCAGCTGGTCGAACAAATCATCTATCCTTGGTAATGGATATCGATTCTTTATCGTGAGTTTGTTTAACTCCCGGTAATTGATACACATCCTAAGAGATCCGTCCTTATTTTTGACAAACAGGACAGGGGCTCCCCAAGGTGAAGAACTTGGCCGAATGAAACCTCTATCCAACAACTCTTGTAATTGGTTGGATAGTTCTTGCATTTCATACGGGGCTAAGTGGTAAGGTGCTCGTGCTATTGGCGCAGCTCCCGAACCAAATCAATCTCGAATTCTACCCGACGAACGGTGGTAAACCAGAAATTCCTCGGGAAAAACCTCTGGATATTCCCTCATCACAGGCACATCTTCTATTCATTTTTTGACCACCTTTTTCTCCGTCACGTGAGATAGAAAAGCATGACATCCTCTGTCTATATATTTCTTGGTTTTAATACAAGATATAATGCTTGGTCTTGTCCTACTTTGATTACCTCGAATAATCAAAGTTTCACCCTCAAAAGGAATGTGAACTACTTTCTCGTCACATATGATATTCGAGTGGTTTTTAGATAACCAATCCATTCCAATAACAACGTCAAAGCTTCCGAGTTTAATAGGCATGAGGTCAATGTTAAAAGGTTGGTTTAGTAAAGTTAGGGTGCAGCCTTGGATTATAGAATTAGTGGCTACTAGTTTTCCATTAGCTAGTCCTATTTCATAGGTATTGTCTAGGGCAGTCGGGGTGAGTTTGAGTAAAGAAGCAAAAGTAACATATATGAAGCTTTTATCAGCTCCAGTGTCAAACAATACTTTAGCTAGATGTTGATTGATAGGAAACGTACCCGTGACTACATCCAGGTTGTGTTGAGTGTTCCCATCTTCGAGAATGTAAGCTCTTGCACGGGCCTGGCTATTCTGGACAACATTCTTCTTCAGACACTGGTTTTTGAAATGCCCTTTTTCGCCATAGTCGTGACATGTCACAGTCATCGGTTGCAGGTTAGCACCAGTGGCCTTACATTCTGCAGTCTTATGGCATGTTTTCTGACATTTTCCACATCTAAAAAAACAAGGCCCATTGTGATGCATCCTGCGTTGGTTGCATAGGGGCAAAGTTCCAGCATAACCACTGCCTTCAGCGAGTGCGGTATGTAAGCTCTGGCAGTTTCTTGCCTTCGGTTCTGTTGTTGGTGATGGTTGTTTCAATTCTGTTGGTAATGGTGGTTGTTGTTTTGGTTGTTGTTGTTGTTGTTGTTCTAGGTGTTATTGTTGGGGTAGTTGTTGTGATGGTGGGTGGTCCTTTTGTCATCAAGTTTTCGCTTGTGATCATTGCCTCCTTGGGTGAAACCACGCTTGACTTCCCGATCCATTAACCTGTGTGCAATAGAAATTGCTTCCTCCAGCGACTGCGGTTTTGATGAGGTGACATTCCCCTCAATACAGGCAATCCTTTAGTATACTTCTCAAATGTTTTCTCAAGATCGCACTACAAGCATGCAGCATTGCCGCCTCAAAACCTCTAGTTGTAGGTCTTGAGATCAGTTCCTTTCACCACCAGCTGGTGAAACTCATCTTCCAACTTCTTAATCTCGGTGCGAGGACATTACTTCTTTAGCATCTTCTTCTTGAAGTCAGCCCAGGTGAGTTGATAAGCTGCTTCAATACCCATATTTTGGGCGTAAAACATTCCGCCAAGATAGGGCATCATCCAATAGTGTCCCCGTAGCGAAAGTGACCTTGTAGTCTTTAGAACAACCGCTTCTCATGAATACTATCTATGTTCGCTCAAACCAGCGAGACAACTTAGTTGCTCCTTCTGTTCCTTTGAAAAAGGTTGGCTTACAATTCAAGAAATCTTTGTAAGTGCACTTGCGAGTTATAGCTGCCTCGCTTTCTTCGTTAGGCCTGCTAGTGCTTCCAGAGCGGGCCATTGTTGCTGCTGTCTCTCGAGTCTGCAAAGAATAATGTCTGCAACTAGTTTTTATAGTGATTGGGACATTGCGGGAGCTGGAGTTTTAGTTGATCTTCTTGTTCGAGGCATATTTCTATTAATACCACAAGAAAATATATGTTTAGAATGACCAAATAACAAGGTATACGTGTTGAAATCATAGCAATATAAGAATCATATGATCATATCATGCCCGAATACTATCATACGGGTAAAATGATCCACTCTTGTAACCACCCGCATTTTTAGGTTACTTTTCATTTTCGAGAATTTACTATTCACATTTACTATTCACTTTCACTATTCATCCATAAAATTTTTATTTCACATTCTCGTAAGATAAATTATTTTAGTAATGCCCTGAGAATTCGACCATCGTTAGATCATTTTCGCAAAAGTTATTAAGTAAACATCGTTTTAAAGTTTCGTTTTGGACGGTCCACCGTTTAAACATCACGCGCTTAATGAAAATCAACCCTGACAATTTTCCTCATGACGATAAATTTTAGATCATTCATGATTAATTTGAGAATTTTCAAGAATTATTATTTTTTTATATTACCAAATAAGCCCATCGCAGAACAAAACTAAACTTACGTTTTAAACAATTCTACTTACATCCAGACTTAACGATTCCTCAGACTGTGTTTCTAATATGTTTTAGACACTTTTACATTTTTTGGAAAAGTCAAACATATTTCCTCCTCCGTTGACCATAAAGAAATTAACCTTGTACGTTCTATATTTTTGCTTAAATCGCTTAACTTTTAAACTTCACGAATAAGCAAAGTTATCCCGCCGTATGACTAAGACCACATTTTGACATCTCATATCACTTTTAGACTAATTTTAGTCTACTCTAAATAAATTCACGGTCGTTTCTCTCAAATTTCGTTTTTTTCGATAAACCGCACTACGCTGCTTTTTGACCCGTATTTCCACTTTAACCAAATGTTTTTACACCCAATGACACTTATCACCCATTTTATATTTTTAGATGGAGTATAATGATGAGTTTCATCTTTCCTACAAGTTTCAGATTTTTTACGATACCCGATTTTACGTTTTATAGCTTAACGCTACGATTAGCGATTAACGGAACCAAAACTCACTCCGTAACCAAGATAATACCAAAAATAACCACCTAGGTCATCTTATCTTGTTTAGGCCGACCTAAGGGGGGGGGAGTCATCATTTTGGTGGCATCATCCTAACCATGGTACATTTA
>OU343222.1:19737305-19887398 GCA_910596185.1 Chrysanthemum makinoi
GCTAAAGGAGTTAGGAAAAATAATATATACGTCATGAAAATAGATAAAACATCTAATGATAAACTTTGCCTAACAACATTAGATGATAGCTCATCTCTTGGCATAGGCGGCTAGGTCAGCTAATATGAGACTTAAACAAAACCTATCTTCAAAAGAGCTAGTTAGGAATTTACCAAAACTAAAATATGACCAACACTTTTTGGCAGCTTGCAAAATTGGTAAACAAACCCATAGTAGTCACAAATCTAAAATATGGTGTCCACATCTAAGTGTCTAGAATTATTGCATATGGACTTGTTTGGACCATCCGCTATAAGAAGCTATGGAGGCAACTTATACACTTTGGTCATAGTAGATGATTACTCAAGGTTTACTTGGACGTTGTTTTTGAAAACCAAAATAAAGCTTTTGATAAATTTGAAATTCTTAGCAAGAAAATTCAAAATCAACTAGGTGTTAAAATTGTGTCGATCAGAACGGATCATGGTCGTGAATTTGACAACGAAACTCAATTTGGAAACTTTTGTGATACAAATGGTATAACACATAACTTTTCCGCTCGACGAACACCTCAATCAAATGGAGTAGTAGAACGTAAAAATAGAACAATTCAAGAAATGAGTAGAACAATGCTTAATGAACAAAACATTCCTCAAAAGTTTTGGTGTAACGCCGTTGACACTTCTACATATATTTTGAATAGAGTTTTAATACGTCCTTTCTTAAACAAAACACCATATGAGCTTTATAAAAGGTAAAAAGCCAACTTTAGGATATTTTAGAGTCTTTGGTTGTAAATGCTTTATTCTTAATACTAAAGATTATCTCACCAAGTTTGACCCAAAGTCTTATGAAGGTGTATTTCTTGGTTATTCTCAAACTAGTAAAGCTTACATTGTCCTAAACAAAGAAACAATGATAGTCGAGGAATCGTTGAACATAACATTCGAAGAAAGTCCACCTCCCTCTAAGACATCACCTTTGGTAGATGATGACTTAGTTGAAAGTCAAATGATAGAAGGTCAAGAAATAATTAATAATAACAAGGAAGATGAACCATTAAATAAAAATTGTCATCAAAGAATCTAAAAGTCATCCATTAGAAAAGGTCATAGGACAACTAAATCAAAGAACCTTAAGGTCACAAGCCCAAAATCAAAGTAATTATTTTTGTTTTGTATCCACCATTGAACCAAAAACATAAATGAAGCAATAAAAGATGAATCATGGGTAATTGCCATGCAAGAAGAATTAAACCAATTCGTTAGAAATGATGTTTGGAAATTAGTTCCAAAACCTAAAGATCAAACTATAATTGGAACAAAATGGGTTTTCTGAAATAAAATGGATGAAAATGGGATAGTATCTAGAAACAAAGCTAGGCTTGTAGTGCAAGGTTATAATCAACAAGAGGGGATTGATTATGATGAAACTTATGCACGGGTAGCTAGGCTTGAGTCTATTAGAATATTACTTGCTTATGCATGTGCCTATGATTTTAAATTATTTCAAATGGATGTTAAAAGTGCTTTTCTTAATGGGTTTATTAACGAAGAAGTGTATGTTGCTCAACCTCACGGTTTTACCGACTTTGAGAAACCACATCATGTCTTCAAACTCAAGAAAGCATTGTATGGTCTTAAGCAAGCACCAAAAGCTTGGTACGACCGACTTAAGACTTTTCTTATTGATAACAAATACACTATGGGATTAGTAGATAATACTCTTTTACCAAGAAAAAGGAATCACATATTATCATTGTTCAAATATACGTTGATGACATTATATTCGGATCAACTTGTCAAAAATTATGTGATGATTTCTCTAAAATCATGCACGACGAGTTTGAAATGAGTATGATGGGTGAGTTAAATTTCTTTCTAGGACTTCAAATTAAACAACTAGAAGATGGCATATTTTTTAACCAATCTAAATATATAAAAGACATGCTTAAGAAATTTGGTCTTGAAGATTCCAAACCAACTAAGACACCCATGTCCTCGGACACTAAACTAACCAAGGATGAGGAAGGTGAATCCGTAGATAACACTAAATATAGAGGAATGATTGGTAGCCTACTCTATCTTACGGCTAGTAGACCCGACATTATGTTTAGTGTTTGTCTATGTGCTCGCTCAAAAGAAAACCCAAAGGAATCACACTTAGAAGCCTTGAAAAGGATTTTTAGATACATTAAGGGAACAATGTGCTTAGGATTATGGTATCCCAAAGGAACGGGTGTAGAAACCATAGTGTATGCCGACTTCGGATCATGCGGTGATTATGTCGATTGAAAAAGTACAAGTGGTATTTGCACTTTTGTTGGACATTGTCTCACCTCATGGTTTGCAAAGCAAGCGGCTTTAGCCATCTCAACTACTGAAGCCGATACGTCTCAGCGGAAAAGCATGTCAACAAGCTCTTTGGATGAAGCAAGCTCTCATGATTACGAATTCATCTCAACAAAATTGTGATACTTTGCGACAACAAAGGAGCCATCGATCTCAGCAAGAATCCCGTTCAACATGCTCGTACAAAGCATATTGAAATCCGTCATCACTTTCTTCGCGACAATGTTCAAAAGGAACATTTCAATGAGAAGTATCCTCCGAACAACATTGCCGACATCTTAACTAAGCCTCTTAAGCGAGAACCTTTTAATCTTCTTAGACTTGGTTTAGGGTTAATGGAACCAAACATGTAGGATAAACATAGCCTAAAACATTAGAATAGTCAAAACAAAACAAATTTGTCTTGTATGTGCTCTGTAGCCCACGGCACCAAGCGACAACAGACGGAACCAAAAATTTGGTACCGTCGGTCCGTGGTGTCTACGAAACAAAACAGTTACCTACAAAACATCTTCTTCCTCAAAATTCACTTTACCAAAACGTGTAAACATTAAACCAAGCTCATTATTGACACCTTCCCACTCACTAATCACTGAAGATAACATCATTGTAAGTATCCTAACTACATTTTATCTCTTAATTCGGAGTCTAGGATTCTTATTTATGCACAAAACTATCACAAATCATTACATGGGGTTTTATGTATGCTTTTATACCAAATATGAATTCAATTGGCAAAATGCATAACTAGTCATTGAAATTAGGTACTACATTATCATATTGCATAAACAAATCATGCTTCCCACTAATTGATAGATAATGAATATAAGGCCTTATTCAAATAACCAAACACCCCATGTCAAAAGTTTTGAAAAGCTTCTCACTTGTAGGAAAACAATTTTTCCATTGCTAATACAAATAGAAACGTTAAATTTTCATCACTTGCATGCTCTTGAATACTAAAGGTATTGCATAACTAATATGCATTCGCGGGTAT
The DNA here is from genome assembly GCA_910596185.1 of Chrysanthemum makinoi. Lineage (NCBI taxonomy): Eukaryota > Viridiplantae > Streptophyta > Magnoliopsida > Asterales > Asteraceae > Chrysanthemum > Chrysanthemum makinoi. Next base: position 19,740,654 of record OU343222.1, read on the forward strand.
ATTCAAATGAAGCCACATTGAATTAGGAGCATTTGGGTTATCTCATGGTATTTGCCAAACACCCACTAAAACCATTTTTGTGCATAAAATGAGTCGAGATAACCGCAACTCCAAATTGTTTTCATATAGGCACACACTAGAACCAAAAGCGTTAAAGTTTATTCTCATTTTAACATATTAATTCTTGTCCTTAGGAATAACCATGGTAGCCGCAAGATTCTATGATCACAAAGACACCCTTAACTACATTCCCAAACATCACAAAACCAAAGGACTTTCCAAGGAACAAGTAGAAATATTTAGGGGTCTAGAATCAAGGTATTTCCATGAGGGTAGAACCATTCACTCATCCTTCCTTGAAAATACCAATCTCCGTGAAGAACTAGCCACCATTCAATTCGATTGTCTTCTTGACATCGATGAACCAATTTGTCCTAGGTTTGTGTTAGAATTCTATGCTAGTGTGACGGCTTTAGTAATGAAGATGATGATGAGTTTTGTCTTAGGTTTAGAATCAATCAAAACGACTACACCATCACCTTAGCCAACTTTGCTCAAGTGCTAGGAATTCCCAACCGAGGAACTTGTCTCTACGCGGATAAATGGTCACTCACCGCTCTTGATGCTATCAATGACCGCACTCTTCCCTACCAAACCCGATTAGCCGATAAGGATGTTGCTCCGCGTGAACACCTATTTGTCAAAGGGTGAAGTACAACCGGTGCCAGAATAATCATTATTTGGGTTACTAGCCCTTCGCTAGATGATTGATATTCCAACTCAAGGATGGTTTGCTCTTCCATACAGGGATGCTCCTCCACATCTCTATAGAAACTTTGCACCAATTACGACCAAGTCCAAAGGATGCATCTTCACTATAGAGCTAATCCTCACATCTTTGTACCTTTAAGTGATGCCACGAGTTGCTAAGACAACAGGCAAGAGAGCAAAACCTCCAACTCCATCATCATCATCATCAAATAGAAACTCAGGATGGTCTTCCAAGCTCTCATCTTCGCCTCATGAGTATTATCGTCTCTTCCGAGATAGAGAATGAATCAGTGGAATTCAAGCAAACTAAGAGAATGTTCAAGTGCCTTGGTAGGATGATGAACAAGATCTACAAGAAGTTGGACAAATAAAGGTTCATTAAGGAGTGTTTGGAACAATACATTATCGTTAATGTTTGATACAATTTAGTTGTTTTTATTATGTAGGATGATAATATAACATGAAACAATGGTGAATGCTAACAATCTTATGCAAGGGGATAGCACAAGTATGCTATCAAATTTTACCCATTTTCACTATAATGTGAAAATCAAAAAGCCTTGCTCAAAATACATGCTCCACTATGTTTATATATGCATTATTTGCTTTTCCTAACTAAAAATGTTTAGTGTCACATGTTTTGAGAAAAATTTCAGGTTTCGGAAAAGTCCCGATACTTAAAACATACTCTGTCCAAATTTCGCAATGCCGCGGACGGGACGGCACCAACGATTTGGTACCGTCCGTTATGTAAAATGGTGCCACGTGCACATGCAGGCGGACGAACGGCACCCTTTTTTGGGTTCCGTCCGTGTAAATTTTGGTGCCGTGGATCCTTGGTAACTTTCGAATTTCGACTCTTTCATGATTCCAAATTACCATCCAATGCTTATAAGTCAATCCTAACTTGCTTATACTCTTATTAGAACTAGTATAATTCACTTAGGTATATAAGAAATCCATTTCCCACCAAAATTCAAAAATTTGAAAAATCCACCCAGGGAACCCTTTTGCATAAAGGAAGGAACCAAATTTTTGGTACCTTCAAATCCGTGGGTGATCTGAATATTAGGAAATTCCACTCATTAGAACACATTTATTGCAAATCTTTTCTTCTTCACTCCATCTCTCTTGAATGGCTTGACTTGGGTGATATGACTAGCATTCAACCCACTTCCAAATCATTAGGAACCTCATCTCTTCAATGGTTTAACATCAAATCAAACACATTTCTCCATAATTTTCACTTCTATAAATTGAGAGGTTTTACCATGATCATCCTCACACCTTCTTCATTCTTACCATTATCTAGCAAAAACCAAGTCAAAAATGAAAAAATCCTCTCCTAAACCTTGCAAGAAAACCGCTAGAATAAGTGTGAGGCCTTGTTGCTTCATTAACCTTAGCTCCTCATCCGAGTCTTCTCCACTCACAATCTCATCTCCCATCCGAGATGATACAAGCCTTACCTTAGCCACACCTACTCAATCACACATTGTGATCACCACTCCACCACCAACAAAACACCAACTTCACCTCCACGGCACCTATCCAAACATACACACCTCACCACCTTCACAACCAAGGTCTCCAACTCTCATTCCTATGGAGTTATTTTCCACTCCACCAACCTCACCAAATCCTTTCTTGGAGGACTTGGATGACTTGCCTCCTAGGCAAAATCATCCACCACCATTGCCATCCTTTGGCACAATTGGCGGTTGCTCATGAGTCACCTCGGTCATCCTTTGACCCAAGCGCCCCATTAGGGCCTAAACCTCTTCTCTTCCACCCCATTCACAAAGACATTCATGGTCCTTTGTATGGGGATCATTCACTCCCCACATCAATGTCCCTTCATCTTGAGGACATTGAGGAGTGCATGTGGGATGCCAATCCCACTAGAGAGGAAATTCAAGCGGAACTCCACAACCTCCACCAATTTAAAGGCATGGTGGATTCTCACTTGAGTGAGACAATGCAAATGCAAAATGCTTTGCTTGCATCCATCATGACCACCCCAAACATTTCCACCAACACCAACACATCTACCATTCCACCACCACAACCTCCCCAAACATACTACCCCCTAGGCATGGTTGCTCAACTTGTGAGCAAACGGCCCAAACCATTGAAATGACACGGGTTATGGTCCTTGATTTTCAAGAAGAAATGAGGTTCATCCTCATTCATATCCTTGAGCGCCTCAACGCTCTTTCTCATCCACCATCAAATTAGGATGGTCATAGTTTAGCATTTCTAGTTCTTCTTTTCTTAGGATTATTTTTTTCTTGTACTAAAACACATCTTTGTGTTCCCATTTCATGATCTTTATTCATGAAAATTTTAACTAATGAATGGTGTTTTTATTATATTGTTGGTGCTTTTAAATAGTGTTTGGAAATGATTGTGAATGATCATTATTACTAACATTTTTTTTTGTAGCTTTATTTTCACAATCCATGTATCTTCCCATTAAGCACCCAATTTAGGGGGAGCTTTGATCAAGGGGGAGATAATTGCTCGGGCTCATTACATTCCGCATCACCTCTTCTTTTTGTTGAGACAAAAAGGGGGAGAAAATATAGAACTTGATTATATTTTGACTTTTCTGAAAAAGTCAAACTGACATTGACTTTCATAAAAAGTCAAATATCATACACTTGCATTATCATTCTCTTTTCAAGTTCTAAAACAAATATTTTTATAACTCTTGCACAAACTTTGTATCTTTTATAAAAATAAAATTTATATTTTGTCCTCAACAAAAGGGGAGATTGTTAATACAAATATCGTCATTAAACGTTATTTATATTTTTTATCTTTACCTAAGTTTTGTTAACGACAAAAGTAAATTTAATTTGTATAAAAGCTTAAAGCTTGTCAAGTTTAATAGATATTAAAACAAGCTTTTTCAAACAATATATTCATCATTCAAGCATTTGCATTTATGATTAGTAACATCTTGATACGACTCTAATCATTATGTATGATAGTAGTTTTCAGAATGTGTTAGGTTCTTAAAACCAAACACTACTTAAGTACTTGCATATTCCTAAAAATAGAAATACAACATATGACATCATGTGATGCATCATGGAAATCATTGGAATATTTCATTAGATATTTTGTGTGGATTTGTACTCTTCATATCTTGCACAATCTCACTTAGATAGAGTTGACTTTAGCAAGATTTGATATCTTGGCTGAGACCGGACGGTACCAAATTGGTACCGCAGGCGGAACCCTTTAAGGGTTCAGCGGTCGTCAGGAGCTCCGTCCATTTTGGCTATAAATAGCAATGCCAAGCCAAGTAGTTTTTCATCCCTTTCCATCATACTCTCTTACATATCTTCTCTCTAACCTTTCTAACTCACTTTCATATCATATTAGTGATCTCTTTTGTAGCAAAGAAGATCAAGTCACATTCAAGCTTCAAACGAGAAGTTGGAAGTCTTGTTTGTTTAGTGTTGTATGATCTAGTGTTGATTCATACTTCATTGTTATATTAAACCATCATAATCTTGTGAGTGCGAGTGGTTAGTATTTTAGTCCTCAAAATACATTGTGTGTGGGAGTAGTTGTACCCTTGGAAAAAACTCGACATCTAGCTTAGTGTCGGAAATAGTGTAAGCGAAGTGTAAAGGTTTTCTCCGCCGGTGAAAGGAGCTTGTTGACTAGTGAAGTTAAACTCTCGAGTGTGAGACTCGGGGAGTGGAGTAGGGCAAGGAAAAAGAGTCCTTGTAGACCGAACCACTATAAACAACTTGTTGTGGTTTGATCATTTCTTTCCTTAATTACTCTTTACATATTGCTTGCATATTTCATTAACATACCAAAGATCAATATCAATTGATCTTTTCAATAAGTTTCAAAACAAAGTTTTAATTGGTAAACTATTCAACCCCCCTTTCTAGTTTTCTACAAATACACAACCAAGGGTGTTTGTAATTTATCTCTACTCATTGGCTAAAACCTAAAATTGTTTGTGTGTGTTTTTTTGCCATAACCGATCGTACAACCCCTATTGGTTGTCGATCACATTGTTTTTCCAAAACAAATTATTTTGTGTTCTTTAAACTAGCATTTACTTTAATTAGGTGCGTGTGTAAAGAGCGTGGTACAATCACACTATTGATTGTATCTTGGATTGAATTACAAAGCGGTAGGGTTAATTCTTATAATCCTATAAACCCTAATTAGGGTTCATCCAATTGCTAGTTTTATGGATTTGATTCTTGTTCGGCTAGAATCAAGAAAGGTACGCATATTCTTGTTTATGTTAATTAATTATTTATTAATCTTTCCTATACGCTTCCGCATGTATACTTGATGTTTATTGTTTATATTTATGATTAGTCATGTTATATAATTCCAACAGATGCCACGGTTGATGATAGTTTATGTGACTTTCTCACCCAAACTTTAGTTGTATTAACATTAGATTTGAGATAGTGTGTGATAAAGCTATTTTCTAAAATTCTCGACATGTGTAAAATTAACATATAATCGAATAAATAGTATTATTCGTCAAAAATTTTAAATACATGGTACTCATCGATGCAATGCATGGATAACTGTTAGGTTTTATAAGTAAGTATTCAATATTTATCTTTGTGACTGATTCTATTTACTTTATGGAATTTCATCTTATACTCGCTGAAAAAAGAGTTACATATTTATCAAATAAATGGAAGAAATATCCAAAAAAATCAGCTAAAACTATGTGTTCATCAAACTTTTTTAACTCTAACCTCATCGTATTGGCAATCGTTTCTGCTGAAAACATAAGTTTAGAAATTCATTCCAAACAAATCATTGTAAACAAATACTGTAACTTACATTATACCAATGGCGGCTCCGTTGGTGATAACACACGTTAAATAGAAATTGCATAACACTTTGCTAAGTTATGATAATATGTAACTAAAAATGACTGTAATACTTAATTTGTTGAATATTCTATTTAATTTGTTGGAAATTGTAGTAGTCTCATTTTTATTAAACTGTGTGATTTTGTTTCATGATAATAGTTGAGTCGGAGGGAGTAATTGGTTTCTGTTATCATCCGTAAATCTCATGACAATACTTTTGAGACGGATGGAGTCACTACTACAAAAAGTGACATAGAGCCCAGTTGAAAAGGGGCATAAAGCCCGATTTTGATGACGGGCACAAAGGGGTGGGGACTCTATGTGAAAAGCAAATAGAGCCCGGTTTTCTATCAAAGAACATGGCTCTATGTGAATAAAAATAATTAAAAAAAATAATTCCAGCCATGAAATCAAATTCCTTTTGGCCAAATGAACATTGTATTGGTTCAAATAAGAAAGGATTAACTCATATAACAACTTATTTTCTATTGATACATTGAGATTAATCTTGCGCTATTCTTGCAAACAACATATTTCAGAAAGCTAAAAGCTACCTTAATTGACTACTTGAACGAAAAAGAAAGTGAAAAATACACCATTGACATTACTGTGAAGTCTCGTTATTATGCATTTCCTTTGAGTAACCTGACCAAATGAGATGGGGTTTGATGAAGTTGATGACGTCCTAAATCTGTCTTTGCCCATAATAAGTCTTGATTTTGCCGGTCATCGTACACGCTCTAAACCACAAAAGTAACTAGCTAAACACCACATCAACCACCTGAAGAAACTAAAACAAACATAAATTACCTTTTGTTGCGAGGTTCAAAACGTGGAGAGAATATTAAAAATACAATACAGTAGCATACAAATATAAAGTATCAATTATGGCCTTGAACAATTTCTTTAGTAGTGCTATGAACTGATTGAAAAGAAATAATTGGATGAGATGAATAACCCCTCAAGAGTACTGAATATTAAGAAATAGCAATGTGAATCTGAATGTGTTGTTGGGGAAATTAAAATGCAGAAATACATGGTGAAACAAAAGCCCCTTATTTTGTCAAATGAAATAATCCTAATAAAAAAATTATTAGTAATCATGTACCAGCTGTTGTGAAGACGACTACAAGCTTCTATTTGTAAATCATTATGACGAGAATGTTTACATATACTCGATAAAATCAGACTCATGGAGAAAAGTAGACGTCTTTCAACATGAAAGTAGAGTTTATCCTGGACGTTGGAGTGGAGGTACTTATTTGAATGAAAATCTCTACTTCTTACAAGTATACTCGAGCGGACGGTTAAGTTCAATTATAAGGTTTAACACAGAAGCTGAACAGCTATCGAAGATAGAAACCCCTTATGTTGATGATAATCCAGATGCATGTGATTATTTTGCCACTATTGTGGTTAAAAGTGATTGAATTCATGTTTGTGTCAAGTATGACATTAAGATACTTGATTTCAGAAGGAAGATCACCTATATTAAGTTGTGGAAGTTGAGTGAATATGGAAATATGAAAGAAGTGGTAAGTTATCAACTAAGGCCGCCTGATTTTTATCATATTAGTAGCTATCTGATTCCATTCCACTTAATGAAGAACGGAAACTGGCTCATGAGGGATGATCGCTGTTACAAACCTGGAATTTATAAAGTAGATCTCAAAAGTAAGAAGCACATCAAAGACAAAGGAAAAGGCAAAGGCAAAAAAGAAGGCAACATCTATGACGACTTTGAGTATGCGGAAGTTAGAGTGGATGATAATCATAATATAGTCTTCGAAGAAGGTATATTCATTGAAACGTTTGTGTCACCCAATCGATACATGAAGTAGCCATCAGCATCATATTTTTATTTTAACATTGATTATTGATCTTTTTGTTTCCATGTAGACAGAGATATAACAAATTTATCTGCAGGTAATATTAACTGTGTTTAATTGTGTTCATCGAACTTCTTCAACTCTAACCTCATCGTATTGGCAATCGTTTCTGCTGAAAACATAAGTTTAGAAGAGCATTCCAAACAAATAAATGTAAACAAATACTGTAACTTACATAATACCAATGGCGGCTCCGTTGGTGATAACCCACATTAAATAGAAATTGCATAACTTTGCTAAGTTATGATAATATGTAACTAAAAATGACAGTGATACTTATTTGAGACATGCAAATTGACTAATTTATATTATCGATCAAATTTTAGTACCATTCTTAAACACTTCCATTAATACGATCAACACATCCGTTGATCGAACTTTTATGTTATAAATAACGATTAGAGAAACAAAACAACCTAATTAAAATTTAGAATTAAAATTATTGCTTCTCATCTCCATCCCAACTGGTTTTCATCTTAGGACCCTCAGGCCCTTCTTCACCAAATAACTCATCAGGGAGCTTATTCAAAACTTTTAAGTGAGTTTTCTGACCAAGCGTGGCAAATATTGTACGGCTTTCATGACTTCTGCAGTAGTGTCATAGCTAACTTTAGGACCCCATCTACCTGTATAATCCAACCAGTATGGCGGCATATTATTGTTGTAAGTAGCAGAAACCTGATAGCTCTTTGCTGCAATATCCAACACATTACCGCCTGTGTCAGTGTCATCCCTAAGACCAAACCCCCAATGGAAGAATGATTTTCTTGGATAAGTCGTGGTGAATGCGTCCATTAGCATTTGTTTGTCATCTGAGTCAAGTTCTCCTGCCCAATGCGTGTGCTTACTTGGAGCATTGTAATGTGAATGACCATGTAAGGATGCGTATACCACTGGCCGTGTTCCATTAATAAACTCAAATTCACTAGCATCAAGCCATACTCCTTTGGCATGTTGAGATAGAAAGATCTGAGTTAATTTCCCACTATAGTTTTCGATCCTTAATGTAATATGTTCCCAGTCACCAACATGTTCCCCTAACTTTCCTAAGGGAATGGTGAAAGGTCCTAGCTGAAACTTCGCTCCGCCATTAAAAGGATAATACAATCATATGGCTAGATCAGTAAACGTGCCCCCTAGTGCGGATTTCACATGTATATAAGCACTTGCATCGGGCAAAGACCCTTTCTTCACCCTATCTTTTTCAGACTCATCAGATGGGAGATCTAGAAATGCATCATCCACTGAACCCTTATTCGGAAGGTTCTCACCATTATTGAGCACAGGCGATGGATCTTTACCAAGTTGGTATAGCTTTGCCCCATTTTCAAAAAACCATTGCACAGATGAAGGGAATAATTCTTCATTAGGGTGAAAATAGACTAAAGGAGCATAAGCATCTATCATAGCTTGAATTTGCTGAGGATTAGGTTGAGCAGAAGAAGTACTATCGCTCTTGACCATCTTTAAACACGCTAACTTGTGCCTATTCGAGCCACTTAATGCCAAAAATGTACCTGTAGGAACACTTAGTCCACTAGTACTTCTTGGCCTTGTGGTATACAGATTTATGTTACTTGAACCCCATATCCTTTCGTCCACTTGAGTTAAGTCTGTTAAGTCGGATCGAACACACATGACCTTGTGAAGTGACGGTTTTTTTGGTGAAGTTGTGACAATGTGGCCAATGGCTTTATAGCCAACAGGCGCTATTGGGAGCCAAATATAACCATCTACATTTTGTCCGATATCTAAACCTTTACTAGTCCAAATAAGAGTGTAGTCTATGGGACTCTTTAGGCCACTATCAAATAGGTTGCTTGTAGTGTTTTTAGCCGTAAGGACGACTGAAAACTTGGCCTTATAATTGCTCAGTTTGCAAAAGTGGCCAAGCAAATGGAAGCCTCTTGGAATATTAGTTGGCTCATAAAATGATGCACCAAGACCATTTGGTCCGCCATTCCTTGTTTCCCAAATTTTCTTGAAAAACTTAGCTCTAAACACCTGTAATCCTCCAAGATCAATTTTCCCAACTGCAAATTCTCCACCTGGGCACACAGAAGGTTGAGATTTATTAATTTAATGTTTTTAAACAAATTATTAGGAGTTGATGCACATTACAAAATGAATTTAATTGTCTTAAAAGCTTGCACAATAGACACATAATCATAGGTATCTATTATTTAACAGAAGTATAAATCAAGAAGTAAGCTCTTCAAATCTTTTAACAAGTACGTGATTATATATTACTACACGATAATTATGCATTGCAAATCTTTTAATAAGTGATTATGCATTACTACACAAATAATCGCGCATAGCGACGGTGTATAATGACAAATAATTATATTTGCAAACATGTGGTTCTGGTGTGATTCTTGATGCAAGAGTTAAGGGTTTAATTTTTGGTCATTGCGAGAAAAAAAAATATGAGTTGAAAACGAAAAATTAAAAAAGTTTAACTAATAAACCATGTAACTTTAAAAAAAGCAAAAACAAACTATATGACTTCAATATGAGAAGAAGATTGGCAGGGAAATTGGTTACCTTGAGGATATACAGGAGGTGGAACATGACGCTCAAATGATATAACCTCGGTATCGTATCCCACATTGTCATTATGTTCCAGTACGGTTGAGAACTCAGTATACGGACGATAAGCACTACAAACAAACTGAAATATCAAAATTGTTTGAAGTATATGAAAAAAGAACCTAACAGCTGGAACAATAGACGACATGTCTTGATTAATTATAAATGACTACAACTTCTTTGAAGGAGTTGTGATGAATGAGCATAGTGTCAAGACTTGGTGTATATATAGGTGAGAGTGCTAGAACCTCTAAGAGTAAAAGATTTTTTGTGCCAAATGTAAGACAAAGAAAAGATTTGCTTGTTGTGTACCAAAAAAACAATCCGTTCATTTACAAAATAATTCACAAAAATAACTATGGCACAGCACAATCTTATTTAAAGTTGGTTGTATTTCTCTCTTTTGAAACTATGACAGTACTATTGTAGTATTACTTTGTTCTTAGAAATAATATATTTCTTGGGTATACATTCAATCTAGCTATTTTACATTTGTGGCATTAGTTAGTTAAATTATGTCTTTGTTTTACATCTAAACTATCCAATCCATCTCAAAATTATAGTACATTTTTTTAATAATATCTCAAAATAATTCTCCACACTTCTTTTTAACGAATAAAAAAAGACTTTACTTGTTGAATATTCTATTTAATTTGTTGAAAAATGTAGTAGTCTCATTTTTATTAAACTGTGTGATTTTGCTTCAGGATAATACTTTTGAGACAGAGGGAGTAATTGGTTTGAATTATCATCTGTAAATCTCATGACAATACTTTTGAGACGGATGAAGTAACAAATTTATTTCATCGTTGTAAATTGCATAATTGATAAGTTTCGTAAGTAAGATCTTACTAACAGTTGGCTAGCTTGTATTCAATATATTAAAAACTTCTATCGTTATGGTTTATGAAAGTGTATAAAAATTGATAGTAAAGATGTGTTTCATGCTTTATGTGGAATGTAAAAATCTCACATCTTGAATCTTTTCTAAATTTTCTGAATTTACAGCATTTGCACTTTATGAGACTTTTATAAAACTTTAACATGTTTATACATAATAATCAAGAAAGGTCTATAACAAAGGTATGTAAATATTTAATTATGTAATGGATTTGGTTAGGGATGAGCATGGGTTTGGAACCGGAACTGGAACCGGTGGAACCGAGAACCAGAACAAATATAGTTTTTGGTTCCGATTCCGGTTCTAGTTCCGGTTCCGGTTCTTCAGGTCTACCCGAGTAGGAACCGCTTTTTTGAAGAAAAAAAATAACTTAATGCACTAATGAATTACGCCAATAAAAAACACAATTTTTTTAAAATTTTTAAGCACTTACAACCATTTACGTTTAAATTTAACAACTAAATTGTTTACATTTTTAACACAACAATAATGCATAACAATTTGGAAAATAAAATAAAATAACTTAAAATTTTGTCCAACAAAATACTAAGGCTATTTATAATTTCATAGTTTGTTTCTCTTTGTCTCTTCCCGTTAATTTCTCTGTTTGTTCTTTCATATCTTTTACATTCCCATCGTCTTTAATAAGATCTTCATCATCCCAATTAATTTGCATTCTCGACTTTCAAATCTAAGCTTCTACAATTGGCGTTGACAAGCGAGTTCAATAAGGGTCTAGTACACGCTACTCGTACTAAACGCCGCTTCGGATGCCACGGTTGATGATAGTTTATGTGACTTTCTCACCCAAACTTTAGTTGTATTAACATTAGATTTGAGATAGTGTGTGATAAAGCTATTTTCTAAAATTCTCGACATGTGTAAAATTAACATATAATCGAATAAATAGTATTGTTCGTCAAAAATTTTAAACACATGGTATTCATCGATGCAACGCACGGATAACTGTTTGGTTTTATAAGTAAGTATTCAATATTTATCTTTGTGACTGATTCTATTTACTTTATGGAATTTCAACTTATACCCACTGAAAAAAGAGTTACATATTTTACAAATAAATGGAAGAAATATCCAAAATATCAACTAAAACTATGTGTTCATCAAACTTCTTCAACTCTAACCTCATCATATTGGCAATCGTTTCTGCTGAAAACATAAGTTTAGAAATGCATTTCAAACAAATCATTGTAAACACATACTGTAACTTACATTATACCAATGGCGGCTCCGTTGGTGATAACCAACGTTAAATAGAAATTGCATAACTTTGCTAAGTTATGATAATATGTAACTAAAAATGACAGTAATACTTAATTTGTTGAATATTCTATCAAAGAACATGGCTCTATGATAACAAAAATAATTAAAAAAAATAATAATTCCAGCCATGAAATCAAATTCCTTTTGGCCAAATGAACATTGTATTGATTCAAATAAGAAAAGATTAACTCATATAACAACTTACCTTCTATTGATACATTGAGATTAATCTTGCGCTATCCTTGCAAACAAAATATTTCAAAAAGCTAAAAGCTACCTTAATTGACTACTTGAACGAAAAAGAAAGTGAAAAATACACCATTGACATTATTGTGTAGTCTCGTTATTATGCATTTCCTTTGAGTAACCTGACCAAATGAGATGGGGTTTGATGAAGTTGATGACGTCCCAAATCTGTCTTTGCCCATAATAAGTCTTGATTTTGCCCGTCATCGTACACGCTCTAAACCACAAAAGTAACTAGCTAAACACCACATCAACCACCTGAAGAAACTAAAACAAACATAAATTACCTTTTGTTGCGAGGTTCAAAACGCGGAGAGAATATTAAAAATACAATACAGTAGCATACAAATATAAAGTATCAATTATGGCCTTGAACAATTTCTTTAGTAGTGCTATGAACTAATTGAAAAGAAACAATTGGATAGATGAATAACCCCTCAAGAGTACTGGATATTAAGAAATAGCAATGTGAATCTGAATGTGTTGTTGGGAAAATTAAAATGCAGAAATACATGGTGAAACAAAAGCCCCTTATTTTGTCAAATGAAATAATCCTAATAAAAAAATTATTAGTAATTATGTACCAGAATTGCATTATGTATTCACCAACATTCACAGATGGTCATGTTCATGGTGCAACAATTGCCAACAATTTCAGTTCTCAGGATGCTTCAAACATAAAAGGTAAGACTATAAAACTATGCACCATGTAAACAAAATGTCTTGTTCTAATGTTCTGCTTCGAAGCTCTTTTTTTTTTGGTAAAAGGTCAAAGACCCGGTAAATATATTACCTTAAAAAACGTTTAAGTACAAAACGTTACATAGGCAAAAAGCTTATATAACAAGATACTTCCTATTCTCCATATAAGAAAATAAACCACCACTCAAAATATAACATTAGACTCCTATGGATATAAAGTTACTTCCTACCAAGGCCTTGGAGCTTGATACCATACGTGTCATAATAGGCATCCAAGTTATCTGGAAGAACGTAAACTTGATCTGCATAGTTATCATAACCATAGTCATCATAGTCATCTTCGTGATCATGACCACCACCAAATAGATTACTGGTCTCATCAAAGATGTTCACAACCTCCTCATCATCACTATCAGAATCCACAATCTCTCCCACCTTAGTGAATGGGTTAACCCTCTTAGTAAACGAAGTAGCCGGGAAATACTTATTATAACCCTGATAATCAACCTCTTTAATAGGATTACCATTATCATCAACAAGAGCAGCTTTCCCATCAATAAGAAGCCTTTCAAATTCTCCAATTTTCTCAACAATGGGGGTAGGACCAGCCGCGTTAGCTACCATTGAATCACTCACAAGCGGATCTTGTGATACATTACATGTCTCGATAGACCCAACCTCCTTTGCTTTCATTGTATTACTAGAAACCTCTACATCAGTAGGATTGCCAGATTCATCATAATCGATCGTATTAAGTGCAGCAAAAGGGTTAGATGTAGTAATCTTCGTCCCACTCGTACTTGCCACATTAGTGGCTGTCTTCTTCGCACTATCCACCTTCTTGGGTTCAGGAGGAGGCGCTTTAGGTTGATACCTAAATTTAGGACCCACTTTAGAAAAACCTCCTTTACTTGGAACACTTGGACCACCATTCCTACCCTTATTCTTGTTAGTGACAGGTTGAAAACCATCATTAACGATCTGTTTTAGGCTGAGTAGGAAATGGAGCAGTTTAGGACAATCAATCAGCGTATGACCAAATAATTTACATGTATCACCCGAAGGCGGTTTCCATTCGTATTCAACCGAATCTTTTCAATAGTAGATCTGTCCCATCAAGTAATGGTATCTCAACATGATGCTCTCCTTAAGAACACGATGCTTTAACTTCAATCAAGCATCTAGCGAAACTACTTTGACTCTATGATTCCATGCACATTTGACTAGTATACGAATCTAGCATTTTTGGAGTGCCAATCAATGTAGCTAGGAGACTGAGACCATCATCAGAAAATATAGCAAGGGGCAAATCATGGAATTTAACCCATACCGGAATATTAGTCAAATCCTCTTTAAGCAGATTAGTATTCAAAGTACATGGTTTAAGAATAATTGGGACATTCCTAATCATCCACGGGCCGTTTTCAAGCACATTATCAACACCTTTACGAGTGGAAAACTTAAAGAAAAAAAAACCCCTTCGCATTCATCATAACTTTTTGAATACCATACTTGGCCCATGTATTACGAACGTAATAATCAACTACCGGAAAAGCAATACGTTTACCAAGGAAGTAACCATAAAGGGTATTCTCAAATTTAGAGTTTACCTCCTCAACAACTTTTATAGGAATGGAGAGATCCACCCCCTTTAGATTTTTTACTACACTCCAACCTACGAAAATTTGATTTGGCGCCGTCGATTCATTAGCGAGAATGGTACCACTTGTAACACCAACATACGACATAGGTAATGTATTAACCCCAGTAGATTGAATAATTGGCGTAGCACTGGTTAATTTGTCCTTAGGTGGAGAAACATATACCCTTCCAGCTTTAGGATCTACACTAATACCATCACCACTAGGCAGATTATCCCCCCTAGTGGTGTCCTCAACACTGTAAACTGTAGATGGGGAATGTTGCATATTCAAAATACATGTAACACCAAGAGGCCGCATCCCAAAACAACTGAATCATCAATACTCGCATGCGAAACCGGCTTCACAACCTCATTGGCATTCATATCCCCTTGACAAGCACAATCAGTAGGATTTACATCATGTGGAACCAGCTCCACATGAGGTTCACGCTGCCTACAATCCATTAAGGCATCCTTATCAACGTTAGGCACACCCTCCATCAACACAACAATAAGCAAACCCTAACCAAAAGAACACAATCGAAACAAGAAAAAACAACCCGAACCAAACCACGTAATAACTCGCATTATTAATTAAACCATAGTAATAAACTAGGGTTTATAAGCATAATCAACCATAGATCAACCCATGAATAACAAATATATCAATTCAGTAATAAGGACTTAAAGCTACACGAATCAGCCCAAGCTAGCGATCAAGTATTGACGATTATACCAAGTAATGAATTCAATGCATGCATGAACCACCGACCACTTAATTTAAAACAACCACCGACTTCAAAAAAGAACTATGTGAATTATCACTCAGTTATAGAATAAGGTTGATAGTACCATGCATTAGAAGACAAAACACAATTAATGAAGTAATTTCAACGATAAGGAAGAAAAAATTAGTACGATTAGGGATTGTGTTTTAATCGCCACATTCGCCAGGGAGAGAATCGTCTTTAGGGTTTAGATGCGTGTGTGTTTTTTTTTTTAAAGGTAAGATTCATAAGATTTATACAATTCAATAAGATTCATAATGTAATCATTTGCTTCTGTTCCAGCATCTATAATGATAGCATATCTATACTACTTATAATGCACGAAGTCATCTCACTCTTAATTTTAAGACGTACAAGAAATTAAGCATATTTTACAACACTTTAATGCACTCGAATATTGTACAACAAAATAAAGCGTGGTGTCATTTTAAAACCAAAATTCTATCAAACAACATTAATGCTATTAAAAACACTCATTTATCAAAAATTACAACCATTTAAGCACAATATACAATAGCTGCAACAAATTTTCAGATTTACAACAAAAATAAGCATAGTGTACAACAAAATAAACATGATGTAATTTTCAGACTTATAACATTAATGCTATTAAATTGGTCAATCTTATTAATGACTATAATGACTACTACTTACAAGAAAAGAAACGTAGTGTACAATATTTTAATGCACATAATTTTCAGACGTACAAGACAAGATGCATTGTGTACAACAAAACACCACATTAATGCTATTTAATATAGTCAATTATTTAACTGATTAATAAATACAATTAATACAATTATTAAAACACCCCTTGCATAAGAAATACAAATTATCAAGCATATTGTACAACCAAATTAAACACAATTCTTGCATTAAATTTCACTACTACAAATAATCAAGCACATTATACAAATATTCAAGCCCAAACGGGCAACTAGCCAAATGGGCTTGAGCCCGAACGGGCGCGAACCAAACGGGCTCGAGTCCGAGCAGACACGGGCCAACGGGTTCGAGCCCGAACGGGCACGGGTTATATGAAATTGTTGATATCCGTAAATTTATTGTTAAAAAGAATATAATAAACTAAAATAAATTATTCATCAAAAAAATTTATTTCAGATTATCCGCCCCGCCGCAGCAACGCACGGATATCCTGCTAGTTGATCTTTAATAAAGCTCAATAAGATCAAACTTTTTCAGGCTAAAATCATGCTTACGATGGCCCGAAACTCTAAGTGCAAGGAAGACAACCATATTGAGTACAAACAACCATATTCTCCTTTTCACTACTGCTCCTGATGATACGACCAGAATTGCAAGGAAGACATGGCTATAAATTAGTCTATCTCGCATACATTGAAGTTTAACTTCAATTTTCTGTTACGCATTCACATAAGTTCAAACGCATTTGATAATACTCGTAAAAGTTAAGACACCTAACATTAGCATCAACATTTTTACGTTACACATACACAACCTTTACCTTATTTGAACGAAAGACTAAAAAAACATAAGCATACCACAATCATCATCATCGTCAGTATCCCAATACGGTGGCGATGTTGAAGCAACTCCATTCTCCACCTGCTCAGATGACCACCATTCTGCCAACGCCTCACTAGACCGCCCATTCGACATTCTATCCAATGATCTTCCAATCCCCAAATCCTCACTTGAACTCCCGCCATTTGTCGCTATAAAAGCTTTTTCATAATGTATTGCTACCTTTAAAAAACCATGATGCTACTTTTAAATGATACAATAGAGCTATACTAACATATTGACGCTATAAAAGCTTTTTCACAATGTACTAGTATTGCAAGCTCCCTTGTAGGGCAAATGATAATAACACCACTTCCATTTCGAAGAACAAAGTGAAGCTGATATAACAGGTCAAATGCTGGTACAAAAAAGGCTAATATTTTACCTGTTCTTACGTTTTCATACATTTTATCCGTTTTATACGCTTGCGTCTGTTTTCATACGTTTTTTTTTCGTTTTTATCCATTTTATAAGTTTTTATATGTTTTCGTACATTTTTATCCGTTTTAATATGTATCTATCCATTTTATACATTTTTTACGGTTTTATACGTCTTTTAACGTTTTTATACGTTTTATTACTTATAAAAATTAGCAAAAACGTATAAAAATGGATAAAAACAAAAAAAAACATATAAAAACAAACGAAAACATATAAAAATAGATGAAAAAGTATAAAAACGGACAAAAACGTATAAAACAGGCAATAACGTATGAAAACATATAAAAATGGATAAAGGCGTAAAAACATATTAAAACGGATGAAAACGTATAAAAACGGACGCAAATGTATAAAAAGATAAAAATGTATGAAACGTATAAAAATGGATAAAACCATATGAAAACGTAAGAAAGACATATTAAAATGTTTGAAAACGTATAAAAACGGACGAAACATTTAAAAACGAACAAAAACACAAACAACGGACGAAAATGTATTAAATGGATTAAAAAAATATAAGAAAATGGATAAAAAGGTCAGAAAAATGTATAAAAACGGATGAAAACGTATAAAACGAAGGAAAATGTGTAAAACGGACGAAAAAATATAACGTGAAAAAGAAAACATATTTTTGAGTTAATTACAAACGGTCGTTAGTCAAAAGGACTAACGGTGCAAAGAGATGGCTCTAAAACGTATGATAATAAAACAAAATTTGAAAGTTGGATAGGTATTATGGTAGTATTTTGGGTTGGTATATGATATCTAAATAAATGAGAAAGTGCGTTACTATTACATACCATTAATCCTAAAATATTTTAGTAAACTTACCTATTCTAATTGTTGTTGAGTAGGCATGTTTCTTTTATTGTTATTAAATCATCAACTTTAAATTTTCAACTTTTGTGTATTTACGTATATAAAATCAATATTTCACTCAGAATTGAATAAAATCGAACCAAAAATTTTTAATTAGTGTATGATTTGAGTTAAAACCAAACCAAAATATTTAATCAGTGTTTAGTTTGATTTAAGGTTTAGCAAAATTGTAATCAAGCCGAACAGAATATAACCCGAATATTTTTATAAGATGATTTTAAATAATATCTCTATCCATTTTTTTTTAACTAATTATGCTAAAATCCTAAAATATCGTTTGAACTCAACAATCTTATAATCAAGTTTTGATAATTTAGTTGCTCCCTCTATATTTTAGATGAATATACGAGTACCTTTATCAGTTATCAGAAAACACACTCACCCACTTTATACCTCAGCGCTAACTTCCTCTCACTCCCTCTCATTTTTCACCTACATTGGTCATCACACTCACCTTTCAAAAAAAAAAAAAAAAATCTTATTTCTTTTTTTTAGAACAACAATTTTTCACACTTATCCACATATCTCACTTTTCACAATATATCTCACTTATTGTGAATCTTTTTTTGCCTCATTCACGCGTCACACGAACACCCATTGGGCTCACTAGTGAAAACCACCCCTCACGATTGGTCATGCGTGACCAATAAAGGCAATCTAAATGAGTATTTGGTATAACCTTTAATTGTCAAAGAGTTAACAAACGGGTTTAGGTAGTCAACCCGACCCGTTGGACCCGTACTTTTAGATGACTTATCTAGACCCGTGACTTATTCTGACCCGACCCACTGATTTTGCCACTTATGGTATGTTTAAATGCTTTAGTTAACATTTTTTTTCTTTGGCATAAGTTAAAGTGTTTATTAACTACTTAGTAGGTTATGTACAAAATTATATTTGAATTAGGTTTTCTTAGTTTTAACTAAAACTAATTCTAATCTATTGTTTGACTTGGTTTTTTATGTTTAAAATTGATCTGATTTGGTTTTAGTTTTACTTTTATCAATTTTCAAAACAGGTGAAAACGAATCATGCAACTCAAAAACCCAAGAACCAAATCGATGAAACCCGCGAAGCTTTGTTTTGGTAGGTGATTTATTTGAAATTTGTTTAGCCGCTTTAAAATGACAAAATTAGTCGTACTCAAAATTGTTATAAATTCTTTTTTAATTTGGTTTTCCTTGATTTAAAACAAAGTCGAATTTTAATTTGGTGGTTGACTTGGTTTTAAATGTTTTACAAATGGTCTTATTTGGTTAATTAGTTTTGCTTTTGCTAATTTCCAAACAGATGAACCCAAATCATGTAAACCAAAAACTCGAGAATCGAGCCGATGAAACCTACTATGGATTTTTTAGGTTACTTCTTTAGCTACTATAAAACGACAAAACTAACCGTACTTAAAATTGTTTTTTGAAAAAGATGTTCAAAAAAGAATAGTTTATCGAAATAGTTATTGTTATTATTACTGTTTTTCTTTATATTTTGCGAGGTTTTAGCTAATTTTATTAATATTTTATAATACGGAGTATTTAATATTTAATTTTTGTACTTTATGAAATTCTAGGCAATACTTTAACGACACCTTAACAACACATTAGTAACAATTTGTTTTAGTTTCTATTCTTTTGGTTCGATTTGGTTTTCGGACATTGTGAGTAATACCTTAATTGTAAATTGTTAAATACTGATACCTCCTTCTATGGAGAACAGAGTCGAAGTGATGCTTGAGCCAGGACGTTAATGTCTCTAGATTGGGCTAAAGGATTTTTAGTCAAAGGCTCAAGATATCTTCTACCGATTTAGACTAATACCTAAACAAAATAACACAATAACTATTATATTCTCAAGATATAACATATTTAAATCATGTATATCTTCACCTTCCATGTATTAGATGCCAATAATATCGCTATAAATATACGCAAAAACCTACGTACGTCTCACATTAATATTCTTTTCTAAACCTTTGTTATCGAAACCTAATAAACCAAAGAGATCGACAATGGAGGTACATGTTCCACATGACGTAGTATTGAACCACATACTACCAAGAGTTCCCGCCAAATCTGTTGGTCGTTTCAAGTGTGTTTCGAAAGAATGGCGCTTGTTACTTTCGTCGGATATGTTCACAAACATGCACATCGACCACCATAAAAACAACCCTAAACTTCTGGTCTTTTTTAAAACTGAAACATCATTCGAGTTTACCACCATCGACTGTGAAGCGCCACCGAGTGATAATGGTTTAACTCCCACACGCCGCCCTTTACCACCATTCGAAGGCATCCATCCTCGTTATATTCATATTCTCACATCTTTTCATGGTTTGGTATGTGTAGGCATAAAGGATAAGGATGATGATAAATACTCTGATCTAATCTTATGGAATCCTTTGACAAATGAGTATAAGAGGTTGACCAAATCTAATTCTTACAAGGAATGCAACGATATTCGGTGTTTCGGTTCAGATTTTGGATTGTATTACAGCTGCGTTGTAGATGACTACAAGCTTCTATTTGTAAATTATTTTGACAATAATGTTTACATATACTCGTTAAAATCAGACTCATGGAGAAAAGTAGACGTCTTTCAACATGAAAGTGGACTTTATCCTGGACGTTGGAGTGGAGGTACTTATTTGAATGAAAATCTCTACTTCTTACAACAACATCCGAACGGACGGTTAAGTTCAATTATAAGGTTTGACACAAAAACTGAACGGTTATCACAGATACAAACTCCCTGTGTGGATGATTATCCAAATGCATGTTATTATTTTGCCACTATTATAGTTAAAAGTGACTGCATTCATGTTTGTGTCAAGTATGACATTAAGTTGTGGATCTGTATTAAGTTGTGGAAGTTGGATGAATATATGAAAGAAGTGGTAACTTATGAACTAAGGCCACATGTTGATGATCATATTATTAGCACTCTGATTCCATTCCACATAATGAAGAACGGAAACTGGCTCATGTGGAACAGCGCTTTTTACAAACGTCGAATTTATGAAGTAGATCTCAAAAAGAAGAAGCACATCAAAGACAAAGGAAGAGAAGACGGCACCATCATCTATGATGACTATGAGTATGCGGAAGTAAGAGTGGATGAGAAGAATAATTATACAGTTGCTGTAGAAGGTAGTTACTTTGAAACGTTTGTGTCACCCAATCGATATATGAAGTAGCCATCAGCATCATATTTTTTATTTTAACATTGATTGTTTGTCTTTTTGTTTCATTCAATATATCCGTTTGTAATATGAACTTCAAAGGGTGTTTGGGGGTGATTCATAATTTATCTGAAATAAGCACAACCAAAATTATCAGACACTACAAGAAAAAAGGGCTTTAGTTACGAGTGAAAAATCGTCACTAATAGTGGAAAATTCGTTACTAAACCAACTTAGTCACGAAAATCAAGGTCGTCACTTCTCGTCACTATAGCTCCGTCACTAAGTTAATAGTGTGGCGAAACTGAATTGACACTAAATTTAGAGACAAGCTAAAGTCGTCACTTATGGGTGTGTGACAACACATTTCGTCACTTAATTTTAGATCCTTTGAAGTGGCTAAAGTCGTCACTATTTGATGCGATTAGTGACCAAAAAAAGGCGTCATTTTTGGCTGAAACTAACGGAACCTTAATGTCCAATAATGACGAAATACATCGTCACTATTGGTATCGTATGACAAAAAAAATTCTAAATTTCTTCAATGATGTTGTTTCAATAACTAGAAGCAGAAAAAAATATAAGTAACATAAATCGAAAATATCATTCATCTTATGTACAAATTATGCGATCTAAAGCATACAACATGTCACACGTGTCCACAATGTACCAACTTAAGCTATGTGCATATCTTTGATTGATCTTGAACTTCACTGTCGCATTTGAATATGAATCATTAGAAACATCATCTATAGGAGCGAGTTTTCGGGATAAGTACCCTTTTCCCCATCAAAGATCGATTGGCGATGTCTCTCCAAGTTGCTTCCTGACAACCATCAACATCAACAGGGAAAACTAGGAATCAACATTTACACAAGTATTGGAAAGTCAAACTGTATACAACATAATACTACATCCATGAGGGAAGAATAAGTAAGAAATATAAAAGAACTTATATACATTATAGTTAATGATAAGATATAAGTCCTTTTAAGTCCAGTAATGCCATGTAGTCCATTATAGCACCAACTATGTGTCTACGTCACGTATGTGTAATAACATGTTCTCCAAAGTAGCAAAATACAATTTGTTTTAAAGTCATTTATCGTTATCTTGTAAAATGAAAACCGTTATATCAAATGAGCAGTGTTTTTTTCCCCAAAGAAAGTAAATAATATTAAATGGGTCGATATGGGTTATGATCCATGTATTACAGGTCAGACCAAGGTCAGTTGGCTAATGGGTCGGACCATATCTCTACCAGAATCCATCGGATGCACCCTATTGAAAGGCGTGATTCAAAGAGAAGGTTCTAAAGAGCACAAAGTGGAGCTAAGCCATTAAGTAGTAGTGCAAACAGGAACAATAATTTGGATCCAATAAAGTATAGAAGCCGCATTTTCTATGTTTAGGTATGCAACCACAAAAGCATGGATATATCGGTTCAATATGTTTCAGTTAATCATTTGTCATACACTCATACCCGCATATGCAACACTCATTCTTAATGTAGTTAAAACACTTGCCTTATACTAGAGCGAGGAGAATGCAAAAAGTGGCCCAAACCCGATGTACTAAGTAGCAATGTAGAATTTAAGGCTAAACTAACTACAGAATAAATGTGAGCACACAAAAAAAAGAGGCCATGCAAAGTATGGCTTACCTCTTCGAATGCTCGATCTTGAATAATGCCTTGTCGATCTCTGCTCAAATGGTGTCGCATGCCAACTAACCTTCAGATCCTATCAACACAAAAGAAATTTATATTTTAGAGTCTTCATAAATAATCAAGAAGCGGACAAAGTAAAGATAAAGGCGTGTAACTTGGCCACATTTTACCTCTTTTTATTTGGTAGTTGTATTAGGGATGCCATTACCACCCGGGGGTTTTACCAAAGTCAAGAATCCCTCGAGAGATAGGCAACGGTGATTGGTCAATACATCCTTCATTTTCTGGCTTTGATTGTAGCCATGATGACAAAATAGGACACACATTCGACTCTTTCTCGGTTGAGCTGTCTTCTAAGTTTACTTTTGAGTGCGGGGTTTTTCATCGGTTTGCTCAAGGCGTCATCGAATCAAACTCTTCCTCTATTGGTGCCTTAAAGCTGAGATAACTTCTCGGGGTTTAGCCACTGTGGTTGGAGCAGGTTGGCGTGTGTGTGAGAGGAATTCGGTGACTTTGCATGCAACATGTTTTACACTACCTCCAGGGGCAGGTAAAAGCGCTACTTGTACTTTTCAGTTTTGCGGCTATAGAAACACAACATATTAGTCAATGCTAGCATACTTTATAAACAAAATGTTAGAGTCCAATGTATCATAAGTACTGTTTATATGGACTATGTGAAGAAAAATCACATGTCAGAAACCATTACAAAACTCAGATATGGACATCATATTTTGTGCTACTGATTAACAAGAACAATAAAGTAAAAGAAAATACAATAACTTTTGAGCATTTGTATGAGTATGAATTACCTGCTTGATGAAATTGAAGAAGGTTCAGATCCATTATCCCATTTCTTAGAAAGGTTGACTGGAGACTGCAACTGATCAGGTTCCTTTCTAATGTCTTTTCAAGAGCAGTGTTTGGAAACCATGAGTGAATTGGCGATTCTGTATCTCCATTACGACATAATGTGTTCCGAAACTCGTTTGTCAAGTAGCTCATCTGGCTTGTCAAGTAATATGAAAACCAAATCAAACCGTGATAGCAGAGGAGCATTGATTTTCAAATTTTCATTCACAGTTTTTGCCCGGCTGCAACCAAAATAAGCAATCAGTACAGTAAGGTTTAGTGATAATTAAAAATCAAAATCAAAAGTAATAGGTACTTGTAATGGCCACCAACAGGGTTTCTTTGCTGCTAAAGCAGTTGTTTGAGCCGATAAACTTGCTACTAGTCACTGCCTTGGCAACGAGACACATTGTTGCTCCATAGCTTCCAGTAGAGCTGTGGTGGTTATAAATGTCGTGAATACTTCTATATAGTATTTCTTTAATAACCTTTTTCTTTTGCTATGTGAGATATTAATTCAAGACTAACACGGTGTTCTCTGAGACATTTTATCAAATTAAATCGATACAGCACAGTCCACATGCGCGATTATCATAGCTTTTGTTGAAAAAACAACACCTAAGATCAACCATGGCCACTGGTACATGTAAGAAATAAGAAGATATTAAGAACACTTTGCGATAATTTGAGCACGTTTAATATATACTTCGTAGTAAAATTTTCTCTGTAAATGGAGGACATATCAGCGTTACCGACCTCAAAGGCGTAGTCACCATCATTGAATCCTTCACCACGGCAGCGTGAGTCCAGCATTTGTTGTGGCGTTCCATAAACATATATACCTCGTGGTGAAAGCTGAAGCGGTTTGCTGCGTGGCTGACTCTTTCCTAGTCGGGATAAGCCTAATATGGGACATATGGAGGTCACAGGTCACTTTACAATACTAAACTAGGAATTTACACAAATCGAAAAAGCAAAGCGCGCGTAAAACTTTGATTGAAGGACTCGAAAAGAAGAAAAAAATGATACGAGTCTAAAGTAAGTTTATTGAAACTCTTTAGAACTCCCTTTTTTTTTTAGAATGACAAAGACACATACACACCCAAACCCTACTCTACACCTTGAATACATGTTCTGTCCATGTTAAGACTTGATCCATAACTACAACCTTTTGGTTGATAGGCCACCTTGATCTTGGCGGTTACAAGCGGTTGGTACTTCATGTATTTTCTTAAAATAAGCAACTAGTTAATATAGCCTCTAAAAAAAGGCATGATTTCAATCATTTCAAAAATCAAATTCAAATCACAGATTTTAGACAAATCCAACACTAGAGAACTATGAAGGTGCTTACACCTCATCAGAAAAGACTTAGAAAACCTCATACCAACAATGATCACATGAATGTCTCCTCCGGCAGGAACTTTATCTGATCCATTGAATGCTTTCTTACATCTCCAAATAGTGCCGATGTGATTCCGGTGTTTAACGAACACATATTACGAGCGGTTAATCGGCAACAATAAGTGGAAAAATAAATAAGAACGGCATTTTTTGTACCTTTAACAAGTTCATGCCCATAGATGGAGGGGCAAGCTGATTGCGATACTTGATGAAAGGCGTCGAACCATGATCAAGAAAATTTGGCAACAAATTCTATATCCGTTACTGAAGAATACGGATCAAGCAAGTCCGTAAATATAGCCACAGGGCTCTGTATCTTGTAAAGTCTCGGAACCTGAGGCTGCGACTTGGAATTTTTGAATGAAATTCCTTCTAGATACAAGTAATACAATCCTTGATTCTTGCCCTTCCCTTTTCCTGAATCACAAAGAAGATATGTGACTTTGGGAGGATCGAGACAGGCCATCACGAAGATATTCGTATTGGTGACCACATCCTGCCACCCAAGGAGTCTTTTAAATATCTGGGATCGATGATTCACAAATCGAGGGAGGATAGGCGAGGGCGTGTCTCATCGGATCGAGTGGATGGGAGATGGAGAAGCGTCACGGTACTGCGATAGGAACATCCCTTTAAGCAAGGGAAAATTTTATAAGGTGGCGATTAGACCCGGCTTTCTTTATGCAGTGCAGTGTTGGCCCATCACCAAGGCACTTGCGGCCGGGTTGAGGTGGCGAACTGAGAATGCTAAGATGGATTTGTGGCAAAACTTTCTGGACATGATTCGAGCGGAGTTTTGAGAACAAAACTTGAGGTCGAGAATATTATCTCGAAGATGAGAGAAGGAAGGTTGAGGTGGTTGGACATGTCGGGAGAAGGCCACAAGCGGCACGTTAGAAGAGTTGAAGAGCTCTAGTGGATGGCGTGAGAAGAAGGGGTAGACCTAAACTTCGGATGGGAAGACAGAATTAAGCTCGACATGAAGGAGCTTCTCTTGTCGAGGGACATGATCTCGAGATAGGAAGACGTGGAGAGATAGAATTAGGATCTGCGGGTAGTTGTCTTAGGGTAGGAGCTCTGTGGCTTTTGTATTCTTTAGAGGTTAGGCTTTTGCGGGTAGTGGTGCTAGGTGCTTGATTTGTTTCGCGGGTAGTGGTGCTAGGTGCTTGGCTTTTAGGTGTCCCCTTTTGCCTCTTTGCTTGTTTTGTTTTCGTAGACTCTCTTTTGCTTTGCCGTAGTCTTAGACCCCTTAGGTTTTGCCTGCTTTGTCTGGCCCCTTGCGTTTGGTTTTGGTGCTCCGTGTCTTTTACTTTAGCTTTACGCCTCGTGTGCTCCGGCGTTTTTGCTTTGTGTTGCCCCGTTTGTTGGTACGCTTTTGGTGTGCACGGGCTTTGGGTTTTATATCGGTTTGCGCTTTGCTATTAGCTTCTTTTTCGGTGTGCTTGGCGTGGTTCCTTTTCACGTATGCCATGTTTGCTTGTTTGTTTGCTTTTTATCCACTTTTGCCTTTTGTTCGGCGTATATGCTTTATCTACCCTTTCGCACTAGCACACATGCACTTGCGGAGGTCTCGTTGGAAGCGATCTCTCTACACTCGGGTTTACCCTGGTGTAGGGGTAGGAGCTGTCTACATTTTACCTCCCCCATACCCTGCCTAGGCGGGATTGGGTTTTGTTGTTGTTGTTGTACTAGGGACCACAATGTTAAACGAAACTTTGTAGTTCACATTCATTATTTATACTAAGTTTTTTCATGAGGTATATACAACGACATATAATGACACTCTACAAGTCTATAATATTAAATACCTGCTAATTATTTAATCAGACAAAGAGCAAGTACAACTGTACAACTAAAGTTCACTTTACTTGAAAACTTTGTATTTCTAAAGTTCACTTTACTTGTTATTTCCAACTTTGTAGTTCACATTCATTATTTATACTAAGTTTTTTCACTTATGAATTTATGATGCAAAATTCTGCAAGTGCATTGTGCTTCCCCCTTTCTCCCAAGTTACTTATTATATAGTGTTTCTCGTTATATTGTTTAGATCAGATTACAAAAGTTAAAGTAATACAAACATTTGATTTAAAGCAAGAAATAATAAAAATATGAGTTTGATATCGATGGGTCGGTCATTAATTTCCAAATATTTGGCTCATTACCCACATACCAAAGAAATCCAAGTAGGATTCATTTCATTGTCATATTTCTTTATTAGCGAGATACATGCACAATCTGAGTATCTTGATCTACACAACTACACATCTTGTTCAATTCATGATAACACTCAATCCCATATCGGTCTTAGTAGTTGGACGAGTGGCGTGATACCGATAGGGTTGAAGCTAAGCCCTTTAAATTCTTATTTCCTTGAATACAAAGCCTATTGAATTTTTGCCCTAAGCTTTATGAACTCAAATCAGCAAGCAAATAACCACAATTTTTGCCCTAAACCTTATCGATATTAGGTCAAAATGATCCTTTAAACCTAAAGTTCATTGACTCAAATACGCAATCAAATCAACAATCAAACAAGTAAATTGATCAAAAATACAAACGAATACAAAAATTTCAGGCAACTAACATAATATCTTGCTAATTAAATGAAATTAGCTCTTAATAATTATGGATTAGATATAACCTCCGAAAAATTAGGTCAAAATAGTGAATGAGATTCGGAAGATGTCAACCATGGGCAAAATAGTGTGTGTTTTAGTCGTGGCTGTGAAGAATTGAAACGATTTTTATGGTGTGTGTTTTTAGTGTGTGTTTGGCGTGAAGCAGGGGGAGAAGAAGATATGAAAGAAAAATGAGTATCCGTGTTTGGTAATGGTTTTATATATTTAGTTATTTTGTCAGTTTAAGTCCCTTCATTTTTAAGTGTTAGATAGTAAAATAAGAATCATATATTTGTTCAAGTGAGTGACGAATAGTTTCGTGACTATCAATTCAAAAGTAGTGACGAAAATTTCGTGACTAACAACCATAACAAGAAAAGAGTTACACGGTGACGACAAGTACTTTACTTAGTGATCGATACTTTCGTCACTAACGTGTATGTTAATGACAACTTATTACTTCGTCACTAAATATATGCAAGTGACGAGATATAGTGACGACAATTTTGTATCGTCACTAAATTGTGTTTTGGATTCTGAAAAATATATGTCGTCATTAAATTCTCGTCACTATAGCCCCTTTTTTTTGTAGTGAGAATACGTACTTCCAAACGCTCTCAAAACTGTTAATCTTTAAAAACAATAAAATAAATAAATTTGGGGACCAAAAGCCAAAACCCGTGGTCAAGAATACAATATTGCGCAACAGATTCAAGGAAATGGGACAATCACATGATCACATGCTATAGTTTTGGGGAAGATTTCGTAAAAGTTTGAGTGGAAGATGATGTATAAGAATATGCTACGAAAGATGGGACAAATAACCGGTTACACCTTTACTAATGAAATTTGACATTATTAAAAGTCTATATTAACGAACCTAAACTATATATAACCACTAGAGCTTCAAAAACTGCCTTTCAGCCTGAAGTACTCAGATAAGCAGCTTGGATGAGCAAATCTCAAACACCCTCAAATTTAATTTGTTTATCGCTTGTACATCCAAGTGTGATAAGCGGATAATCAGTTTTATATACAGCAAATCCAAACACCTTAGATGAATTCCTTCAATCGCAATGAGCTCAGGGTCTCTGGTGGTCTTGAGCAACATACTGATGTGATATATTAACACCTTTTAACCAGGGACGACCCACATGCCACACCCCATTTTTAGACATGAAGTGTAAATTTTTGATAAAATGTGTCATTTTTTGGCCCGTGCAACCCCCAAATTTTCTAGTAAATTCTTCATCGGGCAACTTTAGTACTAATAATCATAAAAGAAATTTTTTTGCAATACCCTCTCAAAAATCCTGGTCCGTCTCTGCTTTTAACAATGTGTACCTCAACCAGTGGCCCAGGAAAAAAATAATCTTAAAAAACACAAAATTTAACAATGTATCAGACAACGAGCATACCCCATCACCAAACAGCGACAGTTTGTGCAACCCTCGATAAAATCCATATTTAAGTTAGACAGAATTACCCATGGCATGGCCTCTCGATACAGGTACATCAATTTGTAGCTTCTTGGTCATCTTGTCGAGCTTCTTTAATTTAACCTCATCACCTATCTCAATCAAACATCTTTCTAAAACACGGAAACCTGTTTTACTTAAATACCTCCCTCTTTCTAAAACATTGGAAAACCTCTTCGACCCGCCTGTCAGAACACAAACTTTTAAATAGAACATCAACCGCATAACTATGCGGACAATAACCTCTTTCAATTAAATACCTCCTAAAACCCAAAGCCTTGTTAACTTCACGGTTTTTGCAGAAAAGTGTCATTAACATTACTACAGTTCATGTTTTCGGGACAAAGTTTTTACCGATCATTTGGTGATAAAGGGGTAAAACACCGTTAATTCCGCTTGAATTTATTAAACCTGAGAACATCGTGTGAAATGTGACGTTATCAGGAAGGATGCTATTCTCTTCCATTTCGTTCATTACTCGAGTTGCTGACATCACGTTTCCGGATCTGATATAAGCGTTTATTAACGCATTATATTTTACACACACACAAATACCCTTTTAGGGGGTGGTTTAGATATTTAGACTTATTTGCTCAGAAATAACTAAATAAGCCAATAATATAACCTTGTACTCAAACACCCTTTTAGAGCTTATAGTGTTTAAATAACACAATAAGTTATATAAACCACCAAGCTTATAGCTACTACTAAAATTGCTTGAATCATAACGGAACAAGTACCTGAATAAACAAAGACTAAAAATGCATCATCTATCAAATTATTGCTTAAAAACTACAAATAAAATAATCATAAGCAAACAAACATGCCATATGAAAACGATAATCAGTCCCAAACGCCCTCTGACACCAAAATAAGAAATAAGCTCTACCCAAACACCTTTTTATGTCTTTGCGTTTGTTTGGTAGTGTATACGGAGTAGCAATTAAATGGGTTAAAATTTTCTTTCTAATTTTTTCAACATTTACTGAAAAATAAAAAATAAATATTTGTCTACCCGATCAAAACTCATATACACTCGGACCCAACTCATTAAACCCGTGACCTAACCCGACCCGACTTACCTAGTTTGCCACCACTAAGTTTAATAAATGATTTGACAAAATTTTAATCAAATTTTATCTTTATCCAATTTTTTTAACTGACTATGCTAAAATTCTAGAATATCTTTTAAACTAAACAATCGTAGAATCGAGTTTTGGTAATTTAATTGCCCCTTTCTATATCTTAGATGGATGTAGATGAGTATTTGGTATAATCTCTAATTGTCTAAGAGTTAACCAATGGGTTTAGGTGGGTCTAGCTAGCCAATCCGACCCAAGACCTGTACTTTTAAATGACTCATCTAGAGCCATGCCCGTTTGGACCCAAACTAATCTAGGCAGTTGACTTCGACGACCAGCACTCATTTTGCCATGTAGAGTATCTTCAAATACTTGAGTTAACTTACTTCTAATTTTTTGGCATAGGTTGAAGGTTTTTTTGTAATTATGGCTTCTGACCTTTTGACCGACTAATCCACCGTGTTTGAACCATAAGTTGAAGTGTTTATTAACTATTCTTGAATTTGATTTTCATGATTTTAACCAAAACCAACCCTATTCTAGTTATGATGTTTGACTATTGTTTTAAAGTTCATCAGATCTAGTCTTAGTTTTCCTTTTACTAATTTCCAAACAAAAGAACATAAATCGTGCAACTCAGAAACCCGACAACCTAATCGATGAAACCCACCAACCTTTTTGGCTTTTGTAGATTACTTCTTTGAAGTTTGTATAGCCGCTTTAAAATGACAAAAGTAACCGTATTTAGAATTGTCTTTTGACAAATTGTTCAAAAGAGATTGGTTTATCATTATAATTACGAGAGTGAATTGCAAAAATCGTCTTTGTGGTTTGTTTAAATAGCGGGTTTCGTCCCTAACCTTTTGTAAGTGCATGCACCATCTTTATAGGGAACTTTGGGTTGCAGTTTTCTTCCTTGACCAAAGTAAGATGACTAAAATGTCCTTGTCAAAACCTGTAACTCAGGGACAAAAACTGGAACCCAAAGTTTCAAACAGAGATGATGCCTAAACTTTTCAAATGTTAGATACGAAACCTGCGATTTGGTCAAACCAAAAAAACGATTGTTGCAATTCACTGTTATTACAATTATTGTTTTTCTTAAATATTTGGAAGCTTCTAGCCAATTTTATTAAATTTTCACAATGTTTAATTTTATTTTTATTTTTTATTTTTTGTGAAATTTTAGGTAACACTTTAAAGACACCTTAAGTCCTTAACATCAAATTAATAACAATTTGTTTTATTTGGATGTTTTCAGTTTCGGTTGGTTTTCGGATATTGTGAGTAATACCCCTTTAGGGATGCTCAGGCGAAAATAGAGGCGTCAAGGTTGGGTTAAGCCAACAAAAATGAAAATCGAAACCTAACCAAATCGAAAGAAACTATACCGAACTTGTAACGAATCGAATTTGCAAAAACCGAACCGAACCGAATTAAATATTAGATTTTCAGTTTCGTTACGGTTTTGGCAAAATGAAAACATAAACCAAATTCACATAAATATATATATTTTTTATACATTTATATAAAAAAATCAAAACTTTTTTATAGTATAAATAAAATATTTTTTAAGTTTGAAATTCTTTTATTACTAAAAATTTTATATAATTAAATAAATAAATAGTTAAAAGTATGTAATTCGTGTTGTTATGTACGGCTTAATCTAATTCGAATTCAGTTGGATTCTTCTCACTTTTACCCACAAAAAAGTTTAAGCAAACTAACTAAATCGAATAAATCAAACAAAGCGTTGCTCGGGATATCTTCAACCATATAAAACTATTTTAAACGAAATATATTCTCTAGATATATTATATTTAAAGCATGTATATCTTCACCTTCTATAAATATACGCAAAAACCTACGTACGTCTCACATTAATATTCTTTTCTAAACCTTTGTTATCGAAACCTAATAAACCAAAGAGGCGACAATGGAGGTACATGTTCCACATGACGTCATGTTGAACCATATACTACTACGAGTTCCAGCCAAAACTGTTGGTCGTTTCAAGTGTGTTTCGAAAGAATGGCGCTTGTTACTTTATGGACATGTTCACAAACATGCACATCGCGACCATAAAACAACTCTAAACTTCTGGTCTTGTCTAAAACTGAAACATCAATCGAGTTTACCACCATCAAACGTGAAGCGCCACCGAGTGATAAGGGTTTAACTCCCACACGCCGCCCTTTACCACCATTCGAAGGCATTAATCCTCGTTATATTCGTATTCTCACATCTTTTCATGGTTTGGTATGTGTAGGCATAATAAAGGATAAGCATGATGATAAATACTCTGATCTAATCTTATGGAATCCTTTGACAAATGAGTATAAGAGGTTGTCCAAATCTAATTCTTACAAGGAATGTGTTTCGGTTCATATTTCGGATTGTATTACAGCTGTTGTGAAGACGACTACAAGCTTCTATTTGTAAATTATGATGACAATACTGCTTACATATACTCGTTAAAATCGGACTCATGGAGAAAAGTAGACGTCTTTCAACATATAAGTATACTTTATCCTGGACATTGGAGAAGTGGAGGTACTTATTTGAATGAAAATCTCTACTTCTTACAACACTCCTCGAACGGACGGTTAAGTTCAATTATAAGGTTCAACACAAAAACCGAACGGTTATCAAATGTAGAAACTCCCTCTCTGTTTGATTATAGAAACACATATGATTATTCAGCGACTATTATGGCTAAAAGTGATTGCATTCATGTTTGTGTCAAGTATGACATTAGCATAAGTTGTGATAGTGGTTTTAGAAGGAAGACCTGTATTAAGTTGTGGAAGTTGGATGAATATGGGAATATGAAAGAAGTTGCAACTTATCTACTAAAGCCGCATGTTTATGATATTCCTATTAGCCATCTGATTCCTTTCCACTTAATGAAGAACGGAAGCTGGCTCATGAATAGCTTCTATTCTTACGAACGTAAAATTTATAAAGTAGATTTCAAAAAGAAGAAGCACATCAAAGGCAAAGAAGAAGGCAACATCTATGACGACTATGAGTATGCGGAAGTTAGAGTAGATGATATGAATAATATTATAGTCGATGTAGTAGGTAGTTACATTGAAACATTTGTGTCACCCAATCGATATATGAAGTAGCCATCAGCATCCTATTTTTGTTTTAACATTGATTATTGTTCTTTTTGCTTCCATGTAGACAGAAATATAACAAATTTATCAGTAGGCAACTGTGTTTACTTGGGTATGTAGCCAAACTTTTCATCCAATATATATGTTTGTAATCTGAACTTTAAAGGGTGTTTGGGGGTGATTCATAATTTATCAGAAATAAGCACAACCAAATTTATCAGAATACGTACTTTCAAACGCTCTCAAAACTGTTAATCTTTAAAAAAAAATAATAAATAAAAACTAAATTTGGGGGCCAAAAGCCAAAAGCTGTGGTCAAGAATACGATATTGCGCAACAGATTCAAGGAAATGGGACAATCATATGACCACATGTTATAGTTTTGGGGAAGATTTCGTAAAAGTTTGAATGGAAGATGATGCATAAGAATATGCTACTAAAGATGGGACAAATAACTGGTTACACCCTTACTAATGAAATTTTACATTACTACACGTCTATGTTAATGAACTTAACTAGATATAACCACAAGTGCTTCAAAAACTGTGTATTTCATCATCTAGTACTCAGATAAGGAGCTTGGATGAGCAAATCTCAAACACCCTCAAATTTGTTTATCTGTTGTATCAAAGTATGATAAGCAGATAATCAGTTTTATATACAGTAAATGCCAACCCCTTAGATGAATTCCTTCAATCGCAATACACTCAGGGTCTCTGGTGTTCTTGAGCAACATACTGATGCGATATATTAACACCTTTTAACAATGTGTACCTCAACCAGGTCTGTGTCTCAGGTCCTGGCCCAGAAAACCAAAACCTGCGGTCAACAAGACTAAGTATCAAGCAACATATTAAGGACAATGCAATTAATATCTATGCCTAGGAAATATATAATCTTAAAAAACACAAAATTTTACAATATACTATCAGACAACAAGCATACCCCATCACCAAACATCGACAGTTTGTGAAACCCTCAACAAAATCCATATTTATACTAGCCAGAAATACCCATGGCATGTCCTCTCAATACAGGTACAGAAATTTGTAGTTTCTTGATCATTTTATCGAGTTTCTCATCACCCATCTCAATCAAACATCTTTCTAAAACATCGTAACCTGTTTTACTTAAATACCTCCCTTTTTCAAGAATCTTTACACCATATGGCTTATTTGGTTTTGGGCTTATATTTGATAAGCTCACTTTTTGTGGCTTATTTTGAAACTTTCCGGCTTATATAAGCTTTTTATAACATAAGAAACTTATATAAGCCGAAAAGATTCAAAACAAGCCACAAAAAGAGAGCTTATCAAACATAAGCCCAAAACCAAATAAGCCATAAGCCAGCTATATAAGCCCAAACAAACACCCCTAAATAACGAAAAACGTAAGTATCAGCAATTGACTTATTTTTATTTGGGAATTAAATTATAAACCAATAAACATAAGCAAACAAACATACCATATGAAATCCAGAGGGTGTTGCTTATAACTAATAATATCTGAAGTTCTTATTTTTAAGCTGATATAAGCAGAAAAAGGTAATCAATCCCAAACACCCTCTTACACCCAAAAAAGAAAAGGGGTTGCCCTTATGGTCAGAAATAAGCTAATAAGCTATACCCAAACACCCATTTGGAGCTAATAAGCTATAGATTAAATAAGTCAATAATTAGCTAGTATATAAACCACCATAAAAAAGCTAAAGATGAAACCTTTTTTATAATTGTAGAATCATAATAAAAAATAAACTTACAATATGAAGAAGCTAATCGAAATGGCGGCAAGTATTTGATTGACAAGAAAATGTTTACCACTATGTGTGTTTTTATGTCTTTATGTTTAAGGTAAAATCACCTAAAATAGTAAACTTACTTATTTTTTCATGAGTTAATTGCATTTTTGGTCCTTGTGGTTTGGTCAAATTGCAAGTTTGGTCCCCAAAATTTGGGTGAGTGTAGGACGAATGGGTTGGTTCGGATACGGATGGTCATTGATGGTTTTGGCGATTTTACTGATTTCAAATTCTAAATCAGAAGAATAAAATCGGGAACTGATCCTGACCGTGATAAGTTGCTGACGTCTTAGGAAGAGCATAATCTTGTACATGTGAAAAAGTTACATCAGTTACAGGATGAACATCAAATCTTTGAGAAAAAAAGAGCATAGGGGGTGTTTGGGATTGCATATTTTAACGTGTTTATCTCCTTTTCTAGCAGGTGGCTTGTTTCCAATGGCTTAATCTAGAGTAAAATAAGCACCTAAGCAGTATCCAGAACTCAAAAGCGCTTATCAGCTTAATATTAAGTAGATAAACACTTGAATAAGAATTAAAATGACAAACAGTACGAATAAAAATTCACGTTGGTATTTTATGGTTTACACACACAAAAACCCTTTTACGGGATGTTTGGGATTGCTTATTTCAGAATACTTATTTGCTTATTTTAGCAAGTAGCTTCTCCGATATTGCTTATATTACCCAATGAACCAAATAAGACACATTAACAACTCATAAGAAGAAGAAGTACAATGCCAAATAAGACAAATGAATTTTTTTTATATTCGATATCTTCCACACACAAATTACCTTTATTCTTATTTGCTCACAAATAAGCGAATAATAACCTTGTACTCAAAAACCCTTTTAGAGCTTAAAGTGTTTTAATAACACAATAAAAGAAAATAAGCACCTAAGCAGTATACAAAAGGGAGTTAATCCTAAAACTAATAATATCTGAAGTGCTTATTTTTAAGCTGATATAAGCAGAAAAAGATGATCAATCCCAAACACCCTCTTACACCAAAAAAGAGAAAAAGGGTTGCCCTTTTTGGTCAGAAATAAGCTAATAAGCTATACCCAAACACCCATTTGGAGCTAATAAGCTATAGATTCAATAAGTCAATATTTAGCTAGCATATAAATCACCATAAAAAAGCTAAAGATGAAACCTTTTTTATAATTGTAGAATCATAATGAAAAATAAACTTACAATATGAAGAAGCTAATCGAAATGGCGGCAAGTTTTTGATTGACAAGAAAATGTTCACCACTATCTGTCACTGTGCGTGTGTTTTTATGTCCTTTTAAAGGGTGTTTGTTTGTTTAAGGTAAAATCACCTAAAATAGTAAACCCTGTATATGTATACTACTATTTTGGACTTGCTAAAACATGTAGTCTTAAAATTGTAAAATCAAAAACATTTTCTTATTAAAAAATAACAATCTATTTAGTCAATAATAATACAAAGACTTTATGACCAAACTTTATAGCTCTGAAAAAATTCAGACTTTATGACCAAACTTTTAAAGCCCTTTAATAAAAACTAGCAGGGTACCCGCGCGTTGCGGCGGCGGGTACCCTAAAACTAAATTTTTTGGCGTGTAATGTTTTTCGATTATACTAAAAGTTTTGGCGAGCGAAGGCCACCTAGACCATGTCAAGGGGTGGTGATGGCGACACATACCGTTAGCGGTGGTGACACATTTAGTTGGTGGCGCCGATTGCTATTTAGCACAAGAGTGACAATTCGTTTTTGAAAAGAGTGAGATATGATTGGTCTTTTGTGTGTGTTTATTTGTGGGTTTTTATACCCGTTTTGTACTAATGGGGCTGTTACAATACATGACTTTTAAAGTCATAAAAGTGGGCTTTAATAGACTGCAAGTTATTCATAATATACACGTCAAAATGACTATGTTAAGTTATTCATTTATAGTGCCGTAACTTTATTTATCATCAGAGTCTTCAAATAATTATTTTTATATCAAATTGTTGACACAAATGTAAATTTCTTTTTTGTTACATATAAAGAACAAAAATAGGGTGGGAGTATATTACGAATCTTATATTAGGTATTACAAATGCTAAATACCCTTATCCCGCGTTTTATATAACCCTAAAACACACATCAAACCATCCGCCCCCATTGTTTCTCTCTCATTTAGGTACATACAAACACCACACCAAATCCATCTCCCTCTGCCCTTCAATTAATTTTCACAAACACAAACAACCACAACCTTTTAATCCATGTCATTAACCGGACGATACAAAAAATAATCAAACCCTTATACCCCATGCGGTTCGAATATTAAAGACAACACACAAGAGACCTCAAATCATTAATACTTCACTTTTATGCTCGATTCATGAGATGGTTTGTCTACAAGATCCAAAACGGGTCTAGGGTAAGGTTATGATTTGATTGTGTTTTGTTTGTCTCTAAATCAAAACAAAGAAAGAATTTAACAAAGTTGTTATACTTCTTTCTTTTGTGTTCGAAAAAGGGTTTATCTTCAACAAGATCTATGAAGAGATGGGTATTTCGTTTATGTGAAGTTCTTTAAGGTTCTTCAAATCTCATATGAGATCTTGAAATAAACCAGTCGAGATCTTACGCACCATTTCATTTTGGTTTTATTCTTGTTACGATCTATGATGATTGTTTTTCATTCGTGTTGTTGAACTTTAAGAGATCTTGATTTATTTGTTATACACGAAAAGAAGAGATATATTTCATTTCATTTAGTTTCGACCGGTTATAGATGTATGGTGATGTCGATTGTTATCGTTGACGTGATGAGGTGGTTGATAAGGTTTTAAAATGTACCTTTTTGAGGGGTCGTTTAAGTCCTTATTTGATCACTTTTGTATCCGTTATTACTTAATATCGTTCCTTTTCACTTTTTAGGTCTCTTGAAGGCAAATTGCTGTAATGGCACTTATTTGGACGAAAAGGAGCGGATATACGAAGATTCTATGATCACAAAGACACCCTTAACTACATTCCCAAACACCACAAAACTAAAGGACTTACCAAAGAACAAGTAGAAATATTTAGGAGTCTAGAATCAAGGTATTTCCATGAGGGTAGAACCATTCACTCATCCTTCCTTGAAAACACCAATCTTCGTGAAGAACTAGCAGCCATTCAATTCGATTGTCTTCTTGACATCGATGAACCAATTTGTCCTAGGTTTGTGTTAGAATTCTATGCTAGTGTGACCGGCTTTAGTGATGAAGCCGATGATGAATTTTGTCTTAGGTTTAGAATTAATCAAAACGACTAAACCATCACCTTAGCCAACTTTGCTCAAGTACTAGGAATTCCCAACCGAGGAACTTGTCTCTACTCGGATAAATGGTCACTCACGCTCTTGATGCTATCAATGACCGCTCTACCCTACTAAACCTTGCCGTTTGGCCGACAAGGATGTCATTAAGTGAACACCTTTTAACCCAAAAGTGACACAACCGAGTTACCGAAGGGAAAAGTAAACCGAGATCCATATGGAATGGAGCTAAATGAACTTAAGCCGAATTTAAGAAATGGGAGGAGCTACTTAGAGCCAGCGTCATTAGCACCATAGGAAATAGGGATCACATTAACGCTTGCCTTTGTCATATGCTCTACAATTTGTCCACCCGTCAACCATTCAATTTAGCCTACTACATAGCTAGGAGAATGATTGATATTCCAACTCAAGGATCGGTTGCTCTTCCATGGGATGCTCCTCACCCGTCTCTATAGAAACTTTGCACCAATTCCACCAACACCCAAAGGGATGCACCTTCACTATGAGCTCATCCCTCACATCTTTGTACCTTTGAGTGATGCACGAGTTGCTAAGACAAAAGGCAAGAGAGCAAAACCTCCAACTCTATCATCATCATCATCAAATAGCTCCGAGGATGGTCTTCCAAGCTCTCGTCTTCAGCCTCATGAGTATTATCGTCTCTTCGAAATAGAGAATGAATCATCGGAGTTCAAGCAAACTAAGGGAATGTTCAAGTGCCTTGGTAGGATGATGAACAAGATTTACAAGAAGTTGGACAAATAAGGGTATTTTAAGGGCGTTTGGAACAATACATTGTCATTAAAATTTGATACAATTTTGTTGTTTTTATTATGTAGGATGATAATATAACCTGAAACAATGGTGAATGCTAACAATTTCATGCAGGGGATAGCGCAAGTATGCTATCAAATTTTACCCATTTTCACTATAATGTGAAAATCAATAAGCCTGCTCAAAATACATATTCCACTATGTTTATATATATATGTTATCTGCTTTTCCTAACTAGAAATGTTTAGTATAACATGTTTTGAGAAAAATTCAGGTTTGGAAAAGTCCCGACACCTAAAACAAACTGTCCATATTTATGCGCACCACGGATCAGACGGCACCATAATTTTGGTACCGTCCTTTATGTATTGGTACGCCGTGCATGCAGTGAGACGGGCGACACCCTTTAGGGTACCGTCCGTGTATAGTTTTGGTGCCGTGGATCCTCGGTAATTTTGAATTTCGACTCTTTCATGATTCCAAATTATCTTCCATCACTTATAAATCAATCTCAACTAGTTTATACTGTTATTAGAACTAGTATAATTCACTAAGGTATATAAGAAATCCATTTCCCACCAAAATTCAAAATTTTAAAAAATCCACCCAAGGAGCCCTTTGGCATAAAGGAAGGAACCAAATTTTGGTACCTTCAAATCCGTGGTGATCTGAATATTATGAAATTCCCTCATAGAACACATTTATTATCTTTTCTTCTTCACTCCATCTCTCTTGAATGGCTTGACTTGGGTGATATGACTAGCATTCAACCCACTTCCAAATCATTAGGAACCTCATCTCTTCAATGGTTTAACATCAAATCAAACACATTTCTCCATAATTTTCACTTCTATAAATTGAGAGGTTTTACCATGATCATCCTCACACCCTTTTCACTCTTACTACTATCTAGCAAAGCAAAACCCAAGTTAAAAATGACTAAGTTATCTCCAAAAACTTGCAAGAAGACCGCTAGAATTAGCGTAAGACCTTGTTGCTTTGTTCATCTTAGCTCATCATCGGAGTCTTCTCCACTCACAATCTCATCTCCCATTAGAGATGATACAAGCCTTACCTTAGCTACACCCAATACATCACACATTGTGATCACCACTCCACCACAAACGAAAACACCTACTTCACCTCCACAGGCACCCATCCAAACATCCAAAACACCCTCACCACCTTCACCAAGGTCTCCAACTCT
Source organism: Chrysanthemum makinoi (assembly GCA_910596185.1). Classification (NCBI taxonomy): domain Eukaryota; kingdom Viridiplantae; phylum Streptophyta; class Magnoliopsida; order Asterales; family Asteraceae; genus Chrysanthemum; species Chrysanthemum makinoi. The sequence goes on from OU343222.1 coordinate 19,781,672, forward strand.
CACTCCCTATGGAGTTATTCTCAACTCCACCAACATCACCAAATCCTTTCCTAGAGGACTTGGAAGACTTGCCTCCTAGGCCAAGTCATCCACCACCATTGCCATCACTTGACTCCATTGAGCGGATGGCTCATGAGTCACCTCGGTCATCCCTGACCCAGCGCCCCATTAGGGCCTAAACCTCTTCTCTTCCACCCCATCCACAAAGACATTCATGGTCCTTTGTATGGGGATCATTCACTCCCTACATCAATGTCACCTCATCTTGAGGACATTGAGGAGTGTATGTGGGATACCAATCCCACTAGAGAGGAGATTCAAAACGAACTCCACAACCTCCACCAATTCAAAGGCATGGTGGACTCTCTCTTGAGTGAGACAATGCAAGTGCTTTGCTTGCTTCCTTCATGACCACCCCAAACATTTCCACCAACACCAACACATCAACCATTCCACCACCACAACCTCCCCAAACATACTACCCTCCAAGGCATGGTTGCTCAACTTGTGAGCAAACGGGCCAAACCGTGAAAGGACCGGATTATGGTCCATGACTTCGAAGAAATGAGGTTCATCCTCAACCATCCCTTCTGTGCCTTTATTTCCCATCCACCATCACAATAGGATGGTTTTAGACTAGTCTTTAGGTTTATTTTTTTTCTTTCTTAGGATAATTTTTTTTCTTGTACTAAAACACATCATTGTGTTCTCTTTTCATGATCTTTACTCATGAAAATTTTAACTAATGAATGTTATTTATTATATTGTTGGTGTCATTACATAGTGTTTGGAAATGCTTGTGAATGATCATTATTACTAACATTTTTTTTGTAGCTTTATTTTTACAATCCATGAATCTTCCCATTAAAGCACCCAATTAAGGGGGAGCTTTGAACAAGGGAGATAATAGCTCGGGCTCATTACATTCCGCATAGCCTCTTCTTTTTGTTGAGACAAAAGGGGAGAAAAATATAGAACTTTGAAATTATTTATATTTGACTTTTAGAAAAAAGTCAAAGCGCATACTGACTTTCTCTAAAAGTCAACATCATGCATCAACTAGTGAATACTTTGACTTTCATAAATAGTCAAACATCATACACTTGCATTACCATTCTCTTTTCAAGTTCTAAAACTAATATTTTTATAACTCTTGTACAAAATTTGTATCTTTTATAAAAATAAAATTTATATTTTGTCCTCAACAAAAGGGGAGATTGTTAATACAAATATCGTCATTAAACGTTATTTATATTTTTGATCTTTACCTAAGTTTTGTTAACGACAAAAGTAAATTTAATTTGTATAAAAGCTTAAAGCTTGTCAAGTTTAATAGATATTAAAACAAGCTTTTTCAAACAATATATTCATTATTCAAGCATTTACATTTATGATTAGTAACATCTTGATATGACTCTAATCATTATGTATGATAATAGTTTTTAGAATGTGTTAGGTTCTTAAAACCAAACACTACTTATGTACTTGCATATTTCTAAAAATAGAAATACAACTTATGACATCATGTAATGCATCATGGAAATCATTAGAAGATTTCATTAAGATATTTTGTGTGGATTTGTACTCTTCATATCTTACACAATCTCACTTAGATAGAGTTGACTTTAGCAAAGATTTGATATATTTATTTGCAGCCGGTACCAAACAAAATGGTAGTACGAACCCTTTAAGGGTTCAGCGGTCCGTCAGACGCTCATGTCACTTTGGCTATAAATAACAATGCCAAGTCAAGTAGTTTCTCATCCCTTTCTAACATACTCTCATACATATCTTCTCTCTAACCTTTCTAACTCAGTTTCATATCATATTAGTGATCTCTTTTGTAGCAAAGAAGATCAAGTCATATACAAGCTTCAACGAGAAGTTGGAAGTCTTGTTTATTTAGTGTTGTATGATCTAGTGTTGATTCATACTTCATTGTTGTATCAAACCATCATAATCTTGTGAGTGTGAGTGTTAGTATTTTAGTCCTCAAAATACATTGTGTGTGGGAGTGGTTGTACCCTTGGAAAGAACTCGACATCTAGCTTAGTGTCGGAAATAGTGTAAAAGAAGTGTAAAGGTTTTCTCCGCCGGTGAAAGGAGCTTGTTGACTAGTGAAGTTAAACTCTCGAGTGTGAGACTCGAGGAGTGGAGTAGGGCAAGGAAAAAGAGTCCTTGTAGACCGAACCACTATAAACAACTTGTTGTGGTTTGATCATTTCTTTCCTTATTTACTTCTTACATGTTGCTTGCATATTTCATTAACATATCTAAGATCAATATCAATTGATCTTTACAATAAGTTTCAAAACAAAGATTTTAATCAGTAAACTATTCAACCCCCCTTCTAGTTTTCTACAGCCACTATTAAAATTGAGAAGGTAATTCAAGTTTGTTTGTATTAATGGCTTTGAATATAGATGAAAAAGGTAATGATGTAGGTGATGTTTAAGGTTTTCAATGGTACACAAAGTGAAAAAGATGTTGGTAACCTAAGCCTATTTTTAAAAAGTTGATAAAGTTATGTGTTACAGTGAATTCAAAGTAAGATAATTTTGATCTATGTTTATGAATTTAAGCTTTATCAATCTTTGAATATTGTAGTACTTGAATGATAAGTTAACCGTGATTAGTTTTAAATGCTATGTCTATTATTATCTTTGTTTTGATGGTTATAATTTGGTAAATAGTATAATTATAATGATCGTATACTTCTGATGATTGAATCTTTGGTTGTGTTTCTTTAGTCAGTTAGGTGACATTTTGCCAAGCAAGTTTGTGAAGAGCGGGTTTCTTGCAGTCATATTCGAATGTTTCTGCAAAGCATGGCGAGTCATGGCCAAGAAAGTTAGCAAGTGATTTAAGTATTGCCAAAAAATTAGTTCACGATAATGGTGGTTCCCTCAATAGTTTAAGATACGATGTATTTTGAGCAACGATTTTCCATCTCTTGGAACACATGAAGAACGCATGCATATCATGAAACAACAATTCTGTTTCACCACCTATTCAACCATATTTAATCTCTGCAACTACAAGCATGGGCAATCACAATTTGGGGTAAACTTAGCTTATGGACCTCCATAGCTCGAATTGTTCACTAGGTAGCTTTACGCTATTTACTTTTATTGTGCAATGATTTAGTATATGGAGTTTATCAGATGTGTTTGGGTAAAATTATTTAGACAATTGTGCCTAATAGAAGTATCAATTATGAGTACTTAGGTAGGCTTTGAGGCAAGAGGTAGCTATATATGGCATTACTAACGCATATTAAATTTATGTCTAAACCCCGCGCGTGGATGGGCATTGAAAGCATTAGTGTAAGTATTTCAATAGTAGTTAATAGAGAAAAGTACTTTGTGTGAACGACGCCATAAAAAAAGGGTTTTTGGTACGTAATGCATAGGCTAATATAGGTTTTGTTGAAGTGAGCCATCTTTAGTATCGGTATATATCCATTATGCTTTTGAACAAAATGTAAATTTCTATTACAAAGTCGACTTTGGGGTGGTTGAGTAATTCTTTATAGCCGTTTTCTCTTGCACTACGAGTTGGTACAAACTTAAACATCTAGGTCTCGTGTAATGCATAGGAATAAAGAGGTATATTACGAGTATCGGTTTTGTGAGTGGTTTGTCTCAGGCTATTAAATAACAAATAGTAATTTATATAGGAGAGTCAAACAATTTTATGATATGTCGACAAAATAAGAATAAAATGAACTGTTAGGGGGTGAGGAATAGGAATATAGAAGTGGAAGACACGACAGCCCTTTTTGACACCATCGAGGACGTAACTTAATTGAAATAGAGAAGTAAGAATAGAGAAAAGAAAATATTTTGGTCTGATCAAGTCCTACATTGTCTTGCCATTGCTGTATTACTGAACATGAGTGTGGAATATCATTTAAACACTGTTACTCAAGCTTTTAAGGGGCCAACACCGTCCCTTAGAAGCTCTACTTTGCACACAATCTTCATCCTCCTACTGGTACACTAACTAATCGACAAAATAATGAATCTGCTTTTTATAGGAGTAAACATTTTTTCTTTAGTTTTACTCATTCTCCATTATAATTTCTTTAATTGTTCTCTTCATTTTGCAGGGTTGCAGATTAGGGAGGCAAGAGCCAAGGAGCGTGGCGAGTCGGTCTTTGGATGAAGAATTTTGGGAAACCAGAATGGATCCAAAAATGCTAAGAATCTGTCGTTGGAAAAATTGAAAGCCAAAGGGACGAATGTTCGGTTCATCAATATAATATAACACACACATGCCGAGAAAAATACACATCCTACAATCCATTGAAAACTATGCGTCCCTTAAGCTGGCGAACAAGTAAAGAACCCACATCGTTCTTCCAATATTACACATTGTTACCATCCGGAGTTCCTAATATTTAGAGCGGAACTTTTTTGGCTTACATTGTTCGAACAGCAGCTGCCAGAGTAAACAATGGTAAAAGACTTAAAACGACACCTATAATATATTTGTATTACATATAACTAAGAATTATTACAACACAAAAAATGTTAGTCTTTTTATAAACATTGTTAAATCTCGATAAGTTCTTGAGTTTAAGATTAGCAGTTGGGACAAGCTTGAGTTGATAGTGAGGAAATATGTCTTTGAGGTTGTGAATATAACTCATGTTGGAATAGATTTTTAATAGTTGTATATATTCTTTTGATCCTATTTTTAATCAACCAAGTAAACCTACTTAAGAGATGTTAAGTTTTTTGCATTCTAATCGATAATAATACACAATTAAACTTTTATGAAAAAACGAGTTGATAGTGAGGAAATATGTCTTTGATCCTATTTTTAATCAACCAAGCAAACCTACTTAAGACATGTTAAGTTTTTTACTTTCTAATCGATAATAATACATAATTAAAAATGCATATATATCCCTCCCAAAGTGAATAATTGCATATATATCATTTGTACAAGTTTTTTATGCACATAGTACAATGATTTTTATGCATGCTTTGAATATATATGCAATTTTGCATTTTCGAAAGGATATATATGCAAAAGCCCCTTAAACTTTTATGAAAAAAAACCCCTACTTAAGAGATGTTAAGTTTTTTGCTTTCAATCGATAATAGTGTATAATTAAACTTTTATGAAAAAACTCCGTGCGTGCACAGGTATTATAACTAGTAGGCTAAACCCGAACATCCTTTATGTCTTTGCATTTGTTTGGTTACTAGTAGCGTATACGGAGTAGCAATTAAGTGGGTTAAAATTTTCTCTCTACTTTTTTCAACATTTACTGAAATTAAATAATAATAATAATAATAATAATAATAATAATAATAATAATAATAATAATAATAATAATAATAATAATAATAATAATAATAATAATAATAATAATAATAATTTGTCTACCCGATCAAAACTCATATACACTCGGACCCAACTCATTAAAACTGTGACCTAACCCGACCCGACTTACCTAGTTTGCCACCACTAAGTTTAATAAATGATTTGACAAAATTTTAATCAAACCCAACTAAAAAACACTTAAACAAATTTTAAATTATATCTTTATCCAATTTTTTTAAGTGACTATGCTAAAATTCTAGAATATCTTTTAAACTAAACAATCGTAGAATCGAGTTTTGGTAATTTAATTGCCCCTTTCTATATCTTAGATGGATGTAGATGAGTATTTGGTATAATCTCTAATTGTCTAAGAGTTAACCAATGGGTTTAGGTGGGTCTAGCTAGCCAATCCGACCCAAGACCTATACTTTTAAATGACTCATCTAGAGCGTGCCGTTTGGACCCAAACTAATCTAGACATGTGACCCGACGACGGCGCACTCATTTTGCCATGTAGAGTATCTTCAAATACTTAAGTTAACTTACTTCTAATTTTTTGGCATAGGTTGAAGGTTTTTTTTTTTTTTGGTAATTGCTTGACCTTTTGACCGACTAATCCACCGGGTTTGAACCCTAAGTTGAAGTGTTTATTAACTATTTAGTAGATTATGTTATAAATTCTACTTGAATTTGATTTTCTTGGTTTTAACCAAAACCAACCCGATTCTAGTTATGATGTTTGACTATTGTTTTAAAGTTGATCAGATCTAGTCTTAGTTTTCCTTTTACTAATTTCCAAACAGAAGAACATAAATCGTGCAACCCAGAAACCCGACAACCTAATCGATGAAACCCACCAACCTTTTGGCTATTGTAGATTACTTATTTGAAACACAGTTTTTTACAGACCAAAAGACCCCTAGTCGACTTTCTCTCTGGCGATTTACACAACCCTAACAACCCTAATCGTTTTTTTCCAAATCGAACCTAGCTTGGGATTCTTTGCTTCTAACTGATTTCGTTATTAACTAACATCTTTGTGTATTTAATTCGTTATTGGTTTTGAGCGTACGTTTCTTCTTGTTGGGTCTGTTTTTTGGCGATTCAATATTTTTTTAGGGTTTTGGTAAATCGTTTTGTTCATAACTTTGATTTGGATTGCGTGCTTTTATTTGGGTGATTCTTTCATTCCTTCTTTGGTCTTTTAACCATGGGAGCAGGTTAGTTATTGATCGTGGTGTGTTTAAACCCTAACTTTTAGTTAGGGTTTGATTGGTAAGTCGATTGTTCTTTGGTAGGCTGCGGGGTTATCGATTCTGTTGGAATTGTTTGTGGGGTGTAGAGAGATGGAAAAGGGGTTTCTTGATAAAGTTGGTTCTTCGGTGAAGGCTTCAAAAACAGCCACCAACTTGGCCGATCAAGTTGGTGTAAACACGGACACGAACCCGTATCAAAGGGTTGATATTCAGGAGTTGGAAGCTAGGTTACAACGTCTTCAAGGTGAACGTGGTATAGAGGGTGACTCTGCTGTGCGTAAAGCTGCTAGGGTTGGTCTTAACCCTAGCACGCATGATGTTCATTCGGATTCAATTTGGGGTAATACTAATCTGGAAAATACAAGTTATAGTACTAGATGCGTGGGTGGTTTGGATTCGAGCACTAAAGTTTCTTAAGCCTTATCTTTGCGATGTGTTGACTCCTCGTCCTAACATGGTGAATGCTTCTACTTCAGGTCCTAACGTTGAAACTAACGAAGTGAGGTCATTTGCTAATGTATTAAATCCGGAACGTGTCTCTAGGAAAGTGAATTTTCGTGCCTTGGTGAATGAGGCGCGGTTTGAAAATCATGATACGGTGCTTCCAAAGGCTGCTATGGAGGGTGTATTTAACCGTTATGAAAATACACTTGTTGGCTTCTTTGTTGGCAAGAATGTTGCTTTTCATTTGGTTCGAACTCACGTATCAATACGTGGGGTAAGTTTGGTTTTAAGAAACTAATGAAGAATGATGATGGTGTTTTCCTCTTCAAATTCGATTCTAAAGAGGGTGTTGAGAGTGTTCTTCAACGGGGCCCATGGATTATTCGCAATTCTCCTCTCATTCTCACTAAATGGACTCCTGATGTGCTATTGTCTAAAAGTGAGGTAACTAGAGTTCCCGTTTGGATTAAATTGCATAATGTGCCATTACTTGCATACTCGGAAGATGGGTTGAGCTTAATTGCTACTCAGGTGGGTAAGCCGATTACGTTAGATGCTTTTACTAGCTCCATGTGTGTTGATTCATGGGGTCGCATTAGTTTTGCACGTGCTCTTGTGGAATTATCATCTGAATTTGAGCTTAAACATGTGGTGACTATGGCGATCCCTAATAAGGATGATAGTGGTTTTACTACGGCAAGTATAAAGGTGGAATATGAATGGAAGCCGCCACCTTGTGTGTGGAATGTAAAGTGTTTGGGCATGATCTTGCTTGTTGTCCTAAGAGTATTAAGGAGCATAATGATGTTCCTCCCAGCTCAAATGTGGGCCGGCCCGATGATGCGTTTAAGGTGGTGCAAGAATCGGAAAGCCAAACCTAAAGGTATGAAGATGGTGGTGGTATTAATATGGGTAGGGTCCTAGATTTGCACCTAGGAAGCGGGTATATGTTGCAAAGAGCGAAGACACGGCAGCTTTGCTAGTGGTAATGCAAAAGATACACCGATTACTACGTCTAACTCTTTTGGAACTCTTGAGGTGGATGATGATTTGGGCATCCCAAGTACTGTGGCTGATTCTTCTACTAACAAGGTCAAGGAAGTCTTACGGTACTACTAAGGAAGCGGTATTGATGGATCGGGGCCGGACTCTCGTATTGATATTGGTGAGCGTCTAAGCCTCCGGAGCTGGACTTATTCTGCTGCAAAGCTTGTGAGTGATTCAATGGGAACAATGGATGTTGGTTCTACTCCCATCGCTGAGAAAATTGGTAAGCTTGAAAAGCTAATTATTGATGGGAAAGCTACTCTTGTGGATGATGATGGTCAACCTATTCCGTCTACCTCTTCTACTAAGAGAGTTAACCCTTTTTCTAAAGTGGGAGAGATTGAGGTGTCGATTACGAAGATGAGGTTGTTGATAACCCATTTGATGAGTCTGCTAATATTTTTGGTGGTGGCCAAGAGTTTGAAGATGAGTATGATGACTATGACCTCGATGACTATGCGAAACGCAGGTTAAGTGATCTTCACAGGAATTTGGATTCTTTTAATGCCATGTATGGCACAAAGTTTAAAGGTCCTAGGAAGTAATTTTATTTTGTTGTGTCATATGCTATCATTTGAGTAGTGGTTTGTTTTCTTGTTTAGAGAAGTGGAAGTATCTTGTTATGTAAGCTTTATGCCTATATAACAGGCTGAGATATGGGATTTCACTCATATCCATTGTACTTAAACGTTTATTTGGTTAATATATTTACCAGGGTGCAGGATTACTCCCCTTTACCCAAAAAAGATTACTTATTTGAAGTTTGTATAGCCGCTTTAAAATGACAAAAGTAACCATATTTAGAATTGTCTTTTGACAAATTGTTCAAAATAGATTGGTTTATCATTATAATTACGAGAGTAAATTGCAAAAATCGTCTTTGTGGTTTGTCTAAATAGCGGGTTCGCCAACAAAAAATGAAAATCGAAACCTAAACCGAATCGAAAAAAACTATACCGAACTTGTAACGAATCGAATTTGCAAAAACCGAACCGAATTTAATATTAGATTTTCAGTTTCGTTACGATTTTGGCAAAATGAAAACATAAATCAAATTCACATAAATATATATATTTTTTATACATTTATATAAAAAAAATCAAAACTTTTTCATAGTATAAATAAAATATTTTTTAAGTTTGAAATTCTTTTATTACTGAAAATTTTATATAATTAAATAAATAAATAGTTAAAAGTATGTAATTCCTGTTATTATGTACGGCTTAATCTAATTTGAATTCAGTTAGATTCTTCTCTCAGTTTTACCCAGAAAAAAGTTTAAGCAGACTAACAAAATATAATAAATCAAACAAAGCGTTGCTCGGGCCTTCGTTAATTTCTCTAGGTTGTTAGTCAAGGGCTCAAGATATCTTCAACCATATAAAACTATTTTAAACGAAATATATTCTCTAGATATATTATATTTAAAGCATGTATATCTTCACTTTCTATAAATATACGCAAAAACCTACGTACGTCTCACATTAATATTCTTTTCTAAACCTTTGTTATCGAAACCTAATAAACCAAAGAGGCGACAATGGAGGTACATGTTGTTGAGTTTATGATACATGAATAACAATAAAACATGTAGACACCACAGAGTACACAGCGGAAGACATAAGATCATAACAAATAAATAATTAACTGAAAAATGCGTAACGTACCTCATGCAATTGGTAGATCTCTTCAATTCAAGAACCCTAATTAGGGTTTATGTGGTTTAACGAATTGACCCTTACCGTTTTCAATTCAAACCAAGCGATGTAACAATAGTGTGTTACACCACGTTTTTGTACACCGCATTACTATTAGCGATTCGTTGCGAATGCTAGTTCTTGATCACAATAGAATAACCAAACACCTTTGTTATGCTCAAGGTCACTCGTAAATCCTTTACAATGGGGATTCACTCGTCGACCAAGAACAAGAGGGAAGAAAAGAAGAAGTTTGGCCTTCTAATGAAATCAAGTGTACCAAAGGATGAATACATGGGGATGTATTTATAGCCTTATGGTAGATGTCAAGTTTACTATGGTTTCCGATGTGGGATTCCATAGTTTCGGCCAAAACAAACCCAAAAGAAGGTTCCTAAAACCGTCTCTTGGCTTGTTTACTTTTCTTCATATTCCGTTTACATTTAACGATCGATAGTCACTTCCAATTAGTACTTATCGCTCGTTTAGTCATTTATTGTGAATATAATAATTAAACATAATATTTATATTAATTATTTAAATATCGAATCTCATACGTAAAGTGTGCAATCCCGTAGTCTCGAGTTCGAATCCGGTCATACACATATTAAATATATCCATAAACCAACAGCTCCCACTTGGAGATATCTTAGTATGCGTAATGACATTGGTTGGCATCTAGCAACATGCCAATGACCCCAGAACAACTCGAGTATGATTTCCTGGAAAAACCTTTTGATGATTCATCATCATACTTATCCTTTTGTTTCTAATACCGTGTTAATAAGAATATGGATCTCACTCATTTCTTGATTAACTATTACATTTCTCGCTTTATATGATTGATCAAGATTACCAATTCTTACGAACATATTCGAGAAGACCTTGGGCATGGCCATGCAAACATCTTGACAACCCTACGAGGGCAGCGGTATTATACTTCAAAATAAATTTGAAGGAAACAAATCTCGTTTTGACTACGGCGAGAATTCATAAATTTCGTAACACTTAGAAAACAACCCTTATAACTACCGTTACATATAGCATTAGATTGCTTCCGAGACATGTACTACATCCATGATGACATTTCTCACGGTATCTCAAGTCGAGAGAGGATAAATATTCATGATGTCTTGAATGACTAAGATCCATAAAGTACCATCATGTGGTTGGGATAAGTCCTATATTCAATCAATTGAATATCATCTGAAATTAGTCATGCTACACATCAATATACTTTCAAGTATATTCTAACTAATACTTCAGTTTGTCTTAATTCAATCTCATTCCCATGTTATTGATCGACAACGGACTATTTAGAATAACTTAAGTTATTCAAAGATTTAAACATGCAAATATAGGATACAATATTATAAATGAAATTAAACGTATAAAGTACTTTAATTCATTATAAATAATAATTGTTTAGCATCCTTTATCCAAATACTAAATAGATCAATGCATGATAATTCTTAGTTAATGAATTTTGCCACAAGTCATGCGACTCATACTTGTTGACAAGGCATAATTTCAACTAACTTTGATCTATAGGAATTTTGAGAATACTTATTTCAAAAATTCAATAAGTGAATTTCTTGTATGTGTTTACACATATCTTGATATTGTCATATCATTCCATAAGGTGCGTGATAACCTGAACCACCCTTTATGACAATCATCTTCTAAAACCTTAAAGTTTTAAAGTATTCTTTATTCTTTAATGTATAATGCAACTATGCTTTTAGTTGAGCATAACTAGTCAACATGGTCATCATCAAGGATACCATGACTAGAATTGAGTGTCATCTCAATTATACTAGCATCATTGTGTACAACAATATGCTCTTTAAACATCCGTAAACTTTGAATATTTATTTTGTTTGGTGTCATCCAAACCTCAAGTTTATTGACTTATGACAATTACATAACAAATGTTGTATAGAATCTGGGAGCAACTCCAGGCTGAGGAATGCAATTCTAAATCCAAACATAATTATTACAATGTTGTTAAATCATCTTATAATCAAGCATGATACAACAACCTTATACACAATATGATGTTCATGATGAGTCTTCAAGTTAGACTTTAAGATCTCATTCATAATCTATCTTGTCAAAGATATGTATTCATTATGTTCTATTAGACTAATTTATTTACCGCATATGTTTATAATAATAAACATATATTACAAGGTTGTATGTCTTATTTTCAAATCTTACAAACGAAGTTTCATTCTCAACTAAAACTTAATTTATGTGGAATGTAGTTGCCCATACAACATATAAGATTTAAAAAATAAAAATAATACTCCCACTAGCTTTTATGAATACTTATGAGCTATCTTATTTTAATTATTAAATCAAACATGGATTTAATATTAAACATAAGAAACATCTCCTAGATGCTTGCATATATCATTCATGGATTCTTACAGTTTGTACATATCCAAAGATTATTTGAATTCATAAATCTACTTTGTATTACTTATAGATCCTCATAAAAGTAATTCCACAATAAAGAGTTTTGACATTCATTGTCAAAATTTCATATCAATGAAACTAAGTATGACAATTATAATCTTTATACTTCTATTTAATGTATCTAGAGAAGAATATGCAATCATAGTTAATTGCTTAAGTATGATTAATATTATTGTCACTAGACATGCATTAAATATGTGTACATTATTGTTCATATGATTTTTACACAAAGATTTAAACCGCTAGGGTTTTCATCCTTTGAAGAAAATCATCTTCATTAAGATAAACCAAGTATCTAAAGTTGATTATCTTTATGGACAACATCTCTACATTCATAGTATGATTGATTTACCACAATTCAACATTTGGTAAATTCATCATTATGATTAACAGGCTTACCATGATCCTGTAACTCATATTTCTCGGCATATTAAATATCACAGAGATATCATACGGATCTATGAATGACAATTCCATCATATTAAGGTCTATCATATACATGTTTAGCCTCATAATGATATTTGCTAGTGCATTTTAGAAGATTATGTATTTTGTAATTCAATCTTTCAAGATCTAAACAAAACTCCCACTTGCCTTTAACAATTAAATATTACCTTTAAATAGTTTAGAAAGTAGAGCAACAATACATTGTTCTCTTTTGGGATATTACAAAAAACATTGACAGTTCCTGACATTAGTTTGTTACAACCCACTTTACAAGTAGTTTAACAAATTCAGGACTTCATTATAATACTTAATGTGATTCATCACATTCCATAAAAATGGTGTCTTATTGAGTATATTCAATCTATACTCAATCTACTAACCTTGATAACATGTGGAACAAACTATAGTTATCTTGAACCAAACATGCCAATAGATTTTGGTTCTTCTAACTGAACATATGATGAGTGTGTAAATACTCATCATTTTTAGTCAAATCTAAACTGCAAAATCATCTGAAAACACTCAGAAACACATCAAAATGATCAAAATATCACAAATCAGTGTTTTATGTGTTTTAAATGCAAAAATATCAAAATCAGATGAAAAATGATTCAAGTTTGCAAAATTGGCAGTTTTAGTCCCCCAAGTTTTAAAATTTGTCAAATCTAGTCCCTAGAATTCAAAAATGTGGAATTTTATCATTCAAGGTCCCTGAAGTATTTTAAAGTTGTTAAAAATGATCCTTGAATGATTCTTTGGTCAATTGGCAAGAAAGGTCCCTAAACTTTGGAAAATTGCAAAATTAGTCCTTGGACCTTTTAAAATGGAATTTATGCAAAAAGGATCCTTGTTCTATAAAAATTTGTCAAAATTGATCCTTGTGATAAGTTTGGAATAGTGGCATTTTCAGTCCTTGAGTTTGGATAAATTACATGTTTGGTCCTTGTGCTTATACTAAACCAAACGGACTCTTATATTAAACCAAGTCCAAAACACAAGCTAGGCCCAAATCCAACCAATCCCTGACCCGGCCCTTTGATATCACACGGTCAAAGAAGTCAAATCCACTCACCCCGCCCAAAACCACTACCACTTTGTAGACCTCCTCTCCACCCTGTAAACCCCAAACCAGTCATGGTTTCCTCCACTTTTCCCCTCCTTGCTTTTTCCCCCTCCTCTTCCACTAACACCCAAAAACTCTTAATTATCTCAAACAAAACCCATTAATGGCTCAAACACCTTTCCGAAATATTGGCGCCAAAATGACACTTGGACGGTTTTGATAGTTTTAACCAATCCAATGGCTCAGGAGTGGTGGGAAAGATTGAGAGGTCAGAGAGAGAAGTCACAAAAGTCTATAAAGGAAGGATGGGATGCAATGTATATGGGTATCTAGAGTAATTTAAGTTTTTCATTGTCGTTTTAAGCATTTTCAAGTTTTAAGTGTATGTTTTAATCTTCAAACTCTGTATTTCAAGTTCTTATGTTATAAGAAAGCTTTTGTGAAACTTCAATTCAAGTATCAAATTATATCTCAGCTTATGCAATTTTCCTTATTTTCAAAAATCTCATGAATGATAAATTGTTGTTTGTAGATGTTTGTATGGACTGAAATAGGTCACTTAAGCTCCTAGATAGCTTTTCTAAGCTATTAGAAACACTAAAACTCAGTTTAGAAGCAAAATCAGAAAATCACCAAAAAAATACAAATTAATTAGTGAAAATTCAAAAATCAGTTGGAAATGGTGTACCGCAATTTGGGCGGGGGTGAATTATGGATGGCCTTGGTTTAGTAGCTTAGTGGTAAGCTAATAGGGGTGTTCATTGGTCCTTGATCTGATTTTAGTTGGAAAGCTTTTGTAAGCCTTTTTGTCTATTTTGCATTTCCTTTGTTGTGTTTGTTAATTAGCTTAAATTTTTGTTTCTTAGTGTTATTTAGCCTTAATTAAGTTTATGTAAACATTAAAATCAAGTGGTTGTTCTTTCAAAATTGTAGTTTATAAAAACTTAGTTATAACGAGATAAAGCTGCTTCTTCATCATTTCTTAGTTCTTGTTGTAATGAGGTGTTGTTTAATGATTCATTAGTCTATAAAGAGATTATATAAGGTGCGAATTCGGTTTCATGGTTTAACTTTGGAATCTGCTTTGAAAAGTTCCATATCGGACAAGTAAGGGTGTTTGGATTTACTGTTTAAGCTGTAGCTTGAACTTTGTTGGTGTTGTTTGAATTTGCTTGTTCTGTTTCTCATTTAGTCCATTTAGCTCAAAGAAACCAGAAAAACCAATCTTTGTTCATCCAAAGTCAAAATTACATTTGATCTAATCTTTGGTGCTTCTTTGGATGTTTATGGATCATACTCATGATTTTGTGTTAGAAAGTTGTTAGTGTTGATTAATTCAGTCTTTATATACCTTAAAACATCACATTCGATTGCTTAAGATCAAATCAAAGTTCATTAAAGTCAACCCATCTAGTTTCTATAAAAGTCAAAATTTTCACTTGGGTCGTTTTTGATTAAAACAAATATTTTCATTGTGTGTTCAATAGTGAGTTTCAGTTTAAAAGCTTTTGGGATATTAAAGTTTGGTTGCTAAACAAAATTAGAAAAATACTAGATTTCTTCTTTCTAGCTTTTTAAGTGCTTATTTCTCTGCTTCTTTTGGGTACCTAGTCGAAAAGTGCCACATTTTGCGATGTATGGTCCCAACTTGACAAGCTCACATAGAGCTTATTAATTGTTCAAATCTTGTAATTTTTGGTTGTTTGGATAGCCAACCTGGCCATCTTGATGTATCAAGTTTGATTTTTCATTTTGGAACTTGTTTGCTAGGGCTGCAAGTGGTTCTAAGTTTGTCCCATATCTGTCTCATTCTCAATTTAGCCAAAGTGCTTATTGCTTATTTAAAGCTTATCAGTGTGCTTATTTGTTCTTTTTAGCTTTACTTGAATAGCATTAGCTTGTTTATAGCTTATTGCAGCTTTGGTTTCAATTTTGGATCTTGTTTAAGCTTTAAATTTCATAATAAGCTCATTTTGTTAACTGTTGAGATACTTTAGCTTATTCAGAGCTTATTATTGGTTTTGAGAAAAAAGTCTGATTACAAAAAGTTCTTATTTTTAGTGGCTTAACAAATTTGTGAAGAAAAATTCCAAAAATAAAATGTTTTTGCAAAAGGGGTGGCGAGGCTTCGAACGAGACCTCCCCACTTAAGAGAGTGATAGTGGTGTACAGTAAGCCATTAGCCTTGGGACTTGTCTTGATCATATCCTACACAATCAAATACTTAAACACACCTAGGCAGTTAAGCTTATACGAGCTTAAGAGCTTATTTCCAGCTTATTAGTAGCTTTTCATCTTTTCAATTTTCTTATTTTAGTATTGTTATAAAGTATTTTTACAAAAAGTTTCAGATTTTTCCAATTAGTTTTAGTATTTTTAAACATTTAATTAGTGTTTTATAGTAATTAATTCATAATAAAAATATAAAAGTCTAAAAAATATAAATCTTTTTTCTAAAATTTTCTTTTATCATATAGTACGTAATAAAATTAGTTTTACATTAGTAGGCCTTTTATTTCATAAATTTTACGTTTTTTGCTTAGCGCTCAGTAAGTAATTTTTAAGCGTAACGGCTTCGTTTTCATTTTAAACCACGTTTTTAGATAATTTGAGTTTACGTTTTACTTAATATAGTTTATTTAAGTTATTTTATTTTATAATATCACAAAAACATCATTGTAAAAATAGTGATAGCGTTTATTTAATATATTTTATTTTTTTAATTTTCTTAATTTGCATTTAAGTCATTTGTAATTTGTAGATCTATTCTTTAGGTAATTTTCCATCAATATCCTTACTGATCACTATCCTTAGTGATCACTCTATCGTCTGACTTTGTGTTTACACACCATTGAGTCTCCGTGGGACTTAACGACCCGGGAATTCACTATATTCTCCTGGACTTCATTGTATTTGTGTTTTAAGCGGTTTTAAGCTTCTTACGGTTGACCATTCACAAGTGGCGGTTTGTGTGAATTAGCTTGTTTGTTTTATTACCAGATCAAAATTTTGGCGCTGGCGGGAGGCTTTAAGCGTGTGTTTAGCCATTTTCGGACCCATTCTTGTGCATAACCCATCATTTGTAAAAAGTTTTTGTAAAGTTATAAAAAATAAAAAAAGTTCATTAGCACTTTTCCTAAAGTGTTAAAACACCAAAAATATATAAAACAACAAAACAATCGGGCGTTTTCTATTTTGTATTCTCTTTTAAGGTGATTCTTGAAGAATACGATTTGGTTAAGCGAGGCGATCAAAAATATTGTCCAAAAGTTTTAAACCCCTTTGCCAAATCTTACCTCGTCTTTTCGATGGTACTTAATATATACATAAAAATCAACCACCGCAAATCAAAGGCGATTGCACTACCTAGCGGGGGTGTGACCATAATAAGTTCGAACATCGATTTAAAACTTGCCTGTGTGTCACTTGTGATTTGGTGTACCTTTTTCAAAGAAGCCATTTCATTTGTGATTATTGGTTAAGTTCACTTGTCGTTTTGCCTCATTTGTTTTGAAAATTGATTTTTATACTTAGTGCATGCTTTTCGTTCTTCGGTTCTACAAGTCCACTTTCGAACTTGGAAAGATTCCTCGTGAGCGTAGAGGGCGTTCAGGCTCCTTGGCCGTGGCGAGGAACGTCTACCACAACCACCACCACCGTCGTAATGGCGGAAGACAAACCCATGACGAGCTTCTCCAGCACCCATCGAGGGTTACGGAGATGCCATTGTTGTTCCGCCATGCGTGGCGACACTTTCGAGCTCAAAATCGGGTTGCTTAATCTAGTAACCCAAAGCCAATTCTATGGTTTTGAGCGGGATGATCCTCATGCACACATTGGATGGTTTAACAAGATTGCATCTACCATCAAGTACAAGAATGTCCCACATGAAGCTATCAAGCTTCTTACGTTTCCCATTTTCTCTAGAGGACAAGCCGAATTGGCTTGAGAAACAACCCCCTCGTTCTATAGAGACATAGGAAGATCTTGTCACCAAGTTCGTTAACGAATTCTATCCTCCATCCCGCACCACAAGTCTTAAGAATGAGATAATGAAATTTTCTCAGAGATTTGATGAATCATTCGGGAAGGCATGGGATCGTTACAAAGAGTTGCTCCGCAAGTGTCCACATCACGGTTTTACCAAGTTAATGCAAATGGATACTTTCTACAATGGTCTCAATCAGACCAATCAAGACTCTTTGAATGCCTCAGCGGGAGGTAATTTCTTGAGCAAGACCACAAAAGAGGCCTTGCAAATCATTGAGAACAAATCTCAGTCCGTCCTTTCGAGCAAAGACATATCGGTCTCATCTTTGGACCTTCTTCTTCTTCTTCATCTCCAGTGAGTACATCTAGCACCGATGCTAAGATTGACAAACTCACGGACATTGTTCAGGCTTTGGTTCTTGCTAACCGAAAGAAAGTGACCTTCACTCGGACACCAACACATCTTTGAAGTGAAAAAAGTTGAGTTGTGTTACTTGTGGTGGTCCTCATGCATACTACAATTGTGCGCCATGATGGTAGTCCATTTGAGGCCAATGCTCTAGCCGGTAGTTCACACAGGAGGTACTCAATACCGTCCTCAAAATGAACCACACTACCGTGCTAACACTAATCGAGGCACCACCGGTTTTAACCGAGAATCATAACATGCAAAACCGAATCGAGAACCAACCAAGAATGAACCAAGGTTATCAAAACCAAGGTAATTTCTATCCGGGACCCAATCAAGGTTTCCAACATCAAGGAAACCTTAATCATAACAATTTCAATTGAGGGAATCAGTTTCAGGGGAATGTGAATCCTAATCAAGGGAATTTTGGCTATAATCAAAACATCGACCTCAATTTATCCCTCCGGCTCCTCCGTCATTGTTCCTCGATACCATCATCGATGAGTTCTTGAAGCAGTTCATGAAATCCCAAGATGAAATGAACAGGTTGTTGGTCAGCCAAATTGCTTATCTCAAAAAGTCTTTAAATGATCGACCCTCGGGCTCAGGTACTTTACCTAGCAACACGATCGCTAACCGAGGGATGCTAAAGCGATCACAACCAGAAGTGGTGTTTCATACTTTGGACCTGCTTTGTTCTACTACCTCTTCTTCTCCTTCTCTCCCTAAGGTAGTGGAAAGTGAACCGAGGACACACAATGGACCTACGACTCCAATGCCCCTCCTCTGTGGCAATAAGTCAAGTTACCAAGGAAACAACGGACAAGGTGCATTATTCAAGCCCACGAAGTACACGCACACGTCCACCCGGTAGTCCAACCTCAAGTGGTCGAAACCCAAGTCAAATCAAGGAGTTGTTTTGAACCTCTGTAGCTCTGTTGAAAATCAAAATCCAAATCTTCTATTCCTTACCCATCCGCGTTTGAATGAGCAAAAGCTCCGTGAGAAAGCTAGTCATCAAATGGATAAATTTTTCCAAATTTTCCAAGAATTACATTTTGACATAAGCTTTGCGGATGCTATCATGTTGATGCCCAAGTTTGCATCGACTCTCAAGCACATGTTAAGCAATAAGGAAAAATTTGTTTTGAAATGGCTAAGACTCCTCTTAACGAGGCTGCTGCTTATTATCGAAGAAGCTTCTGAAAAGCTTGGAGATCCGGGAAATTTCTCTTACCTTGTGTATTCCGGGAATGGTTGAATGCTTTGCCCTAGCGAGATCTTGGTGCAAGCATTAATCTTATGCCTTATTCGATGTGGAAGAAACTTTCTCTTCCGGAACTTAATCCTACATGCATGACTCTCGAGCTTGCGGATCGTTCCATATCCGTCCTCTTGGCATTCTGAGGGCGTATTTGTGAGTAGGAAAGTTCCATTTTCCGGTGACCGTGGTTGTTGATTTTGATGCGATCATCGGGTTCCTCTCATTGTTGGTCGAGGATTCTTGAGCGGGCGTGCTCTCATAGATGTATTTGAGCAAGAAATCACATTACGTGTTGGTAATGAAGTTGTCACCTTCAACCTTGATCAAACTTGAGGTACTCATAAATTATGATTACGAATCGGTTAACGAATAGATATCATTGATGTTGCTCTTGAAGAGTACTCTCAAGAAGTTCTTGGTTATTCTTATAATTCGTGAGTGGGGATCCACCACATCTTCTCAGCCTATCATAGCCAATTCTACTCCTTCTCTCACTCCGTTTGAGGGAAGCGACTTCATCTTAGATGATATTGAAGCATACTTGGCTAGTGATTCTGTTCCATGGGAAATTGATCACGCTCAAATTGACATTGAGGGGGACATACTTCTTATTGAGAAGTTGCTTAATGGTGATCCATCATCAACCCCTCACTCTAGTGATTCAATTCCTAATGAGATTAATCAAAATGAGATTAATCGGAGGAGATATTCTTCTACAGAAGTTGTCAAATCAGGACACTTCTCCTCCTCTCCCTCCCATCAAACTTCATAACAAGGAAGTCAAGTCGGTTGAAAAGCGAAGAATTTCCGAGGTTGAGCTTAAGGACTTACCTCCTCATCTCGAGTATGCATTTCTAGAAGGTGATGATAAATTACCAGTCATTATTGCTCGAGATTTGAGTAAAGATGAAAAATTTGCTGCTCATAAAAATCTTGAAGTCACACAAGCAAGCAATTGCTTGGAAACTCTCCGACATCAAGGTATCAACCACGAGTTTTGTACTCATAAAATCTTGATGGAGGATGACTTTAAACCAGATTCAACATCGAGAGCGAGTGAATCCAAAAAATCCATGATGTTATCAAACAAGAGGTTATCAAACTTCTTGATGCAGGATTGATTTACCCGATCTGGATAGTCCTTGGTTAGCCCAATTCACTGTGTTCCTAAAAAGGGTGGCATTATTGTTGTCACAAATGAAGATAACGAGTTAATTCCAACTCGATTGGTTACGGGATGGCGTGTTTGCATTGACTATCGTAAGTTGAATGGCGCCACCCGAAAAGACCATTTTCCTCTACCCTTTATGGACCAATGCTTGAGATTAGCGGGGAATGAATACTATTGTTTCCTTGATGGTTTCTCGGGTTACATTCAGATCCCCATTGATCCAAATGATCAAGAAAACCACATTCACTGTCCATACGGAACTTTTGCCTACTGAGGCGTATGCCTTTTGGCTTATGTAATGCTCACGGCGCGTTCCAAAGATGTATGATGGCCATTTTCCACGACATGATCAGGGAAACAATGGAGGTGTTTATGGATGACTTCTCGGTCATTGGGGATTCGTTTCAAACATGTCTCTCCCATCTAGATAAAATGCTCAAACGGTGTGAAGACACAAATCTTTGTCTAAAGCTGGGAAGAGCCATTTTATGGTCAAAGAAGGCATAGTCCTTGGCCATAAAATTTCAAAGAACGGGATTGAGGTAGATAGAGCAAAAGTCGATGTTATTGCTAAATTGCCTCATCCACGCTACCGTCAAAGGTATTAGGAGTTTTTAGGTCATGCCGGTTTCTATCGTAGATTCATACAAGATTTTTCTAAAATCGCTCGGCCTATGACCCATCTTCTTGAAAAGGATGCTCCTTTTATCTTCTCTCCTGAGTGCATCATAGCTTTTGAAACATTGAAGAAAAAGCTTCTTGAAGCACCATTCTCGTTGCTCCGGCGGGACTTGCCTTTTGAGCTCATGTGCGATGCAAGTGATTTTGCTATCGGTGCGGTCCTAGAACAGCGAAGGAACAAGCATTTTCAGCCTATCCACTACATAAACAAAACTATGGAAAGCTCAAACTCATTACACCACCACAGAAAAGAGCTATTAGCCGTGGTGTATGCATTTGAGAAGTTTCGGCCGTACTTAATCTTGACCAAATGCGTGGTGTATACGGATCACTCGGCTCTTAAATATCTCTTTGCAAAACAAGATGCAAAGCCGAGATTGCTTCGTTGGATTCTCTTCCTCCGAAATTTGATATCATTATCATTGATAAAAAGAGGTGAGAATCTAGGCTGGCGATCATCTGTCAGATTAGAAAACCCTCACCAAGATGTTTTCGAGAAAAAGGAAATTAATGAAACATTTCCTCTCGAGACACTCAATGCGGTTTCTTTTCGTGGAAATTCTACCACCCCATGGTTTGCGACCGCCAAATTACCATGCGGGTAACTTCATGTGAAAGGGATGTCGACCCAAGAGGAAGAATAAATTCTTTAAAGATGTTAAACATTATTTCGGGGCGACCCTTTCTTGTTCAAAATCGTGCGGATCAAGTCATCCGGCGGTGTGTTTATGGACAGGAAGCTATTGATTCTCACAGACTTGCCATCTTTGGACCCACAGGGGGACATCATAGTCCAAACTACACCGCCAAAAAGGTGTTTGATTCCGGATTCTATTGGCCCACAATCTATAAGGATGCCCACGAATTTGTCAAAGCTTGTGGCGCTTGTCAGCGTCCGGTAATATCTCTCAAAGACATGAAATGCCACAAAATGCCATTCAAGTTTGTGAGATATTTGACATATGGGGTATTGATTTTATGGGGCCATTTCCATCGTCTCGTGGTAACAAGTACATACTTTCGTGGTACATTGACTATTTATCAAAATGGGTTGAAGCAAAAGCTTTACCCACCAATGATGCCCGAGTTGTTGTGAAGTTTTTTGAAATCTCTGTTTGCGGTTTGGAACTCGAGGAGCGATAATCGGTGATCGTGGTACACATTTTTGTAATGACCAATTTGAAAGAGTCATGCAAAAGTATGGTGTTACCACGTCTCTCTCTCATACCACCCCCGAACAAGTGGGCGGTGGAAGTTTCAAACCGTATTAAAAATTCAGAGGGCGGTTGGCGAAAACGTGCCTCTTGGTGGATAAGCTAGATGGCGCACTCACGGGCTTTTCGTACAGCTTACAAAACACCCATCGGGTGTACTCCACAAGCTAGTGTAACGGAAAGGCATGTCATCTTATTGATTAGAGCACAAGGCATCTTGGGCCTTAAAGCATGCAAACTTCGATATCTGAGGCATTTGGTGATCATAGAAAAGTTCAAATTAATGAACTAAATGAACTTCGTGATCAAGCTTACGAGAACTCTTTGATCTATAAACAAAAGACAAAGAAGATTCATGACTCTAAAATCAAGAACCGCGTTTTCAACGTTGGTGATCGAGTCCTTCTTTTCAATTCAAGATTGAAGATTTTTCGGAAAGCTCAAGTCCCTTTGGTGCGTCCATTTACTATCGCTAAGTTTATCCTTATGGTACCATTGAGTTATCTCAACACGATGGTCCTAATTTTAAAGTGAATGGTCATCGAGTGAAGCATTATTTTGGAAGGACATTCCTCACGTGGTTGTCCCGGATCTGCAAACATTCCCCATGAACCAATGAATGCGGGGATCGAGTCAAGCTAATGACTCGGTAATTAAAAACATTAGCACACACACCATATGGGTTTTCACCCATATTTCTGTCTTCTTTCTCTGTTCTACCACCCTAGTGTGGGGAGTTGCCCCACACCATGTTGTATATAAGTATTTCAAAAACTTTCTAAATAATGGCCGTAGTATTTCCTTTTTACGTTCTTTGTCTCGGCATAACCGCCGGTACTTTGAATATTGAGGGCAATATTCATTTCTAAGTGTGGGGGATTCTCACGAATTTTATCATATATTATCCGCCCAATTGTTCCCCATTTTGGCCAAAATTTTTTGGAGTAAGTGTTTTTCACTTACTCATCTTGGTTATTAGTCCGCCATGTCTGTAAGACAAAAGGATTGGCTAATCCAGGAGCAAACGGCTCTTGGTAAAGATTTCTCAAATCCGTTTATATGACTTGCAATTTGCCCAAAATTGTATGGTTCTCAACTCACCATATCCTAAAAAGTGAAGAGTTGGCTAGCCCGCAAGGTTATGGCTTGTGGTAAAGGCAATGGAAAATCCATAATTGGTATTCAGCTCACCAAAGATAATTCTGATAATTTATCTAAGAGTTGGCTAATCCAAAAGTGCGGCTTACGGTAAAGACAAAATCAAATCCGTTGAAAGCCGGTGGTTTGCTCAAAATCACATGGTTATCGGTGTACCATGGTTCTTACTTGAACTGAAACATTTGGCTACTCCAGAAGTAATGGCTTTTGGTAAAGAGTTTTTCAAATCCATTAAGTTTTCTCAAATCATTGCTAGGGACTAGCAATAGTTTAGTGTGGGGGATTGATGAGTGTGTAAATACTCATCATTTTTAGTCAAATCTAAACTGCAAAATCATCTGAAAACACTCAGAAACACATCAAAATGATTAAAATATCACAAATCAGTGTTTTATGTGTTTTAAATGCAAAAATATCAAAATAAGATGAAAAATGATTCAAGTTTGCAAAATTGGCAGTTTTAGTCCCCCAAGTTTTAAAATTTGTCAAATCTAGTCCCTAGAATTCAAAAATGTGGAATTTTATCATTCAAGGTCCCTGAAGTATTTTAAAGTTGTTAAAAATGATCCTTGAATGATTCTTTGGTCAATTGGCAAGAAAGGTCCCTAAACTTTGGAAAATTGCAAAATTAGTCCTTGGACCTTTTAAAATGGAATTTATGCAAAAAGGATCCTTGTTCTATAAAAATTTGTCAAAATTGATCCTTGTGATAAGTTTGGAATAGTGGCATTTTCAGTCCTTGAGTTTGGATAAATTACATGTTTGGTCCTTGTGCTTATACTAAACCAAACGGACTCTTATATTAAACCAAGTCCAAAACACAAGCTAGGCCCAAATCCAACCCAATCCCTTGACCCGGCCCTTTGATATCACACCCCGGTCAACAGAAGTCAAATCCACTCACCCCCGCCCAAAACCACTACCACTGTAGACCTCCCTCTCCACCCCTGTAAACCCAAACCAACATGGTTTCCTCCGCTTTTCCCCCTCCTTGCTTTTTCCCCCTCCTCTTCCACTAACACCCAAAAACTCTTAATTATCTCAAACAAAACCCATTAATGGCTCAAACACGCTCGAAATAATTGGCGCAAAATGACACTTGGACGGTTTTGATGAGTTTCAAGCATCCAATGGCTCAGGAGTGGTGGGAAAGATTCAGAGGTCAAAGAGAAGTCACAAAAGTCTATAAAGGAAGGATGGGATGCAATGTATATGGGTATCTAGAGTAATTTAAGTTTTTCATTGTCGTTTTAAGCATTTTCAAGTTTTAAGTGTATGTTTTAATCTTCAAACTCTGTATTTCAAGTTCTTATGTTATAAGAAAGCTTTTGTGAAACTTCAATTCAAGTATCAAATTATATCTCATCTTATGCAATTTTCCTTATTTTCAAAAATCTCATGAATGATAAATTGTTGTTTGTAGATGTTTGTATGGACTGAAATAGGTCACTTAAGCTCCTAGATAGCTTTTCTAAGCTATTAGAAACACTAAAACTCAGTTTAGAAGTAAAATCATAAAATCACCAAAAATACAAATTAATTAGTGAAAATTCAAAAATCAGTTGGAAATGGTGTACACAGCTGGAGCAGGGTGAATTATGGATGGCCTTGGTTTAGTAGCTTAGTGGTAAGCTAATAGGGGTGTTCATTGGTCCTTGATCTCAGTTTTAGGATTGGAAAGCTTTTGTAAGCCTTTTTGTCTATTTTGCATTTCACTGTTGTGTTTGTTAATTAGCTTAAATTTTTGTTTCTTAGTGTTATTTAGCCTTAATTAAGTTTATGTAAACATTAAAATCAAGTGGTTGTTCTTTCAAAATTGTAGTTTATAAAAACTTAGTTATAACAGTATAAAACCGCTTCTTCATCATTTCTTAGTTTTTTGTTGTAATGAGGTGTTGTTTAATGATTCATTAGTCCTATAAAGAGATTATATAAGGTCTGAATTCAGTTTCATGGTTTAACTTTGGAATCTGCTTTGAAAAAGTTCCATATCAGACAAGTAAAGGGTGTTTGGATTTACCTGTTTAAACTGTAACAGACTTTGTTGGTGTTGTTTGAGTTTGCTTGTTCTGTTTCTCATTAAGTCTATTTAGCTCAAAGAAACCAGAAAAACCAATCTTTGTTCATCCAAAGTCAAAATTGCATTTGATCTAATCTTTGGTGCTTACTGTTGGATGTTTATGGATCATACTCATGATTTTGTGTTAGAAAGTTGTTAGTGTTGTTTAATTTAGTCTTAACAAACCTTAATACATCACATTCAGTGCTTAAGATCAAATCAAAGTTCATTAAAGTCAACCCATCTAGTTTCTATAAAAGTCAAAATTTTCACTTGGGTCGTTTTTGATTAAAACAAATATTTTCATTGTGTGTTCAATAGTGAGTTTTAGCTTAAAAGCCTTTGGGGTTTTAAAGTTTGGTTGGTAAACAAAATTAGAAAAATACTAGATTTCTTCTTTCTAGCTTTTTAAGTGCTTATTTCTCTGCTTCTTTTGGGTACCTAGTCGAAAAGTGCCCTCAGGTGTGCCTGTTGTATGGTCCCAACTTGATAAGCTCACATAGAGCTTATTAATTGTTCAAATCTTGTAATTTTTGGTTGTTTGGATAGCCAACCTGGCCATCTTGATGTATCAAGTTTGATTTTTCATTTTGGAACTTGTTTGCTAGGGCTGCAAGTGGTTCTAAGTTTGTCCCATATCCTCTCATTCTCAATTTAGCCAAAGTGCTTATTGCTTATTTAAAGCTTATCAGTGTGCTTATTTGTTCTTTTTAGCTTTACTTGAATAGCATTAGCTTGTTTATAGCTTATTGCAGCTTTGGTTTCAATTTTGGATCTTGTTTAAGCTTTAAATTTCATAATAAGCTCATTTTGTTAACTGTTGAGATACTTTAGCTTATTCAGAGCTTATTATTGGTTTTCAGAAAAAGTCTCAGTTACAAAAAGTTCTTATTTTTAGTGGCTTAACAAATTTGTGAAGAAAAATTCCAAAAATAAAATGTTTTGCAAAAGGGGTAGGCTCGAACACGAGACCTCCCCTTAAGAGAGTGATAGTGGTGTACCTGTAAGCCATTCGCCCTTGGGACTTGTCTTGGTCATATCCTACACAATCAAATACTTAAACACACCTAGGCAGTTAAGCTTATACGAGCTTAAGAGCTTATTTCCAGCTTATTCGAAGTAGCTTTTTCATCTTTTTCAATTTTCTTAGTTTAGTATTGTTATAAAGTATTTTTACAAAAAGTTTCAGATTTTTCCAATTAGTTTTAGTATTTTTAAACATTTAATTAGTGTTTTATAGTAATTAATTCATAATAAAAAATATAAAAGTCTAAAAAATATAAATCTTTTTTCTAAAATTTTCTTTTATCATATAGTACGTAATAAAATTAGTTTCACATTCGTAGGCCTTTTATTTCATAAAAATTACGTTTTTGCTTGCGCCCAGTTATTAATTTTAAACGTAACGTTTTCATTTTAAACCACGTTTTTAGATAATTTGAGTTTACGTTTTACTTAATATAGTTTATTTAAGTTATTTTATTTTATAATATCACAAAAACATCATTGTAAAAATAGTGATAGCGTTTATTTAATATATTTTATTTTTTAATTTTCTTAATTTGCATTTAAGTCACTGTAATTTGTAGATCTTTTCTTTAGGTAATTTTCCATCAATATCCTTACTGATCACTATCCTTAGTGATCACTCTATCGTCTGACTTTGTGTTTACACACCATTGAGTCTCCGTGGGACTTAACGACCCGGGAATTCACTATATTCTCCTGGACTTCATTGTATTTGTGTTTTAAGCGGTTTTAAGCTTCTTACGGTTGGCCATTCACAAGTGGCGGTTTGTGTGGGTAGCTTGACTGTTTTCAGCACAGATCAAAATTTTGGCGCCGCTGCCGGGGAGGCTTTAGCGTGTGTTTAGCCATTTTCAGACCCATTCTTGCACATAACCCATCATTTGTAAAAAGTTTTTGTAAAGTTATAAAAAAAAATTAAAAAAAAAGTTCATTAGCACTTTTCCTAAAGTGTTAAAACCCAAAAAAAATATAAAACAACAAAACAATCGGAACGTTTTCTATTTTGTATTCTCTTTTAAGGTGATTCTTGAAGAGATACGATTTGGTTAAACGAGACGATCCAAAAATATTGTCCAAAAGTTTTTAAACCCCTTTGCACAAATCTTACCTACGTCTTTTCAGTGGTACTTAATATATACATAAAATCAACCACCTTAAATCAAGGCAGATGCACTACCTAACTGGGGTGTGACCATAATAAGTTCCCTAACATCAGATTTAAAACTTGCCTTTGTGTCACTTGTGATTTGGTGTACCTTTTTCAAAGAAGCCATTTCATTTGTGATTATTGGTTAAGTTCACTTGTCGTTTTGCCTCATTTGTTTTGAAAATTGATTTTTATACTTAGTGCATGCGCACTTGTTCTTCCAGTTCTACAAGTCCACTTTCTGAACTTGGAAAGATTCCTCGTGTAGACGTAGAGGGCGTTCAGCTCCTTCAGCCGTGGCTGAGGAACGTCTACCACCACCACCACCTGTCGTAATGGCAGAAGACAAACCCATGAACGAGCTTCTCCAAGCACCCATCGAGGGTTACGGAGATGCCATTGTTGTTCCGGCCATCGTGGCTGATACCTTCGAGCTCAAAACCGGGTTGCTTAATCTAGTAACCCAAAGCCAATTCTATGGTTTTGGGCGGGATGATCCTCATGCACACATTCGATGGTTTAACAAGATTGCATCTACCATCAAGTACAAGAATGTCCCACATGAAGCTATCAAGCTTCTTCGGTTCCCATTTTCTCTAGAGGGACAAGCCCGGAATTGGCTTGAGAAACAACCCCTCGTTCTATTGAGACATGGGAAGATCTTGTCACCAAGTTCGTTAACGAATTCTATCCTCCATCCCGAACCACAAGTCTTAAGAATGAGATAATGAAATTTTCTCAGAGATTTGATGAATCATTCGGGGAGGCATGGGATCGTTACAAAGAGTTGCTCATGCAAGTGTCCACATCACGGTTTTACCGGGTTAATGCAAATGGATACTTTCTACAATGGTCTCAATCAGACCAATCAAGACTCTTTGAATGCCTCCGCGAGGTAATTTCTGAGCAAGACCACAAAAGAGGCCTTGCAAATTATTGAGAACAAATCTCAGGTCCGTCCTTTCAGAGCAAAGACATATCAGTCTCATGCTGGACCTTCTTCTTCTTCATCTCCCGTGAGTACATCTAGCACCGATGCTAAGATTGACAAACTCACAGACATTGTTCAAGCTTTGGTTCTTGCTAACCAGAAGAAAGTGACCTTCACTCAGACACCAACACATGCTGAAGTGAAAAAAGTTGAGAGTTGTGTTACTTGTGGTGGTCCTCATGCATACTACAATTGTACTGCCACCGATGGTAGTCCATTTGAGGCCAATGCTCTAGCCGGTAGTTCACAGCAAGGAGGTAATCAATACCGTCCTCAAAATGAACCACACTACCGTGCTAACACTAATCGAGGCACCACCCGTTTTAACGAGAATCATAACATGCAAAACCGAATCGAACCAACCAAGAATGAACCAAGGTTATCAAAACCAAGGTAATTTCTATCCCGGACCCAATCAAGGTTTCCAACATCAAGGAAACCTTAATCAAAACAATTTCAATCGAGGGAATCAAGTTTCAGGAATGTGAATCCTAATCACGGGAATTTTGGCTATAATCAAAACATACGGCCTCAATTTATCCCTCCAGCTCCTCCCGTCATTGTTCCTCCAGTACCATCATCGATGAGTTACTTGAAGCAATTCATGAAATCCCAAGATGAAATGAACAGGTTGTTGGTCAACCAAATTGCTGATCTCAAAAAGTCTTTAAATGATCGACCCTCGGGCTCAGGTACTTTACCTAGCAACACGATCGCTAACCCGAGGGATGCTAAAGGCGATCACAACCAGAAGTGGTGATTCATATGATGGACCCGCTATTCCTACTACCTCTTCTTCTCTTCTCTCCTAAGGTAGTGGAAAGTGAACCGAGGACACACAATGGACCTACGACTCCAATGCCCCCTCCTCCTGTGGCAATAAGTCAAGTTACCAAGGAAACAACGGACAAGGTGCATTATTCAAGCCCACGAAGTACGCGCCGTCCACACCGGTAGTCCAACCTCAGGTGGTCCAGAAACCCAAGTCAAATCAAGGAGTTGTTTTTGAACCTCCTGTAGCTCCTGTTGAAAATCAGAAATCCAAATCTTCTATTCCTTACCCATCACGTTTGAATGAGCAAAAGCTCCGTGAGAAAGCTAGTCATCAAATGGATAAATTTTTCCAAATTTTCCAAGAATTACATTTTGACATAAGCTTTGCGGATGCTATCATGTTGATGCCCAAGTTCGCATCGACTCTCAAGCACATGTTAAGCAATAAGGAAAAGCTGTTTGAAATGGCTAAGACTCCTCTTAACGAGAACTGCTCTGCAGTTATCCTAAAGAAGCTTCCTGAAAAGCTTGGAGATCCTGGGAAATTTCTCTTACCTTGTGTATTCCTAGGAATGGTTGAATGCTTTGCCCTAGCAGATCTTGGTGCAAGCATTAATCTTATGCCTTATTCAGTGTGGAAGAAACTTTCTCTTCGGAACTTACTCCTACATGCATGACTCTCGAGCTTGCAGATCGTTCCATATCCCGTCCTCTTGGCATTGCGGAGGACGTATTTGTGAAAGTAGGAAAGTTCCATTTTCCAGCTGACTTCGTGGTTGTTGATTTTGATGCCGATCATCGGGTTCCTCTCATTGTTGGTCGAGGATTCCGGAGAACGGGCCGTGCTCTCATAGATGTATTTGAGCAAGAAATCACATTGCGTGTTGGTAATGAAGCTGTAACCTTCAACCTTGATCAAACTTCGAGGTACTCCACAAATTATGATTCTGAATCGGTTAACCGAATAGATATCATTGATGTTGCTACTGAAGAGTACTCTCAAGAAGTTCTTGGTTATTCTTATAATTCTGTGAGTGGGGATCCCACCACATCTTCTCAGCCTATCATAGCCAATTCTACTCCTTCTCTCACTCCGTTTGAGGGAAGCGACTTCATCTTAGATGAGATTGAAGCATACTTGGCTAGTGATTCTGTTCCATGGGAAATTGATCACGCTTCAATTGACATTGAGGGGGATATACTTCTTATTGAGAAGTTGCTTAATGGTGATCCATCATCAACCCCTCACTCTAGTGATTCAATTCCTAATGAGATTAATCAAAATGAGATTAATCTGGAGGGAGATATTCTTCTAAAGAAGTTGTCAAATCAGGACACTTCTCCTCCTCTCCCTCCCATCAAACTTCATAACAAGGAAGTCAAGTCAGTTGAGAAAACTGAAGAATTTCCTGAGGTTGAGCTTAAGGACTTACCTCCTCATCTCGAGTATGCATTTCTAGAAGGTGATGATAAATTACCTGTCATTATTGCTCGATATTTGAGTAAAGATGAAAAGACTGCTCTCATAAAAATCTTGAAGTCACACAAGCAAGCAATTGCTTGGAAACTCTCCGACATCAAGGGTATCAACCCTGAGTTTTGTACTCATAAAATCTTGATGGAGGATGACTTTAAACCAGCAGTTCAACATCAGAGACGAGTGAATCCAAAAATCCATGATGTTATCAAACAAGAGGTTATCAAACTTCTTGATGCAGGATTGATTTACCCGATCTCGGATAGTCCTTGGGTTAGCCCAATTCATTGTGTTCCTAAAAAGGGTGGCATTACTGTTGTCACAAATGAAGATAACGAGTTAATTCCAACTCGATTGGTTACGGGATGGCGTGTTTGCATTGACTATCGTAAGTTGAATGACGCCACCCGTAAAGACCATTTTCCTCTACCCTTTATGGACCAGATGCTTGAGAGATTAGCAGGAAATGAATACTATTGTTTCCTTGATGGTTTCTCGGGTTACTTTCAGATCCCCATTGATCCAAATGATCAAGAAAACCACATTCACTGCCCATACGGAACTTTTGCCTCACGTATGCCTTTTGGCTTATGTAATGCTCCGGGCACGTTCCAAAGATGTATGATGGCCATTTTCCACGACATGATCGGGGAAACAATGGAGGTGTTTATGGATGACTTCTGGTCATTGGGGATTCTTTTCAAACATGTCTCTCCCATCTAGATAAAATGCTCAAACGGTGTGAAGACACAAATCTTTGTCTAAACTGGGAGAAGAGCCATTTTATGGTCAAAGAAGGCATAGTCCTTGGCCATAAAATTTCAAAGAACGGGATTGAGGTAGATAGAGCAAAAGTCGATGTTATTGCTAAATTGCCTCATCCTGCTACCGTCAAAGGTATTAGGAGTTTTTTAGGTCATGCCGGTTTCTATCGTAGATTCATACAAGATTTTTCTAAAATCGCCCGGCCTATGACCCATCTTCTTGAAAAGGATGCTCCTTTTATCTTCTCTCCTGAGTGCATCATAGCTTTTGAAACATTGAAGAAAAAGCTTACTGAAGCACCCATTCTCGTTGCTCCCGACTGGGACTTGCCTTTTGAGCTCATGTGCGATGCAAGTGATTTTGCTATCGGTGCAGTCCTAGGGCAACGAAGGAACAAGCATTTTCAGCCTATCCACTACGCAAGCAAAACTATGACTGAAGCTCAAACTCATTACACCACCACGGAAAAAGAGCTATTAGCCGTGGTGTATGCATTTGAGAAGTTTCGGCCGTACTTAATCTTGACCAAATGCGTGGTGTATACGGATCACTCGGCTCTTAAATATCTCTTTGCAAAACAAGATGCAAAGCCGAGATTGCTTCGTTGGATTCTCCTCCTCCGAGAATTTGATATCATTATACGTGATAAAGAGGAGCCGAGAATCTAGTTGCTGATCATCTGTCCAGATTAGAAAACCCTCACCAAGATGTTTTCGAGAAAAAGGAAATTAATGAAACATTTCCTCTCGAGACACTCAATGCGGTTTCTTTTAGTGGAAATTCTACCACCCCATGGTTTGCTGACTTCGCAAATTACCATGCGGGTAACTTCATTGTGAAAGGGATGTCGACCCAACAGAAGAATAAATTCTTTAAAGATGTTAAACATTATTTCTGGGACGACCCTTTCTTGTTCAAAATCTGTGCGGATCAAGTCATCCGACGGTGTGTTTATGGACAGGAAGCTATTGATATTCTCACAGCTTGCCATGCTGGACCCACCGGGGGCCATCATAGTCCAAACTACACCGCCAAAAAGGTGTTTGATTCCGGATTCTATTGGCCCACAATCTATAAGGATGCCCACGAATTTGTCAAAGCTTGTGACGCTTGTCAACGTCACGGTAATATCTCTCAAAGGAATGAAATGCCACAAAATGCCATTCAAGTTTGTGAGATATTTGACATATGGGGTATTGATTTTATGGGGCCATTTCCTTCGTCTCGTGGTAACAAGTACATACTCGTGGCTGTTGACTATTTATCAAAATGGGTTGAAGCAAAAGCTTTACCCACCAATGATGCCCGAGTTGTTGTGAAGTTTTTGAAATCTCTGTTTGCCAGGTTTGGAACTCCGAGAGCGATAATCAGTGATCGTGGTACACATTTTTGTAATGACCAATTTGAAAGAGTCATGCAAAAGTATGGTGTTACCCACCGTCTCTCTACTGCATACCACCCCAAACAAGTGGGCAGGTGGAAGTTTCAAACCATGGTATTAAAAGAATTCTGGAGAGGACGGTTGGCGAAAACCGTGCCTCTTGGTCGGATAAGCTAGATGACGCTCTCGGGCTTTTCGATACACTTACAAAACATCCATCGGGTGTACTCCATACAAGCTAGTGTACGGAAAGGCATGTCATCTTCCGATTGAGTTAGAGCACAAGGCATACTGGGCCTTAAAGCATGCAAACTTCGATATACAGACAGCTGGTGATCATAGAAAAGTTCAAATGAATGAACTAAATGAACTTCGTGATCAAGCTTACGAGAACTCTTTGATCTATAAACAAAAGACAAAGAAGATTCATGACTCTAAAATCAAGAACCGCGTTTTCAACGTTGGTGATCGAGTCCTTCTTTTCAATTCAAGATTGAAGATTTTTTCGGGAAAGCTCAAGTCCCGTTGGTCTGGTCCATTTACTATCGCTAAGATTTATCCTTATGGTACCGTTGAGTTATCTCAAACCGATGGTCCTAATTTTAAAGTGAATGGTCATCGAGTGAAGCATTATTTTGGAGAGGACATTCCTCCTGTGGTTGTCCCGGATTTACAAACATTCCCCATGAACCAATGAATGCGGGGATCGAGTCAAGCTAATGACTCGGTAATTAAAAACATTAGCACACACACCATATGGGTTTTCACCCATATTTCTGTCTTCTTTCTCTGTTCTACCACCCTAGTGTGGGGGAGTTGCCCCACACTGTTGTATATAAGTATTTCAAAAACTTTCTAAATAATTGCCGTAGTATTTCCCTTTTACGTTCTTTGTTTCGGCATAACCGCCGGTACTTTGAATATTGAGGGCAATATTCATTTCTAAGTGTGGGGGGGATTCTCACGAATTTTATCATATATTATCCGCCCAATTCCCCCATTTTTGGCCAAAATTTTTTTTGGAGTAAGTGTTTTTCACTTACTCATCTTGGTTATCAGTCCGCCATGTCTGTAAGACAAAAGGATTGGCTAATCCAGGAGGAAACGGCTCTTGGTAAAGATTTCTCAAATCCGTTTATATGGCTTGCAATTTGCCCAAAATTGTATGGTTCTCAACTCACCATATCCTAAAAAGTGAAGAGTTGGCTAGCCCGCAAGGTTATAGCTTGTGGTAAAGGCAGTGGAAAATCCATAATTGGTATTCAGCTCACCAAAGATAATTCGGATAATTTATCTAAGAGTTGGCTAGTCCGTAGAAGGTACGGCTTCGTAAAGACAAAATCAAATCCGTTGAAAGGTTTATGGTTTGCTCAAAATCACATGGTTATCGTTGTACCATGGTTCTTACTTGAATCAAACATTTGGCTACTCCAGAAGTAATGGCTTTTGGTAAAGAGATTTTCAAATCCATTAAGTTTTCTCAAATCATTGCTAGGGACTAGCAATAGTTTAGTGTGGGGATTGATGAGTGTGTAAATACTCATCATTTTTAGTCAAATCTAAACTGCAAAATCATCCGAAAACACTCAGAAACACATCAAAATGATCAAAATATCACAAATCAGTGTTTTATGTGTTTTAAATGCAAAAATATCAAAATCGGATGAAAAATGATTCAAGTTTGCAAAATTGGCGTTTAGTCCCCCAAGTTTTAAAATTTGTCAAATCTAGTCCCTATAATTCAAAAATGTGGAATTTTATCATTCAAGGTCCCTGAAGTATTTTAAAGTTGTTAAAAATGATCCTTGAATGATTCTTTGGTCAATTGGCAAGAAAGGTCCCTAAACTTTGGAAAATTGCAAAATTAGTCCTTGGACCTTTTAAAATGGAATTTATGCAAAAGGATCCTTGTTCTATAAAAATTTGTCAAAATTGATCCTTGTGATAAGTTTGGAATAGTGGCATTTTCAGTCCTTGAGTTTGGATAAATTACATGTTTGGTCCTTGTGCTTAACTAAACAACAAACGGACCCTTATATTATACCAAATCCAAAACACAAGCTAGGCCCAAATCCAACCCAATCCCTTGACCCGGCCCTTTGATATCACACCCCGGTCAACAGAAGTCAAATCCACTCACCCCCGCCCAAAACCACTACCACTGTAGACCTCCCTCTCCACCCCTGTAAACCCAAAACCAGTCATGGTTTCCTCCTTGCTTTTTCCCCCTCCTTGCTTTTTCCCCCTCCTCTTCCACTAACACCCAAAAACTCTTAATTATCTCAAACAAAACCCATTAATGGCTCAAACCTGCTCAAGAAATAATTGGCGCCAAAATGACACTTGGACGGTTTTGATGAGTTTCAAGCATCCAATGGCTCAGGAGTGGTGGGAAAGATTCAGAGGTCAGAGAGAAGTCACAAAAGTCTATAAAGGAAGGATGGGATGCAATGTATATGGGTATCTAGAGTAATTTAAGTTTTTCATTGTCGTTTTAAGCATTTTCAAGTTTTAAGTGTATGTTTTAATCTTCAAACTCTGTATTTCAAGTTCTTATGTTATAAGAAAGCTTTTGTGAAACTTCAATTCAAGTATCAAATTATATCTCATCTTATGCAATTTTCCTTATTTTCAAAAATCTCATGAATGATAAATTGTTGTTTGTAGATGTTTGTATGGACTGAAATAGGTCACTTAAGCTCCTAGATAGCTTTTCTAAGCTATTAGAAACACTAAAACTCAGTTTAGAAGCAAAATCAGAAAATCACCAAAAATACAAATTAATTAGTGAAAATTCAAAAATCAGTTGGAAATGGTGTACACAGCTGGAGCAGGGTGAATTATGGATGGCCTTGGTTTAGTAGCTTAGTGGTAAGCTAATAGGGGTGTTCATTGGTCCTTGATCTCAGTTTTCAGTTGGAAAGCTTTTGTAAGCCTTTTTGTCTATTTTGCATTTCACTGTTGTGTTTGTTAATTAGCTTAAATTTTTGTTTCTTAGTGTTATTTAGCCTTAATTAAGTTTATGTAAACATTAAAATCAAGTGGTTGTTCTTTCAAAATTGTAGTTTATAAAAACTTAGTTATAACAGATAAAACTGCTTCTTCATCATTTCTTAGTTACTGTTGTAATGAGGTGTTGTTTAATGATTCATTAGTCCTATAAAGAGATTATATAAGGTCTGAATTCAGTTTCATGGTTTAACTTTGGAATCTGCTTTGAAAAAGTTCCATATCAGACAAGTAAAGGGTGTTTGGATTTACCTGTTTAAACTGTAACAGACTTTGTTGGTGTTGTTTGAGTTTGCTTGTTCTGTTTCTCATTTAGTCCATTTAGCTCAAAGAAACCAGAAAAACCAATCTTTGTTCATCCAAAGTCAAAATTACATTTGATCTAATCTTTGGTGCTTACTGTTGGATGTTTATGGATCATACTCATGATTTTGTGTTAGAAAGTTGTTAGTGTTGTTTAATTTAGTCTTAACAAACCTTAATACATCACATTCAGTGCTTAAGATCAAATCAAAGTTCATTAAAGTCAACCCATCTAGTTTCTATAAAAGTCAAATTTTTCACTTGGGTCGTTTTTGATTAAAACAAATATTTTCATTGTGTGTTCAATAGTGAGTTTTAGCTTAAAAGCCTTTGGGGTTTTAAAGTTTGGTTGGTAAACAAAATTAGAAAACTACTAGATTTCTTCTTTCTAGCTTTTTAAGTGCTTATTTCTCTGCTTCTTTTGGGTACCTAGTCTGAAAAGTGCCCTGTGCACAGTGTATGGTCCCAACTTGACAAGCTCACATAGAGCTTATTAATTGTTCAAATCTTGTAATTTTTGGTTGTTTGGATAGCCAACCTGGCCATCTTGATGTATCAAGTTTGATTTTTCATTTTGGAACTTGTTTGCTAGGGCTGCAAGTGGTTCTAAGTTTGTCCCATATCTGTCTCATTCTCAATTTAGCCAAAGTGCTTATTGCTTATTTAAAGCTTATCAGTGTGCTTATTTGTTCTTTTTAGCTTTACTTGAATAGCATTAGCTTGTTTATAGCTTATTGCAGCTTTGGTTTCAATTTTGGATCTTGTTTAAGCTTTAAATTTCATAATAAGCTCATTTTGTTAACTGTTGAGATACTTTAGCTTATTCAGAGCTTATTATTGGTTTTCAGAAAAAGTCTCAGTTACAAAAAGTTCTTATTTTTAGTGGCTTAACAAATTTGTGAAGAAAAATTCCAAAAATAAAATGTTTTTGCAAAAAGGGGGTAGGCAGGCTCGAACCTGAGACCTCCCCCTTAAGAGAGTGATAGTGGTGTACCTGTAAGCCATTCGCCCTTGGGACTTGTCTTGGTCATATCCTACACAATCAAATACTTAAACACACCTAGGCAGTTAAGCTTATACGAGCTTAAGAGCTTATTTCCAGCTTATTCGAAGTAGCTTTTTCATCTTTTTCAATTTTCTTAGTTTAGTATTGTTATAAAGTATTTTTACAAAAAGTTTCAGATTTTTCCAATTAGTTTTAGTATTTTTAAACATTTAATTAGTGTTTTATAGTAATTAATTCATAATAAAAAATATAAAAGTCTAAAAAATATAAATCTTTTTTCTAAAATTTTCTTTTATCATATAGTACGTAATAAAATTAGTTTTACATTCGTAGGCCTTTTATTTCATAAATTTTACGTTTTTGCTTGCGCTCCAGCGTAATTTTTAAACGTAACGCTCGTTTTCATTTTAAACCACGTTTTTAGATAATTTGAGTTTACGTTTTACTTAATATAGTTTATTTAAGTTATTTTATTTTATAATATCACAAAAACATCATTGTAAAAATAGTGATAGCGTTTATTTAATATATTTTAATTTTTTTTAATTTTCTTAATTTGCATTTAAGTCGCTGTAATTTGTAGATCTTTTCTTTAGGTAATTTTCCATCAATATCCTTACTGATCACTATCCTTAGTGATCACTCTATCGTCTGACTTTGTGTTTACACACCATTGAGTCTCCGTGGGACTTAACGACCCGGGAATTCACTATATTCTCCTGGACTTCATTGTATTTGTGTTTTAAGCGGTTTTAAGCTTCTTACGGTCGGCCATTCACAAGTGGCCGGTTTGTGTGAGGTAGCTTGACTGTTTTCAGCACAGATCAACATACCATAAAACTATGGTATTTTCTTAGAATTAATATTGTAAGATTAATCTAACAATATTTAAGATAACCATCTACTCTTTGGTTTATCATATTTACCAATAAAGTAAAACTTAATGGTACAATAGAATTACCAAGTCAATTGCATGTATTATAACACAAGTATTCCTGACCAAGTCAAAAGACATAACAGTTATAATTCCACTATACGTTATAAGTCATTGATCAACTCATTGACTTCATGCATATGTCTTAAAACATAGCAATTTAACGTCTTACTTAATATTTCAAGTTAATATTTACTACATATATTTAAGTCATTCAACGAATACTTAAATTCAAAGTAGTATTAGATTACTTCATTTAATTATTTCATTCCATGAAAAGTTCAACGTAAGAAACTGCAAAATCATCCATGCTCGTTCTCACGACAAGTGGATATTTTACCTTGGGCTATAATCTAGTTCACGTTCTCACGTAACATAAATTATAACTACAAGTGTTTCTTAAATATTGAATGACATAAATATGTAAAGTAAAGTAATCTTTGTTATCATCTTGACACATGTTCTTAATAGGGTAATCTTACATATTAAATGTATAAGTCCTATTAAATCATATTTATATGTGTTGTACCTTGCACACAATAAAGATCTCTCCCACTTGTGCACGGAACAACATCATGTAGCAGATAAACAACACGATACACGTTCGTTTATTTGATTAATATGATTTGTGTCATAGATATAACAAGTAGATGTAGGACTATATTGTTTAGTAAGGAAATGTACACGACTATCCTTAAAACATAAGTGTCTACAATTGGAAAGTAATTATCTTTGAAGATAATCTGGGTTACTACACAGGAAACAAATCTTGTAGCTCCCACTGAATTAGAAATCATTATAACAACTTCTTATTCAGTAATGCAACACAAATGCTCCCACTGAATCTGACAACATTGTAAGTGTTGCATAACCAGTGAAAACAACTTGCTTGCTTTTTACTTTCCTACAGCTTTAAAGAACCATACGTAATCATTTCTAAGGTACTAAAAGGTCTATGTTAACGAACCTAAACTAGATATAACCACAAGTGCTTCAAAAACTGTGTATTTCAACCTCGAGTATTCAGATAAGCAGCTGGAATGAGCAAATCTCAAACACCCTCAAATTTTTTTATCTGTTGTATATCAAAGTGTGATAAGCAGATAATCAGTTTTATATACAGTAAATCCCAACCCCTTAGATGAATTCCTTCAATCGCAATACACTGAGGGTCTCTGGTGCTCTTGAGCAACATACTGATGCGATATATTAACACCTTTTAAGAATTTGTACCTCAACCAGCCAGGTCTGTGTCTCAGGTCCTGGCCCAGAAAACCAAAACCTGCGGTCAACAAGACTAAGTATCAATCAACAGGTTAAGGACAATGCAATTAATATCTATGCCTAGGAAAAATATAATCATAAAAAACACAAAATTTTACAATATACTATCCGACAACAAGCATACCCTCGATAAAGTTCATATTTATGCTAGACAGAAATACCCATGGCATGGCCTCTCGATACAGGTACAGCGATTTGTAGCTTCTTGATCATCTTGTCGAGCTTCTTTAATTTAACCTCATCACCCATCTCAATCAAACATCTTCCTAAAACACGAAAGCCCGTTTTACTTAAATACCTCCCTTTTTCAAGAATCTGTAAACCGCATTGAAAAGCCTCTTCGACCCGCCCATCAGAACACAAACTTTTTAATAGAACATCGACCGCATAACTATGCGGACAATAACCTCTTTCTATTAAATACCTCCTAAAGCCCAAAGCCTTGTTAACTTCACCGTTTTTGCACAAAAGTGTCGTTAACATTACTACAGTTGGTGTTTTCGGGACAAAGTTTTTAGCGATCATTTGGTGATAAAGGGGTAAAACATCGTTAATTCCGCTTGAATTTATTAATCCTGAGAACATCGTGTGAAATGTGACGTGATCAGGAAGGATGTTATTCTCTTCCATTTCGTTCATTACTCGAGTTGCTGACATCACGTTTCCGGATCTCATATAAGTGTTTATTAACGCATTATATTTTACACACACAAATACCCTTTTATGGGGTGGTTTAGATATTTAGAGCTTATTCTTATTTGCTCAGAAATAACTAAATAAGCCAATAATATAACCTTGTACTCAAATACCCTTTTAGAGCTTATAGTGTTTAAATAACACAATAAGTTATATAAACCACCAAGCTCATAGCTACTACTAAAATTGCTTGAATCATAATGGAACAAGTACCTGAATAAACAAAGACTAAAAACGCGTCATCTATCGAATTATTGCTTAAAAATTACAAATAAATAATCATAAGCAAACAAACATGCCATATGAAAACGATAATCAGTCCCAAACGCCTTCTGACACCAAAATAAGGAATAAGCTCTACCCAAACACCTTTTTATGTCTTTGCGTTTGTTTGGTATTGTATACGGAGTAGCAATTAAATGGGTTAAAATTTTCTTTCTAGTTTTTTCAACATTTACTGAAAAATAAAAAATAAATATTTGTCTACCCGATCAAAACTCATATACACTCGGACCCAACTCATTAAACCCGTGACCTAACCCGACCCGACTTACCTAGTTTGCCACCTCTAAGTTTAATAAATGATTTGACAAAATTTTAATCAAACCCAACTAAAAAACACTTAAACAAATTTTAAATTATATCTTTATCCAATTTTTTTTAACTGGCTATGCTAAAATTCTAGAATATCTTTTAAACTAAACAATCGTAGAATCGAGTTTTGGTAATTTAATTTCCCCTTTCTATATCTTAGATGGATGTAGATGAGTATTTGGTATAATCTCTAATTGTCTAAGAGTTAACCAATGGGTTTAGGTGGGTCTAGCTAGCCAATCTAACCCAAGACTTGTACTTTTAAATGACTCATCTAGAGCCATGCCCGTTTGGACCCAAACTAATCTAGACCGGTGACTTGACCTGACCAGACGCACTCATTTTGCCATGTAGAGTATCTTCAAATACTTGAGTTAACTTACTTCTAATTTTTTGGCATAGGTTGAAGGGTTTTTTTTTTTTTTTTTTTTTTGTTGTTGTTGTTGTTGTTGTGGTAATTATGGCTTGTGACCTTTTGACCGACTAATCCACCGGGTTTGAACCCTAAGTTGAAGTGTTTATTAACTATTCTTGAATTTTATTTTCTTGGTTTTAACCAAAACCAACCCGATTCTAGTTATGATGTTTGACTATTGTTTTAAAGTTGATTAGATCTAGTCTTAGTTTTCCTTTTACTAATTTCCAAGCAGAAGAACATAAATCGTGCAACTCAGAAACCCGACAACCTAATCGATGAAACCCACCAACCTTTTTGGCTTTTGTAGATTACTTCTTTGAAGTTTGTATAGCCGCTTTAAAATGACAAAAGTAACTATATTTAGAATTGTCTTTTGACAAATTGTTCAAAAGAGATTGGTTTATCAATATAATTACGAGAGTAAATTGCAAAAATCGTCTTTGTGGTTTGTCTAAATAGCAGGTTTCGTCACTAACCTTTTGTAAGTGCATGCACCATCTTTTATAGGGAACTTTGGGTTGCAGTCTTCTTCCTTGACCAAAGTAAGATGACTAAAATGTCCTTATCAAAACCTGTAACTCGGGACCTTTGGAACCCAAAGTTTCAAACAGAGATGGTGCCTAAACTTTTCAAATGTTAGAGACGAAACCTGTGATGGTGCCTAAGAACGATTGTTGCAATTCACTGTTATTACAATTATTGTTTTTCTTTCATATTTGGAAGCTTTTAGCCAATTTTATTAAATTTTCACAATGTTTAATTTTATTTTTTATTTTTATTTTTTGTGAAATTTTAGGCAACGCTTTAAAGACACCTTAAGTCCTTAACATCAAATTAATATTCCGTAACAATTTGTTTTAATTTGATGTTTTCAATTTCGGTTGATTTTCGGATATTGTGAGTAATACCCTTTAGGGATGCTCGGGCGAGAAATAGGGGCCTGCAGAATTCGGGTTTGCCAACAAAAAATGAAAATCGAAACCTAACCAAATCGAAAGAAACTATACCGAACTTGTAACGAATCGAATTTGCAAAAACCGAACGGAACCGAATTAAATATTAGATTTTCAGTTTCGTTACGGTTTTGGCAAAATGAAAACATAAACCAAATTCAC
Organism: Chrysanthemum makinoi; assembly: GCA_910596185.1. NCBI lineage: Eukaryota > Viridiplantae > Streptophyta > Magnoliopsida > Asterales > Asteraceae > Chrysanthemum > Chrysanthemum makinoi. The sequence goes on from OU343222.1 coordinate 19,824,313, forward strand.
ATAAATATATATATTTTTTATACATTTATATAAAAAAATCAAAACTTTTTTATAGTATAAATAAAATATTTTTTAAGTTTGAAATTCTTTTATTACTAAAAATTTTATATAATTAAATAAATAAATAGTTAAAAGTATGTAATTCGTGTTGTTATGTACGGCTTAATCTAATTTGAATTCAGTTGATTCTTCTCTCAGTTTTACCCACAAAAAAATTTAAGCAAAATAACCAAATCGAATGAATCAAACAAAGTGTTGCTCGGGCCAGAAGGACGTTAATGTCTCTTGGTTGTTAGTCAAGGGCTCAAGATCATCTTCAACCTATTTAAATTATTTTAAAAGAAATATATTCTCTAGATATATTATATTTAAAGCATGTATATCTTCACTTTCTATAAATATACGCAAAAACCTACGTACGTCTCACATTAATATTCTTTTCTAAAGTTTTGTTATCGAAACCTAATAAACCAAAGAGGCGACAATGGAGGTACATGTTCCACATGACGTCATGTTGAACCACATACTACTAAGAGTTCCAGCCAAAACTGTTGGTCGTTTCAAGTGTGTTTCGAAAGAATGGCGCTTGTTACTTTCGTCGGATATGTTCACACACATGCACATCGACGACCATAAAAACAACCCTAAACTTCTGGTCTTATCTAAAACTGAAACATCAATCGAGTTTGCCACCATCGACTGTGAAGCGCCACCGAGTGATAATGGTTTAACTCCCACACGCCGCCCTTTACCACCATTCGAAGGCATCACTCCTCGTAATATTTGTATACTAGCGTCTTTTCATGGATTGGTATGTCTAGGCATAATAAAGGATAAGCATGATGTTGAATACTCTGATCTAATCTTATGGAATCCTTTGACCGATGAGTATAAGAGGTTGTCCAAATCTATTTCTCACAAGGAATGCAACAATATTTGGTATTCGTACTATTCAGATTTCGGATTGTATTACAGCTGTTGTGAAGATGACTACAAGCTTCTATTTGTAAATTATTATGACGATAATGTTTACATATACTCGTTAAAATCGGACTCATGGAGAAAAGTAGACATCCCTCAACATACAAGTATACTTTATCCTGGACGTGGGAGTGGAGGTACTTATTTGAATGAAAATCTCTACTTCTTACAACAACACTCGAACGGACGGTTAAGTTCAATTATAAGGTTTGACACAAAAACTGAACGGTTATCAAAGATAGAAACTCCCTCAAAAATAAGTGATTATGGATATGATTACTCAGCGACTATTATGGTTAAAAGTGACTGCATTCATGTTTGTGTCAAGTATGACATAAAGATAAGTGGCTTTAAAAGGAACTGTATTAAGTTGTGGAAGTTGGATGAATATAGGAAAGAAGTGGTAACTTATGAACTAAGGCCGCATGTTGATGATCATATTATTAGCACTCTGATTCCATTCCACTTAATGAAGAACGGAAAGTGGCTCATGTGGAACTGCGCTTCTTACAAACATCGAATTTATGAAGTAGATCTCAAAAAGAAGAAGCACATCAAAGACAAAGGCAGAGAAGACGACAACATCATCTATGACGACTATGAGTATGCGGAAGTAAGAGTGGATGATAAGAATAATCATATAGTTGCTGTAGAAGGTAGTTACATTGAAACGTTTGTGTCACCCAATCGATATATGAAGTAGCCATCAGCATCGTATTTTTTATTTTAACATTGATTATTTGTCTTTTTGTTTCATTCAATATATCTGTTTGTAATCTGAACTTCAAAGGGTGTTTTGGGGGTGATTCATAATTTATCAGAAATAAGCACAACCAAAATTATCAGAATACGTCTTTCAAACGCTCTCAAAACTGTTAATCTTTAAAAACAATAAAAAAATAAAATAAAAAAATAAATTTGGGGACCAAAAGCCAAAACCTGTGGTCAAGAATACAATATTGCGCAACAGATTCAAGGAAATGGGACAATCACATGACCACATGCTCTATAGTTTTGGGAAAGATTTCGTAAATGTTTGAATGGAAGATGATGTATAATAATATGCTACGAAAGATGGGACAAATAACTGGTTACACCCTTACTAATGAAATTTTACATTACTACACGTCTATGTTAACGAACTTAACTAGATATAACCACAAGTGCTTCAAAAACTGTGTATTTCAGCCTCGAGTACTCAGATATGCAGCTTGGATGAGTAAATCTCAAACACCCTCAAATTTGTTTATCTGTTTACATCAAAGTGTGATAAGCAAATAAACAGTATTATATACAGTAAATCCAAACCCCTTAGATGAATTCCTTCAATTGCAATGAGCTCAGGGTCTCAGGTGGTCTTAAGCAACATACTGATGCGATATTAACACCTTCGAACAATGTGTACCTCAACCAGTGGCTCTGTGCCGTTTTTCTTTCGCTAGCAGGTCTGTTCTCAGATCCTGGCCCAGAAAACGAAAACCTGCGGTTAACAAGACCAAATTTTAAGCAACATATCAAGGACGATGCAATATTGCAATTAATATCTATGCCTGTGAAAAATATAATCTTAAACAATACAGAATGTTAATTTATCGGACAACAAGCATACCTCATTACCTCAGCTTAATCCCATCACCAAGCATCGACAATTTGTGCAATCCTCGATAAAATTCATATTTATGCTAGATAGAAATACCCATGGCATGGCCTCTCGATACAGGTAAAGCGACTTGTAGCTTCTTGATCATCTTGTCGAGCTTCTTTAATTTAACCTCATCACCCATCTCAATCAAACATCTTTCTAAAACACGAAAGCCCGTTTTACTTAAATACCTCCCTTTTTCAAGAATCTGTAAACCGCATTGAAAAGCCTCTTCGACCCGCCCGTCAGAACACAAAGTTTTTAATAGAACATCGACCGCATGACTATGCGGACAATAACCTCTTTCAATTAAATACCTCCAAAAACCCAAAGCCTTGTTAGCTTCATGGTTTTTGCAGAAAAGTGTCATTAACATTACTACAGTCGGTGTTTTCGGGACAAAGTTTTTACCGATCATTTGGTGATAAAGGGGTAAAACACCGTTAATTCTGCTTGAATTTATTAATCCTTAGAACATCGTGTGAAACGTGACGTGATCAGGAAGGATGTTATTCTCTTCCATTTCGTTCATTACTCGAGTTGCTGACAACATGTTTCCGGATCTGATATAAGCATTTATTAACGCATTGTATACACCAGAATCCGGTACTAAATTTCTATCACGGATTTCATCGAAAAGCTCCTGTGCTTTTGTCATGTTGTGACTGATTCCCGCACCATGAATCAAGGTCGTTATAGTCCGTAATGTCGGGACACAGTTCATGTGTTCCATTTCTTTAAGAAGACGTAACCCGTTAGCGGTGGTGACACATTTAGTTGGTGGCGCCGATTGCTATTTAGCACAAGAGTGACAATTTACGTTTTTGAAAAAGAGAGAGATATGATTGGTCTTTTGTGTGTGTTTATTTGTGGGTTTTTATACCCGTTTTGTACTATTGGGGCTGTTACAATACATGTCTTTTAAAGTCATAAAAGTGGGCTTTAATAGACTGCAAGTTATTCATAATATACACGTCAAAATGACTATGTTAAGTTATTCATTTATAGACTGCACGTAACTTTATTTATCATCAGAGTCTTCAAATAATTATTTTTATATCAAATTGTTGACACAAATGTAAATTTCTTTTTTGTTACATATAAAGAACAAAAATAGGGTGGGAGTATATTACGAATCTTATATTCGTATTACAAATGCTAAATACCCTGATCCCACGTGTTTCATTTTATATAACCCTAAAACACACATCAAACCATCCGCCCCCATTGTCTTCTCTCTCATTTCAGTACATACAAACACCACACCAAATCCATCTCCCTCTGCCCTTCTATTAATTTTCACAAACACAAACAACCACAACCTTTTAATCTATGTCATTAACCGGACGATACAAAAAATAATCAAACCCTTATACCCCATGCGGTTCGAATATTAAAGACAACACACAAGAGACCTCAAATCATTAATACTTCACTTTTATGCTCGATTCATGAGATGGTTTGTCTACAAGATCCAAAACGGGTCTAGGGTAAGGTTATGATTTGATTGTGTTTTGTTTGTCTCTAAATCGAAACAAAGAAAGAATTTAACAAAGTTGTTATACTTCTTTCTTTATGTTCGGATATTGAAAAGAGGTTTATCTTCAACAAGATCTATGAAGAGATGGGTATTTCGTTTATGTGAAATAAACCAGTCCGAGATCTTCTGCACCATTTCATTTTGGTTTTATTCTTGTTACGATCTATGATGATTGTTTTTCATTCGTGTTGTTGAACTTTAAGAGATCTTGATTTATTTGTTATACACGAAAAGAGAACTGAGATATATTTCATTTCATTTAGTTTCGACCGGTTATAGATGTATGGTGATGTCGATTGTTATCGTTGACGTGATGAGGTGGTTGATAAGGTTTTAAAATGTACCTTTTTGAGGGGTCGTTTAAGTCCTTATTTGATCACTTTTGTATCCGTTATTACTTAATATCGTTCCTTTTCACTTTTTAGGTCTCTTGAAGGCAAATTGCTGTAATGGCACTTATTTTGACGAAAAGGCGTGGATATACGAAGAAAATGGCCAAAGTCAAGAATCGAGACGCTCAAGCTGCTGAAAACACAAGGTGACGGCGTCACTGCTTAACTGCGACGCCGTCGGAGGATTTTGTGACGGGACAGAAGCCAAAACTCTTATTTTCAAGTGACGACGTCAAGTTATAAAGGAGTAGGCCGTCGCAACTCAGACAGCCTAGATTTGATCCAGACGGCGTCAGAAGCTGAAGAGGACGGCGTCACAAAACATAAGGTGACGCCGTCGCAGATGTAATCTTATATATAGAATCCGAATTTTTCAGTATTTGTGTGTAGTCTTTTGGAGTAAAAATCTAAACCGAACCAACACTGTCTTGTACATTATTTTAGGGTTCCAAACCCTATCTTACATCAAGATAAGTGTTTTACTTCATTAATTCAATTATATCTTTGATTATTTGTGTGTATGCTTGCATGTTCTCCATGTCCGACTAATTTACTTGTGTGTTTGCTTAGGGAATATGAAACTTAATTATTGAATATTGATTGGTTGTCTCTTATCTTAGTTGTTAATGATCTAGTAATGCGATAGGTCATTCGTTGTGTACTTAATGCTTGATTAATCTTTGTGAACCTTAGGTTATAGCACCTTGAGCGGTTGTAAGCTAAACTATCCAAAGAGGTCTTAGAGTTAGAGTTTATGATCCCTAGTGGTATTTTGTAGACGAGACCCTTTGGTAACTTCAAAGAGTTAGGGATAAACGCATACCCTACAACTTTAGACACACAACGCAATTAAGAATAAGGACGTGACAATTCAACCACCAATAGGAGATAATTAAGGAGTAGTAAAACCTAAGTAAACACATCTTTAAACTATCATACGAGCACACAATAATTAGACATAGACTACATACACCTTAGATTAGATAATTAGATAAGTAGAGTAATCGGTAGCAATTCCACCCTCCCCTCCAAAACCGAGATTCATAAAATATAAAAATACAAAAATAATCATCCCTCACCTTTAGACTTAAATCGACATACACTTCAGCCTAATGACACTATTCCCCTAGAGAACGATATCAATACCCGTGGCTTACCCTAATACTACACTACAACGATTAGGTTCACTGCCTAGGGTGTTATAAAACTTGCTCGAAGAAAAGGAAGTTCCTTTGACCCCGAACGAAGCGTGTAGCGTTATCAAGTTTTTGGCGCCGCTGCCGGGGAATAGTTATTGCTTAGGCTTGATTTATATCTCGTTTAGGTCTACTCACAAGATTCCTATTAAGTGAGATTTTTTCTTTTTATTAGCTTCCTTGTAGTCTATCCCCCTTCTTTGTGCCTTTGTTTGTAAAACCTGTCCATTGACTATTCCGTTCACCATTATGGAGAACGCGAATCCACTATATCCGCGATTAGGTTTTTTCATAAAAAATTGTGATATTACTAAAGCGGATTATTCAAGATGGTGGGAAGAAAGTAACCAAGTCCATAAACCTTTTGAGGGTTTCACCATTCCATCAAGCCCACAAAACACCTCATCTAGTGAAACCTATGCTTCATATGAGCCTTCACCTAGGATAGACTTTCGTGAACAACCTCCATGTTTAGAAACTATTTTTAGTGAGTCCCTTAGGAGAACTGGCCAAATTTGTAAAAATATTATGGCAACCAACCAAGCATTAAACCATGAGTTGGATCAATTACTGGGTTTGGTTTCATCACTACCTAAGGATATAACACATGACGAGCATATAGATGATGTAGATGTGATTGAGGATAAGGTGAAAAGTCTAGACCCACAAGGTATCCCACAAGTTCCACCATCATTTAAGGCATACACACCACACGTGACTTACCCGGAAGTAGTAGAAGAGACTTTAGGAATCCCAATGGAGGTAGAACATTTGAACCAAATGCAACTGGAGAATGTAGGTTTAAATACTTTTAGTCTCAGTCTTACTCTTAGTTCTAGGGAATTTCCTAGTGTTGATAAACCGGAATCTCAATCTTTACTTCCATCCTTAGATAAACGAGAAACCGACCTACCCATCAACCAATTTAGTCCGGGTAGTTTTAGGATGAAGGAAGCCATTCACACACCCCCTTCACCTCACATGGCATATTTCCACCCTAAGGGTGTGTATCGCTACTATCACCCGCACTAAAACTTAAGTGTAGGGAAAACTTCCCCTTTATCTGTTAAATAAGGGTAGAGTCAGGCTCGTGACTCGAACAAAAACAAGCGCTTCTTGGGAGGCAACCCATGTGTATTTGTTTTTCATTTTTATTTGTGTGTCGTATATCTTTTATTAATTGTTTATTCTCATGTTTAAATTTGTAAAATGCTTTATTTTGTTTTTAACCTCGTCTTAATTGCATATAAAGGTATTTTACATAAAGGATAAGTGTAGGGAGGATTACACACGTTTCCAAAAGAAACGTAAACATGAGAATAACAATTCATTAAAAGATATATATGTGTGTTTGTTCGAGTCAAATGCTTGTATCAAGTCAAAATAGATGTTTTGCAGAAATTTTTCCAGATTCTAAAGATGTAAATTTTCCAGAATTTTTTCCGGAAAATCGCAGACCAGTTTTTGTCAGGATAACCTGACGGCGGCAGATTGCAACCTGACGGCGTGGGAATAGTAAAACAACAATTACTTTTTCTCGTTTTCTGAGCTACTTATAAATTTTTGTAATTTTCCAGGTCTTAATTTTCCAGAAATTCTGTAAACATCCATTCCACAAGCATTATATCCTAGTTTAGTAGAGTCTTATATATATATTATTACCGCCGATTTTACGCGAAGGTTTCGTTTGTTTTCTTCAAATGTGCAGGTTTCATTTATCAAGAAGAAGAAACAAAAGATTGAAAGGAGCTTTTCACGCACACATTCTTCTTGGAAAGGATTTAACCACTACTTCACATACGGATCCTACCGAGCTAATCAGGGGAGTATTAGTTTCTTTCGTTTTTCATTACCTTCTATTATCATAACTTTGATACTTTCGGGGAACATTGGGGACAATGTTCAGTTTAAGTGTAGGGAGGGAAAATAAAACGGGAACTTTGAAACTATGCTTATCCTTGATTATTTGCTTTGTCCAATTGCATGTGTGTAATAAACCATGTGAAAATGTCGGTTAGGGTAATTTTGGCACCAAATTTAAAATTTTTAATGACATATAGGGGTGGGCCATTAGTCTTAACAAAAGCGTCTCACGGATAGAAAGTTGCATGACTAGCACAAAAACCCTTTACCACCTAAATTCCACCCAAAATGTGAGGATCGCCCTTAGATTAGTAGGAATTAAAAGCATTCATCTTTAATGATTAGAGTGTGAACCGGTAGTATATTAGATTCTAGAACTTGTTTTGTGATGCATTCCGAGATCGCTAGTAAGACTACACTTGTGTAGTTAGGAATAACTAAATGATAAAAGGCATTAGGATAACCCTTGTTTGATACCCGTAATATAATTACTTCTTCCACATCGGTTGAGTAATTCCCCCACACCCTTTGTGTTGTACTCATCTTTAGTACACGATACCCCTAGTTAACCCCTCAGAGCCTATCCTTTTCGCGGTTCTCGTGATGTTTCAGTTTTTCTGGAATATCAATGAAGAGCATTGTTTACACCCCACCCCCAAATATACACCCAAATCGCCTTAGCCTACCATGTATGCACTCACTTTTAGTGCATTATTGTTATCACCCTAAACCCTTAGTTCAATTATCTAGTTGCTTGCATGAGTTGCTAAGTCGAGTCATATCCTTTGTACACAGTTTTGGGATGATTGGGACTCATGGGAAAAAGTTAAAGTTTATAAAATGATTGGAAGGGAACGTTAAATTCCCTAATTTGCGTAATAACATACCCCAAGTGTTTTGATCTTTTCAATTCGGGTCAAATTAGTTTTAGAGTAATAAAAACTCAAGTGTAGGGATGTGCCTATAAATCCCTATCATTTTGATGTTACCGTAGAGGATGGTAGAGTAAAAGTGTATGAAAAAAAAAAAAAAAAAAAAAAAAAAAAAAAAAAAAAAAAAAACATACGGGCTACCATCCTACATCTATCCTTTAGATTTATGTTTGTTTGTTTCAGTTAGCTAGAGTCTAGAGTGTCGAGTATTGGCTTAGCAACGCCATTCTTCGTATGCTTGTAACATAGAGATTTTTGACTTGCCACCACTAAATAGCCTATCCCACCAAACCCTTTGTTTCCCTACCGTAAGCCTAACATTACATCCCTTTAAAGACCTCTTTGATAGTCTTTCCTAGGTGCTTACGCCAAAGCGATGGAGGTTTGATCTATTCTCAAGCCTATGGTAATCTAAGTACTAGGACCGGTTAATGAGTGTTTATCTTCCATTTCCAACTTGTTATATTTCATATACACCCGAGAGAGATGTGAGTATCCAAACACCCCATGTGAGGTGCTAGTATGTAATTTCCGTGCTTGTTATGACTTTTGCGGGGCTTATATGTGTTGTGGACTATTTTAAACCAATGCTTCATGACCCCTAACTTATAAATTAATTGGCTAAAAGCACATTTGCTTGAGGACAAGCAAATACCAAGTGTAGGATATTTGATAAGGTTTTAAAATGTACCTTTTTGAGGGGTCGTTTAAGTCCTTATTTGATCACTTTTGTATCCGTTATTACTTAATATCGTTTTTTTTCACTTTTTAGGTCTCTTGAAGGAAAATTGCTGTAATGGCACTTATTTTGACGAAAAGGCGTGGATATACGAAGAAAATGGCCAAAGTCAAGAATCGAGACGCTCAAGCTGCTGAAAACACAAGGTGACGGCGTCACTGCTTAACTGCGACGCCGTCGGAGGATTTTGTGACGGGACAGAAGCCAAAACTCTTATTTTCAAGTGACGACGTCAAGTTATAAAGGAGTAAGCCGTCGCAACTCAGACGGCCTAGATTTGATCCAGACGGCGTCGGAAGCTGAAGAGGACGGCGTCACAAAACATAAGGTGACGCCGTCGCAGATGTAATCTTATATATAGAATCCGAATTTTTCAGTATTTGTGTGTAGTCTTTTGGAGTAAAAACCTAAACCGAACCAACACTGTCTTGTACAGTATTTTAGGGTTCCAAACCCTATCTTACATCAAGATAAGTGTTTTAATTCATTAATTCAATTATGTCTTTGATTATTTGTGTGTATGCTTGCATGTTCTCCATGTCCGGCTAATTTACTTGTGTGTTTGCTTAGGGAATATGAAACTTAATTATTGAATATTGATTGGTTGTCTCTTATCTTAGTTGTTAATGATCTAGTAATGCGATAGGTCATTCGTTGTGTACTTAATGCTTGATTAATCTTTGTGAACCTTAGGTTATAGCACCTTGAGCAGTTGTAAGCTACACTATCCAAAGAGGCCTTAGAGTTAGAGTTTATGATCCCTAGTGGTATTTTGTAGACGAGACCCTTTGATAACTTCAAAGAGTTAGGGATAAACGCATACCTTACAACTTTAGACACACAACGCAATTAAGAATAAGGACGTGACAATTCAACCACCAATAGGAGATAATTAAGGAGTAGTAAAACCTAAGTAAACACATCTTTAAACTATCATACGAGCACACAATAATTAGACATAGACTACATACACCTTAGATTAGATAATTAGATAAGTAGAGTAATCGGTAGCAATTCCACCCTCCCCTCCAAAACCGAGATTCATTAAATATAAAAATACAAAAATAATCATCCCTCACCTTTAGACTTAAATCGACATACACTTCAGCCTAATGACACTATTCCCCTAGAGAACGATATCAATACCCGTGGCTTACCCTAATACTACACTACAACGATTAGGTTCACTGCCTAGGGTGTTATAAAACTTGCTCGAAGAAAAGGAAGTTCCTTTGACCCCGAACGACGCGTGTAGCGTTATCAAGTTTTTGGCGCCGCTGCCGGGGAATAGTTATTGCTTAGGCTTGATTTATATCTCGTTTAGGTCTACTCACAAGATTCCTATTAAGTGAGATTTTTTCTTTTTATTAGCTTCCTTGTAGTCTATCCCCCTTCTTTGTGCCTTTGTTCGTAAAACCTGTCCATTGACTCTTCCGTTCACCATTATGGATTTGTTGTTGTACACTATACTTATTTGGTTGTAAGTCTGAAAATTATGTGCTTTCAAGTGTTGTACATCATGCTTATTAGTTGCAAGTCTGAAAGTCTGAATATTTAATAAGAGAGAGATTCATTGATGCATTATAAGTAGTAGTGATGGTCAATATGTTACAAAACTTCATCATAAATATATTTGACTTTTACGGAAAATTCAATACCTTGCACACATAAATAAAAGTTATGACATTTTTGTAACAGCTCAAATATTCATTATGCTCATTTAAGATGTAACAGCCAACTACAAAACTTCATCATAAATATTTTTTTAATTCATTAAATTCATATTTTTAATTTATACTCTAACCTAAGGGATATAAGTATCTACAAATATACAAAGAAATCTCATTTTTCTTTCTCACTCTTGAAAACACACACTACCAAAATCATCCTCTATCTCTCATTATCTGTAAAAGAACACGCATCATCACCTCAACTGCTACAACCGCCTCCGACGCCTTCTCCATCGCCACAATCATAAATCTACTGAAAAGCATTTGCTCGTCACAAAAATAGTTATCGGGTACCCGCCGCCGCATTGCGCGGGTACCCTTCTAGTATGTATTAATGCATATAAATATAAATGACCATTTTATAGTAATTACTCTGTTGACAACGAAGGTAAAATGATCATTTTACATGCGTAATTACACATAAAAGTCAAAATCAAAAAGTTTAGCTAAAAGAAGGAAAAAGAAAAAGGATGATGGCTACATATAACTAGAAAAATGGGTATGTTTACTATATTATTAGGTGATTTTCCCTTGTTTAAGAGCATTCGATGTTTTAACTCAACTCCCCTGTTAAACTTTCACATTTTTGCATTAAGGGTGAATTAATCACACCGTAGAGCTGCGTTAAAGGTGCGTTAACTTCCCACGTTAAACCTTTAACACTGCGTTAAAGGGTGTTTTTAATAAAATAAAAAAATTACACTTTTGCCCCTCTAACAATTCCTATTTGAATTCAAAAAAAAAAAAAAAACCTTGTTTCTTAAACGGTACAGTTCGAGCGGGATAACCAAATTCAAAATTCAAATATGAGCGAGATTATTTAATTTCAAATTGGAGCGGATTTATTCAAATTCAAAGCTGCCTATATATACAACTCCACCAGAGTTGTTTATCACACACACACACAACTCATACGAAGATTCTCAACAATGTCTCGCAAAGACTTCTCCCAACAATTCCCCATTCCACAACAAGTGCCAGAAGATATCTTTCTACCTGAAGATGAAGTTTATCACACTCCACCAGAATGAACCGGTACACACTCCACCGGTTAACACTCCATCGATGGACCACCAAAACAAACCGTTTAACTGTACTGAGGAATATCTCCGAGAAGTTGAGCAGGATGAGGCAATAATGAGATAGATACGAGAAAACAAGGCACGAGAGGAAGCTGCTCATATGGAGCAGGAAGCCAGGGATGCAGAACATCTTAGGCATAACTGGTTTGACATTATGGAAGCAAAGTATTATGCTGGCGAGTTTAGGTCCTCTTCGAGTGAGAAGGGTTATAACTCAAAAGATTCCTTTTCTTAATTTGTAGTGTTATTTTCATTACCGTATCGTAGTTTGTATTAATCGTACTATGTATTTCGTGTTTTCACTTTAATGTTTGATGTAATTCGTGTTTTAACTTTAATGTTTCATGTAATTCGTGTTTTAAATGTTATGCTTTGAAAATGTTTGAAAGCTAAAGATACGCAACGTGGTTTTTCAGAACAGACGATGTACGCAACGACCTTTGAAAATTAACATTGTACGCAAGATACTTTCAAATTTGGAACAATGTACGCAATATGACCGGTAACTAACAAGTTACCAGGTCAAAAAGTTTCAAAAATGACAGAATTGGTCCCTGTGACTTGCGTTGACTTTCACAGGTCATCCTTTGACTTTATTTTCGGTTAAAAAGGTTTCAGTAATGGTCCTTATAGTCATTAACTTTCAGATTTAATCCGTTTTTTCCTTTTTCATCATTTTTTGTCCGTTTTTCTTACGTTTTGTCTGTTTTTCTTACGTTTTTATCGGTTTTCATCCGTTTTTCTTACATTTTTGTCCGTTTTTATCCGTTTTTCTTACGTTTTGTCTGTTTTCTTTCGTTTTTGCCCGTTTTCATCCGTTGTTTTCACGTTTTGTTCGTTTTTCGTACGTTTTTATCGGTTTTAATTCTTTCTTTTCGTTTTTCTTACATTTTGTCCGTTTTCTTACGTTTTTGTTCGTTTTTGTACTATTTCAACATATTGAAAAATTTTTCCAAAAAGAAAAAAATTTGGAAAAAAATATTCAAAAAAAAAAAATTGGAATTTTTCAAAATTTGAAAAAAAAATTAAAAAAAATTTTGAAAAAATAAATTGGAAAAAAAATATTTCCGAAAAAAAATTTGAAAAACAATTAAAAATTTTAAATAAAAAATTTCAAAAAAAAAATTGAATACAAAAAATATTTTTCAAATACTTTATTTTTTTTTTAAATTTAAAAAAAAAAATTGAAATTTTTTCTTCAAAATAAAAAAAAAATTGAAAATTTTTTTTCAAAATTTTCAATATGTCGAAAAGTATTTTTTTGAAAAAAAAATTTGAATTTTTTTTCTCAATATTTTTTTATAATTTTTTATTTAAATTTTTTAATTTTTTTTAAATTTTTTGAAATTTTTTTTGACATTTTTTTCAATATTTAAAAAAAAAAGTATTTCGACATATTGAAAATTTTGAAAAAAAAATGTTCGAATTTGTTATTTAAGATTTTTTTAAAAAAAGGTATTCGAAAAATATCTTTTTTTTCAAAAATATTTGAAAAATATTTTTTTATTCAAAAATTTTTTTTGAAATTTTTTATTTAAAATTTTTAATTTTTTTTCAAATTTTTTTTTTCGAAAATACTTTTTTTCCAATTTATTTTTTCAAAATTTTTTTTAATTATTTTTTTCAAATTTGCGAAAAAAATTCCAATTTTCTTTTTGAAATTTTTTTTTCTTTTTGGAAAAAATTTTCAATATGTTGAAATAGTACAAAAACGGACAAAATGTAAGAAAAATGAACAAAAACGAATTAAAACTGATAAAAACGTACGAAAAACGAACAAAACGTAAAAGCAACGGATGAAAACGGGCAAAAACGAAAGAAAACAGACAAAACGTAAGAAAAACGGATAAAAACGGACAAAAATGTAAGAAAAACTGACAAAAACGGATGAAAACAGATAAAAACATAAGAAAAACGGACAAAACGTAAGAAAAACGGACAAAAACGGATGAAAACGGAAAAAACGGACTAAATCTGAAAGATAATGACTATAAGGACCATTACTGAAACTTTTTTAACCGAAAATAAAGTCAAGGGATGACCTGTGAAAGTCAACGCAAGTCACAGGGACCATTTCTGTCATTTTTGAAACTTTTTGACTCGGTAAATTGTTAGTTACCGGTCATATTGCGTACATTGTTCCAAATTTGAAAGTATCTTGCGTACAATGGTAATTTTCAAAGTTCGTTGCGTACATCGCCTGTTCTGAAAAACCACGTTGCGTATCTTTAGCTTTCACCCTTTATTAAATGAAGTATTAGTTTTATTTTAGGGGTTGATTTTGAAAATAGTTGAGTTAAAGTTGAGTTAAGGTTGAGTGATGATAAGGGGTGTTTTTTTTTAGTTAAGGTGAAAAGGTTAAAGCTGATGTTGTAACACCCCAATCCGACACGGGTCACAATGTCACATTATGGTGTCGTACAAAGCATATAAACGCAAACGAAAGTCTTATAAAATAAAGTACCAAATCATATAAACGAATGACTTCAAAAAGAATTACATAATCCAACATGTCAAAAGAAATGAAATATCAAAATAAAAGTTCTTCAAAAGGAGTCAAGAATGATAAGGGAAAACTAAGGTCGGTTCACTCAAATGCTCCTACTCTCAGTCCATCAAAGTCCAGCATCCCACTTGGTACCTGCCGCATGGAAAAGAAAATGCGGTTGAGATTAAAAAAGCCCAGTAAACAGATATATAACAAAACGAATAATCAAAACCTATACAAATATAGAGAAAGAGAAACATAAGCTCTTGCTGAAACGAGTATCATTTGTTATAAGAATGAGAGATCAATGATTAACTGAACAAATACCATAAGTCAAATGAATCAAATGAGAGATCAAACTATAATACGAATAAGATAATCATAAGGAATCAAAATGAATCATATAGGAATATTGCCACGAGCGCATAACCTAACGTCCAACATGACACATGAAGGACACTACATACATACATATCCGTCAATTCATAGGTGTACAAGGAGTAGCTAGCTCCAACGTACCAGAAGCGAGAGGGGTGCAAGGCACGCACAACCAATCACTAAATCATACAAACCATAATACCTAGGATTCATCCATACGCCCCCCACATAAACAAGGCAAATATGTACCCTGCTCAAGACAGGTATACACACATATCATAATGGCTAAGAGATCTCATAACATACATAATAAATGGGGACGCCGTGGACTAATCACACCGCCACATATGGTGTCATGCCATTGGTGCTATCAATGACATGATCATGGTACCTCCTGTTACGCCCTGATTCCCGGTTTGACCAGAAGTTACTCGATTTTTAAAACTTTGACGCGGAAACGTTTGACTATTACTTTCTCTTATTAAACTCTTCAATGAACGACCAAAAACTATAACATTTGACCTTTGATAATTCATATTATAACACATACTCAATTACTTTTAAAACCATTGGCTCAAGACTATAACAAAACATCTTTCGTTGCTGTAAAACGGGCTGACGTCGTCGCCTTATAAGCTACGATGCCGTCACCCTTTAACTATAGCCCAAAACACATTTTCATATTTAACACGCGACAGCTCAGGCGGTTTAGAACCCGACACCGTCTCAGCTGAACCGAATGCCGTCTTCACAAAACTGTGACGCCGTCAGGTCTACAGACATGCACATTTTGACAGCAAAACTGCACCAACCATACTTGACCCATTTCAATAAATTCAAACACTTTAACATTTACAAAGTAAGCAAAGACCATAAAATTGTAAATAAACCATCCTTAATGCAGAATGGGTAGAAATACACTTTAATCCAAACACCCCTTTAAAATTGACCATGACAACCCAATTTGACAAATCAAAATACTATGACGACTATGACATGTACTTGTCGATTTACGATACATTTACAAACTATAAAAAGACTCGCGGGGGTACAAATTCATTACTCGACCTCGGTGTCTACCTAGCTCCTAATATCACATATTACCATCTTCATGATCATTTCAAGATCCAACACCCAATCCAAGCCATATCGCTTCAAGCACATGAACCTAGAATAACATTTACAACTATAACATGTAAGCGATAACGCTTAGTAAGTAATCGGCTAAAACATGGCAATGCTTCTATCATCATATAATGTACATAAAAATTGCTAACACAAAAACCATGGCACAATTAGCACATAAGGCAATAACACATACCTTAATACATCTTTAAGGCAATTAACTCTATAACCATCATGAATTCCAAATAAAGGTCCAATAATTTCTTAACTTATCTATAACCAAACCTTGCTAACAATCATAAACATATCATATAATAATTTCCACATTTAACATGTAGTAACCGGATTACTTACCTTTGAAATCAATGCTAAGCCATACTCAAATTATCATCCTCTTCATCAATCATATCCAACATCATCCATAGCTAACATCCTTAAACACAAAAATCAAAGTATACTTAAAACATCAATAATTAACTATAGACATGGTTTACACAACCATTTGGCTTACATAAATAACCCTTAATCATCATATAATCATATATTGATTATGTGATGATACAACCCACAAATTACTCAACTTAAGGTTCTTCCAAGATTACTATAATTCTTATAATCAAACCTTATGATCATAACATGATCATATCTAATTTACCCATTTTCTTCAATTTAATAAAAGGGGTTTCACCCAATTACGCTATAACATCTTAATTAGTGTTTTAAACCACAATTACCCAAAACCCCCAACTTGGGTACATGAACCCTAACTCTTCAATTCACAATTAAATACAATTAGGGATACTTACTTGCACAAGGATGATAGATACTAGTTTATTACTTGATTGAGAACACTAATCCCATCCCAATTGATCATCAACCTTGCCATCATTTTCCCCCCATTCTTCTAGCCGACATTCACAAAAATAACCAGAAACTTTGAGAAGTCTGGGTTTTAATACATAAAGCTTCCTTCATTGTAAAGCTATTTCACTATTTGACACTTTTGGTCCCTCAAGCCTCTTCCTTTCTATTTTGGCCACAAGATACTTATATTA
Source organism: Chrysanthemum makinoi (assembly GCA_910596185.1). Taxonomy (NCBI): domain Eukaryota; kingdom Viridiplantae; phylum Streptophyta; class Magnoliopsida; order Asterales; family Asteraceae; genus Chrysanthemum; species Chrysanthemum makinoi. Next base: position 19,841,456 of record OU343222.1, read on the forward strand.
AGTTTACAATGTGGCAACTTAGGTCCCCTCATTTGCATAACTATAACATAGCATTTATAAATTATTAGTTTCACTATCGGGTTGACTAGTCAATTCCGTCAAGTCCTTAGACCATATTCATCTAGGGTAGGGTCTATTTGTATTTCGGGATACGGGTGTAACAATTTTACTCCCCTTATTTAGATTTCTTCCCCGAAATCTCTCGTCTATTAACATCTAATACTTAATTCATATTTTACACCATGTTATATAAACAACCAATTAATCAATTTATTGCGAAGACTTCCTTAATCTCTTAATTTAAGGCCCACTATAACATAATCAATCTCTATATACATCTATTATTTGTCTAATTTCTATAACCAACACGTCGTTATGTCACCCGAGACATAATTTATTCAAAACTCATCATTCCAATTAGTCAATTCTTTTACTATTACTATACACACTTGATCACCTTCATTTAGTTTTGACTTTACTTAAGTCAAATTCAACCGATAATTCCGTAATTTATCAAAGAAAGTTTTATAATTTCAATAACGATATCACTATAACGCATGGCTATTGTTATAACGTATTGTTATCACCATAACATTCTCATAAATTTCATAATTTTTATGACTATTATGGTCTTTTTCATATTACCACATGCCCCCAAGGCATACTATAAGCTTTTTCACTTCATGAAATTTATGATCTCCATGATCATTTCCATTACATATCACATCATCATTAACGATTTCGTTTATTTTACTTAAGCTTCAATTTTCTATAACTTAAGTTTACACAACGACCCTTACCTAGGGTCCGATACAAGGCTCCTATTCCACCTATCATATCTCTTATAACATCTAACTAGTTTTAGACTTTCTTTTTCTAGCTAATTCCCTACCGTTACTCAAGCCATGTCGGAAACACATAAGCCTACTCATTTATATTTCTTCATTTACATGGAGAGGCGTCCCAAACAGTGTAAATCAAGAAATATAAACTCGTAGTTCGGTGATTCATAATTTCTTTACTTAAATGAAAAAGGCGTCCCAATCCACTTAAATAAAGAATTTATAAACCATCCTACTTATATACTTCTGTCATAACACTAATACATATCTGTACCACACTTTAATTTTCAAAGTTCTCATTTCTTAGTATTGGATCCTTTTTACTATAACAATTCCCGAAGGAGCCATCTCGCATGCCGAGGATATAGGCTATCTTTGCCGGTGGAGGCAATTTAATTTATCCCGAAGGATTTTTATAACTTTCTCTTGCCAACTCGTACTATAACACATCCCGTAGGATTCACTATAACATATCCAGGAGGATTACTATCATATATCCTGTAGGATTTTATAACAATAACTATAACATTTTTCGAGTGGCCTGTAACATCATACTATAACAATATATAGGATCCAAGCCATTCACATTTTAACATATATACTAACACATCCATTTTCATTTAACCAATACAATCTCATAGGGCTTATAAGCCCGCCTTCCATATTGACACATTTACTATGTGTTTAATCATTTCATCTTCTCATTGACTCATCAACCCTCGTTGACCATTTTCACATTCTTACTATTACCACTTTTAGTTTATTTGACTTTATCCGCATGTAAACCTTTATAGGTTCATTCCGATCACACTCACATTCCAATTAAATACACACTTTATACAAATATACACAACTAAATACCCCACACACGTTCACAAACCAAATAAATAATATAAATTGCACGAATACCGAGTAGTGAGCATCTCACCATTGTGAGCCTTTTTTGGTCTTACTCACGCGTGACACGAACACCCCACATTGGGCTCATGAGTGAAAACCACCCCTCACGATAGGTCATACATGACCAATAATGGCGGTCTAAATGAGTATTTGGTATAACTTTTAATTGTCTAAGAGTTAACCAACGGGTTTAGGCTCGTCTAGCTAGTTAACCCGACATGTTTGACCCGTACTTTTAAATGACTCAACTAGACCTATGCTCATTTAGACACAAACTTATCTCGACCCGTGACCTAATCCGACCTGACCCACAGATTTTGCCACTTATAGTATATTCAAATGCTTGTGTTAACTTACTTCTAGGTTTTTTTTGACATAAGTTGAAGTGTTTATTAACTATTTAGTAGATTATGTAAAAATTTCTATTTGAATTTGGTTTTCTTGGTTTTAACTAAAACCAAACCAAATTCTAATATACTGTTTGACATGGTTTTATATGTTTTAAAATTGGTTTGATTTGGTTTTAGTTTTGCTTTTATCAATTTTCAAAACAGTTGAAAACGAATCATGCAACCCAAAAACCCAAGAACCAAATCGATGAAACCAGCAAAGCTTTTTTTTGGTAGGTTACTTCTTTGAAGTTTGTGTAGCCGCTTTAAAATGACAAAATTAGTTGTACTCAAAATTTTTGTTTGAAAAAATGTTCAAAGGAGACTCGTTTGCTATAGCTAGAGGAGTGGAGGCCCAATTAGTTTCCCGGCTCTCCATTAATTTTTTGTAAATCCTATGATTTTCTAATGAAGTGATGTTTTATAATAATAATAATAATAATAATAATAATAATAATAATAATAATAATGCGGCTTATTGGGGAAAGGGACACATCCTTAAGTCCAGCTGATATTTTACTTTACTCGTGGGATGGTGGGCTTGATGGATGTGTTGATCTGACAGGGTCATCGCCCTTGACGCAAACTGGTATGGTTGATTTTGTGCCCGGTCGTGCGGTTATTGAAGCCGCGCAACGTAAACGCGTCAAGTACGAGGCTAAATGCTCGAATATTGGATATGGGTTTCTCCCATTTTCATTCTCTTCTTTTGGGGAACTGGAGAAGAATGCGGAGACCTTACTAAAGCGTATCCGAAGATTCTCGATGACTCAAGACATTGGTGCACGTCTTTGCTGCTCAAGTTTTATGGTGAAAAAGGAGGCCTCATTGGGGTTTCTTTCCAGGGACGGGAAAGAACTGCGTCCGGCAGACCTGCTATTATTTAACTGGATCCAAGGTAAGGACGCGTGTCTGGATGTGACTGGAATCTCTCCTTTTGCGGGTATTGATGCGTCTGCGTGGGCTCTCGGGGTGGCCTTACATAACGCTGTGGAGAAGAAGAAAAAGAAATATGTATCCAAATGTGAAGAAAATGGCTACAAGTTCATCCCATTTGTCTTCTCTACATTTGGGGAGCTTGACACGGAAGCTTTGGACACGCTTTCACGTATCAAGACTGTTGCTATTAGCCACTCGAATAGTGTCAAGAGTGGGGCTTTTATTTTCCACAGATTAAGCTTTTGTATTCAGAAAGGAGTGGGAGCCCAACTAGTGTCTCGTCTTCCCGCCAATTTCTTGTAATTCCTTTTGGTTTTCTAATGAAGTGACGTTTATAATAAAATAATAATAATAATAATAATAATAATAATAATAATAATAATAATAATAATAATAATAATAATAATAATAATAATAATAAAACCAAAGGGATTTTACAAAAAAATGGTGGGAAGCTGAGACACTAGTTGGGCTCCCACTCAATTAGAAACATTACTTTATTAGAAACTCATAGGATTTACAAGAAATTAGTAAGAACCCGAGATACTATTTGAGCCCCCACTCCTCTAGCTATTGCAAAACTAATCCTACAAAAAATATGAGCAGCAACACGTGCCCTAATGTCTTGAGTCACAGACATCTTTCGGATCATATTTGCGAGATTTTAAGCCAATTTTACTAATTTTTCACAGGTCAATTTTTTGTATTTTTATGAAATTTTTGGCAACACTTTAACGACATCTTAACAGCACATTAATTAGTAACAACTTTTAATTTTTTCGGTTCGGTTTGGTTTTCGAATCTTCTGAGTAATACGTCTAAAGAGGACAGACTTGAAGTGATGCTCGGGCTTGATGGACGTTAATGTCTCTCTAAATTGGGTTAAAGGATTTTTGGGCTTAAGCCCTGAGGTTGTTAGTCAAGGGCTCAAGTATCTTCTACCGACTTAAACTATTGTTTTTTCCTAAACCCTATGTAATATAGTTATTGAAACCTACGTCGATCACATCATACGCAAAAACCTACGTCTCACATTATTATTTTTTTCTAAACCCTATATATATAGTTATTGAAACCTAAACCAAAGAGATCGACTAATGGGGGTGCATGTTCCAGATGACGTCCTATTCAACCACATACTACCAAGAGTTCCAGCCGAATCTGTTTGTCGTTACAACTGTGTTTCGAAAGAATGGCACTCGTTCCTTACGTCGGATATGTTTCAAAACAAGCATAACCGCCACGTCGACGACCATAAAAACAACGCTAAACTTATGGTCTTTTCTAAAACCGAAACATCATTCGACTTTACCACCATCTACTGTGAAGCGCCACTGAGTGATAAGGGTTTAACTCCCACAAGCCGCCCTTTACCACAATTCGAAGACACCACTCCTCGTTATATTGATATTCTCACATCTTTTCATGGTTTGGTATGTCTAGGCATAATAGAGATGGATCTTAGTGTATACTCCCATCTAATCTTATGGAATCCTTTGACCAATGAGTATAAGAGGTTGTCCAAATCAAATTTTCACAAGGAATGCAACAATATTTGGCATTATTCCTATTCTAATTTCGGATTGTATTACAGCTGCGGTGAAGATGACTACAAGCTTCTATTTGTAAATTATTTTGACGAAAATGTTTACATATACTCGTTAAAATCGGACTCATGGAGAAAAGTAGACGTCCTTCAACATACAAGTATACTTTATCATGGACGTTGGAGTAGTGGAGGTACTTATTTGAATGAAAATCTCTACTTCTTACAACACTTGAACGGACAGTTAAGTTCAATTATAAGGTTCAACACAAAAACTGAACGGTTATCAAATGTAAAAATTCCCTCTCTGTTTGATTATAGAAACACATATGATTATTCAGCGACTATTATGGCTAAAAGTGATTGCATTCATGTTTGTGTCAAGTATGACATTAGCAGTGGTTTTAGAAGGATGACCTGTATTAAGTTGTGGAAGTTGGATGATTATGGGAATATGAAAGAAGTTGTAACTTATCAACTAAAGCCGCATGTTTATGATATTCCTATTAGCCATCTGATTCTATTCCACTTAATGAAGAACGGAAGCTGGCTCATGAGTAGCTGCTATTCTTACGAACATAAACTTTATAAAGTAGATCTCACTAAGAAGAAGCACATCAAAGGCAAAGAAGAAGGCAACATCTATGACGACTTAGAGTATGCGGAAGTTAGAGTAGATGATATGAATAATATTATAGTCGATGTAGAAGGTAGTTACATTGAAACATTTGTGTCACCCAATCGATTTATGAAGTAGCCATCAGCATCCTATTTTTGTTTTAACATTGATTATTGTTCTTTTTGTTTCCATGTAGACAGAAATATAGCAAATTTATCAGTAGGCAACTGTGTTTACTTGGGTATGTAGCCAAACTTTTCATCCAATATATCTGTTTGTAATCTGAACTTTAAAGGGTGTTTGGGGGTGATTCGTAATTTATCAGAAATAAGCACAACCAAATTTATCAGAATACGTACTTTCAAACGCTCTCAAAACTGTTAATCTTTAAAAAAAACATAATAATAAATAATACTACGTATTATTTATTATTATGTTTTTTTTAAAGATTAACAGTTTTGAGAGCGTTTGAAAGTGTGGTCAAGAATACAATGAGATTGTTGATGACAAATTTGGGGTTGAGATGCTAGAAGTGAAAATATTAACACCGCCATTGTAAAATTCTTTTTATTCGATCATAACAAAACCGTCCATTTTGCTACTTATAGACAGCAAAGAGTAGCCAGTGGCTTTCATTAGCATACCAATTACAGGCTGAAATAGAAATTATATATAAGAAATCCAAGCCATTGTCTTTAACAAAATCATGAAATGTTGTTTGGTGTTTTATAAGCTCAACAAGCTCTTTTCCTTCAAGCTTTCAATAGTGTCCTTAATGCTTACCTCCACCGGAGTAAACTCAACACCTAGAGCTTCCGCCTTTACCCTAGATACACTGTAAAGTTGGGGCTCAGCATCCTTTCCATCTGTATACCTGTCAAAAATTAAAAAGAAAACAATAAATCCAGATTTCACCCCTAGGAACAGAAAAAATAAGTTCCAAATAAGGCATAATGGATAGAAGTGGCCATATAACTTTCATGTTTTTTCATGTGTTCACACAATGAACAATTGATCTATATGTACATACTATCATGTTGTTGTCAATGTGTATACAAATGGGAAATTTTACTAACCCTTTAGAATGGACAAGAGATGGGTAGAGTTTGTTTACAATCTTCAAGATTTCAGTAGAATGAATCACTTTCCCTACCACACAGTATCTACCATTGGCTTCGGGGTTCTCAAATGCTAATATATGTGCCATAGCAACATCTCTCACATCAACAAGTATGTAGATTCCATCTTCGAACACTTCCTGGCCTGCATAATGATTCAACAGTTTTAAGAAACTTCAAAACTCCACATAAACAATTACCCTTGTCCCTAATAACAAATATAATCAGGTTATAGTATGCTAAACTATAATAACTTCTTTTTTGAAGAATACAGCTTTAAACAGCAAGAAAGGAAAAAAAAAAGGTGGGGCCAAGTTACATGCAGGTCCACCTCCGAAGGCGATAGTGCATATAGACATTTGTGATAGGAGAAAAATACCGGTTTCTATCAGTCTCATAAACACCTCAGAAGTCAAGTTTAGAGTTGGCTGTAAGATAGGGCCAATCACATATCCAGGATTTATAGAAACCAATTCCAAACCGTTTTCTCTTGAAAACTTTAGAGCAGCATCCTCTGATAAAGTCTTCGAAAGCATATACCACAACTGAAAGTGCCAAATTATCGATTAATTATAACAATATTGTACCCAACTGAAAATAGTGACATCTTGACCTGCATATCAATATTAAAAAACGTTCAAGTATACCTTTTTCTGCTCACAAAGTACCGGATCTGAGAACCACGTCTCATCTACCACAGAACCCGACTCTGGAAGTTTTGCACCTAATATAACTGCAGCCATGGAAGATGTCAAGACCACTCTTTTGAGAGATGGAACTTTTGCAGCTGACTTAAGAACACTGAGCGTCCCCTTAACTGCAGGATCTACGAGTTGTGCCTGATGAAAGATCAGAAAAAACTCAACATTTTAAAACATTGTTGACTAAATTTGTAATCTTCAGTTTACAAGAAGAAAATGTACGTGTGGGTCATCAACTGAAACTAGCACAGGAGATGCGGTGTGAAAGACGCATACACAGCCATCCATTGCAGCATCAAAAGATCCTTCTTCAGTTAAGGTAGCCTCAAACAAAGTTAGCCTTTCTTTTGCTCCATCAAGAGCAACTAGATGTTCTGTCTTTTTAGGATCAGCTGCAACATAACGGAATGAAATCAGTATCCAATCAGCTGCAAAAGTAGGAACGGATTATATACCAGTTTTAACTTTTGAGGTCAAGAATACAGTTTCTTGTAGTCGGCACAATATTAAGTATCTGTTCTCCTCTATTAGTAACATTTTAATATAGGGCGTTAAATATGCATCAAAAGTGATACATAATCACTTTATATAAAGGCATTAGGTAAACTACACAAAAGAAAATCACACACAGCAGACAAGAAACTATGTGACTCAATCAATATGATCAGCCAGCCTACGTCCATATCTTTGGGCTGTTTCAAACTGTATATCTAATGGGGGTATTTGGGATTACTGTCTTCAAGAAGCAACTCACAACCATACTATTATAAAACTGTGTTTCCCTATACGGAAAACACAAATAGAGGACGTTTGGGATTGTTTATTATTTATGCTTATAAATAAGTATGTACTTGTAAACTAAAGAGGTTTTCCTGTTTAGGTTACCTATGGAGGGCGAGTCTTTGACTCGGATGCAGCCTAACCAGGGTATCCACGTGATGTTTCCGTGACCACCCCCTAAGATGTTTACCTACCTCTTGTGAGGACATTACTGAACACTAGGACACCTTGGTGGTGGCTATAAATATGTACTTGTAAGCTGCTAAATTAAGCACTTTGGGAAAAGTGTTTGGATTTGCTTATTCTGTATAAAATGCAATAATACTAGAAAAAATTAATAATCTGTTAGAAATTTCAATCACATCAATTTATAAAAGGTTCAGGCTAAATATGAGAGTAAAAAATTGATTTTAATCTCATTTCAAATAAGCAGCTTAGCTTAGCTCTCTACCTCTTATCAGAAACTGCTTATTTCACTTCAAATTAAAAATAAGCAATCCCAAAGACCCATCACACAAATTTCTCATCTGTCGTGTCTTTCAAGCGAACAATTAGATAATCTCTCTCAAAACATATTCCCAAACACCCCCCTCTGGAACCTACCTATGAATAGGTAAACCTAGTCAACACTCCAGTGATTAAGTGATACATTCATTTTTTAAGCTAAACTCTCACACACCAAAACAATCTAACTTTCGTCCTACCCAGAACTTAAACAAACAACCATTTGGATGGGAAATGCCTATCTCTCTCACAAATTTTACGGGTTTGGGTCCATTAGATTTTGATACAAAGCAAGGAATTTCAATGTTCAACTGTTGGGATATGAACAATATTCAACACCGTATGTCTAGAAAACACGTGAGCGCATGGGGACACACACTTTAATATACGTAAAACAATTATCTAGTGAAAAACTATAATGGATGTTAACTAAAAGTTACGTGACAATATATATTTACTAACGGTCATTAAAAATTAATACGAGGATCTAAAAGTAAAAACGAGAAAAAGGAAATTATGAATCACCTTCTTTTGGTCCTGAACGATCGGTGGGGAGTTCTAGTAGGTTTGGGATTGCTTGACTTGCAAGCCAAGTAATCCTAACGCTATATATAATAAAGCCTTTAGTCATTGTTTGATGATGACTTCATTATTAATAACCTAAATACCTACACGACACAAAACACTCTAAAAGCATTATGCATGTGATATACATGCGAATCTATATGCATGTATCTTGATATAATGCCATCCATATGCATGTGATATAACATAATACCAACATGTATATACATGCAAAGTGCATGCATAGTTTCTTTTTCTCTTTGACTTCAGTCGATCAAACCAACATGTATATAAAATAGTTTCAGTGGGGTTGGTTTTGTAACTCACGATCAAACATCAACAACAACTTATGAGTTTTGGTTTGTTTAATCTTGATAGATCGACTATCATTATCAACTAGGTTCGGTTTTGCTAGTTCAAAGTCCGAAAGGTTTTGTTATGCTTTTCACTACTAGTACTAGCATACTTAATTGTACAATATGTTTGCTAAGAACGTATTGTGTGTGATTCACGTGGCAAGAATCTACTTTGATTCTTTAGTGGTTGCGTGTTTAATCTTTATACACACTCGTATATTCAAGATTGAGTTCGATAGCTTGCGAAAATGTACACGTTCTTGATCTATGTTGATTAATATTTATTATACTTGATCTTAATTGCTTCCGTTGTAAAAATCACATGTGATTTGATTTTTACGAATCACATGTGATTTTTCTGGGCGAAATTTAAAAAAAAAAAAAACTTCGTCGAAAGTATATAACAAATGCATATCTATAGAAAGATAATTTAATTCTCGTCACGATAGTGTATTTTTTGTAGCTTGAATATTTACCGTTTGCAAGATATGTTGTTTTAAAAAAAAATGTGGAAAATGATTTTTTATTAATTTAGATAGAAAATGAATGACTATGATTGGTTAATTGATTTTATGACAAATATGGCTATGATCTTAACTCCAAGTTAGATAGTTTTCCAATATCAAAACCAGTTCAATAAACTCAAAATCTGTTTAAGGTTGTCATTTGATCTACAAAACCTTTTAGTTTGACTTTTGAAAAAAAAAATAATGAATATGAAAGTGAAAAAAGACTGACCAAGTGATCGAACAGTAGCATGAACAGAGTAGCCACGATCAAGCAAAAGCTTAACAATCCATGAAGCTATGAACCCTGATGCACCTGTCACACAAACTACCTTACCGTCACCACTCATGTTTTTCTGAAACTATTCTATGTGAGTTGTTGATTTTTGAACAAATGTGGGTTGTTGATGACTTTATGCTAAACGCTGAACTTTGAGCAGTGGACAGTTTGGACACGGCTATTGGATATTTGAATTTTGACCAAATATTTAACTTACCTATTTTCTATTTTTTTTATAAAAAAAAATATTTATTTTAGAAAAAAAATAAATTGAAGACGGTATTCTTTATTAAGAAATTTTTTTCAATGGCCCGTTTATATGATTAGCTTACCGAAATGAACTTCGTCCAAATTTTTACGAAAATGAACTTTTACATATTATCCATTAGATCTATTTCAAGACACCCTTTTTAACCGTACACGTGTCTCGGATTGTTCTAGGCGACCTCCTACGCGACTAAAAAGTAAAAATGCGACATCTTACACGACTAAAGCACTTTACGCGACTTCCTAAGCGACTAAAGCACTAAAACTAACTTATTAAATTATTAGATTTTCGTTCATGCGGTGATCACCCTTAAAATAAAAACAATAAGAACCAATAGAAATATGCCATGTGTACCATCATAATTAGAAAAAGAAAAACTGAATTATTAAATAATTAGGGTAGTAAGATTATTAATGACGGACTAATCATGATTAGGTTGTGCGACGTCATAATGATACACATAATAGACATTTTTTAAAAATGCATATGTAACCAGAAAAAATGTATACGAAAATGAATATAAAGATTTAAGTACATTTGAAAATGATTAGCTAACAGATATACGAAATCCTCCTAAACGTTTACAGGTTGTTTCTTTTTAAACCCTTTTAAGTTATGTTAAAGGTGATTTAGATTCCATTAAAATTGTTAATTTTATTTAACAGTGACAGATCTAGGAATTTCGGTTGGATGTAGCACAATTTTTGGCTCGCTTCGCTTCGTGTCAAGCTTTAATATGTAGTTGGACACATCTATGAAAACATGAAGCAGATTTTCAAAGGAAGGATTTAGAAGGATTATATGTGCAACTGTGCAACAACAACCACTGTGCCTCCGTTTAAACAAGGAATGGAGGATCTGAAAGTCTTCGACTCTAAAGCTCATGAGTGGTTACAAAAGTGTTTACGTATGATACGTAAATCGGTTTAGAGATATGATGAGAATAGTTTTGTTGTTTGGTTTCCCGTGTTGAACGATAAAGACCTAATGAGATTGATATAGATCAAGAAGCTCGTTGTAACAACCCGTAATTTTTCAGATTATTATTTTAATAATAATATTATTTATTTTAAATTAGAAAATGCAAAGTGGAATTTTTCTGATAGTTACTGATATTTGAAAATAAAAACGAGAGGGTATTTCGTTTTTCCCGAGAAACGACCCTGCACGCGTGCCGACACCACATTAGTAATAGTTTAAGTTCAATAATTATTATCGGAGTCGATAATTTAGTTTTTATAATGTTTCTATTAAACTTTCACAAAAATGTAATCCTTGCGTTTTTGCCAAACCCGAATACTACGTTTATGTTTAAATTCAACAATACCCAAACTGTTGAATCTACTTTCCATCTTTCCCCTCGACAGATGGCGTTATGGAGTTCTCTAAAGGAGGATCATACTTCAGATTGGCTTAGGGTGGCTCCGATATCTGGACTGGGACAAACTATGAGTGCTAGGGCTTATCGTTGTGTGCTATGCTATCGGTTGGGCGTTCCTCTTTTCACTGTTCAGGTACCGTGTTGAGCCTGTTCATTTACTGGAGATATTTATGGGGATCAAGCTGTTTCGTGCGCCGGTATTGTTGGCATTAAACATCGGCATAACCTTGTGCGTGATGTTCTTGTTGATATATGTTCTCGGTCCGGAATTTCGGCTCGTAAGGAGGTGGATATTGGGCTTTATAGAGATAGGGACAGATCCTTACGACCAGCTGATATATTACTTTACTCTTGGGATAGTGGGCGTGATGTATGTGTCGATCTTATGGGATCGTCGCCCTTGACGCAATCTGGGATGACTGATTTTATGCCAGGGTGTGCAGTCATTGTTGTCGCACAACGTAAACGTGCCAAATACGGTGCTAAATGTGAGGATATTGGATATGGGTTTCTCCCCTTTTCATTTTCTTCTTTTGGAGAACTTGAGAAGGATGATGTAATCTTACTGAAGCGCATTCGACGATTCTCTATAACTCAAGATATTGGGGCACGTGCTGCGGTTCATATTTTTAATAGGATTGCTTTTGTTATTGCTAGAGGAGTGGGGACCCAATTAGTTTTTCGGCTCCCCATTAATTTTTTGTAAATTCTTTGAGTTTTTAATAAAGTGTTGATTTATAATAATAATAATAATAATATTAATAATAAACTATTGTATTCTTTCTTTACCCTATCCAACCCACCGCCCCACTCTTTTCATTCTTTAATTTTTTTTAAGCTATTAGAGCACTTGCATTCATAACTTGAGTTAAGGTTTACCCTCCTGCCACTTCGGCGCCACATCAGCTTTAACATTTCACCTTAACTCACCCAAAAAACACCCACAATCATAACATCCCAAGTTAAGGTTTAACATTTAATATTTTCAAATTCAACCCCTAAACTAAAACAAACACTCCATTTATTAAAAAATATAACCTCAACTTAAACATATTACAATACCAAATATAAAATAACTAAAGAAAATTACAAAAAAAAAAAAAAAAAAAAAACATAGAAAATACTTATTCATCATCGTCGCTCTCTTGTTGTTGTTGTTGTCGTTCAAGATTCTTCTGCCAAACATGCTCCATAAGGTCCTGTTGGAGTTGAGTATGCGTTTGTCGGTCATGTATTTCTTTTGCCTTACGACGGTGACTATCACATCTTTCGACCCATCTTCGTTGCCTCAAACATGCTGACGGATCCACCCACACTTCGTTATAGTCACGTAATGCAAAGTTTTGATCTTTTATAATCATGTTATGCAAAATAATGCAAGAATACATGATTCTACGTATACTGACAATTTCCATTTGACGTGCCAGTTGTTGTAGTATACCCCAACGTCCTTGAAGCACACCAAAAACACGTTCAATATCATTTCGGGCACTTTCTTATTTCCTTTTAAAGTACGTATGTTTTCGTCAGTTGTTGCCGAAAAGGATTTGACGAAATTTGACCACGGTGGATAAATTTCGTCAGCCAAGTAATACCCCTGTTCATACCTAGTTCCATTGATCATATAAGGGGCTCTTGGGGCATTGTCACAAAAAATTTCATCGAATAACGGAGACTGGTCTAAAATATTAATACCGTTATTCTCCCCCGCCATCCCGAAAAATGCATGCCAAATCCATAAATCTTGAGAGGCAACAGCTTCAAGCATAATTGTTGGGTATTTTTTATCACCCCTACCAAATTGCCTTGGGTATTTTTTATCACCCCTACCAAATTGCCCTTGCGAACGAACTTGAATTTGAATTCGGATCCATTTGATTCAGATCCATTGTGAACGAACTTGAATTTGAATTATGGAAGTGTGAGAGGAAGTATATAAATTGTGAATTTGAATTATGAAAGTGTGAAAAAATTAGTGTTTTAGTTGGGTATTTATAGTGGTAAAATTTTTTTTAAGTGTTTTTTTTTGACTAGCCATTTGAAACGGGGAGGGGGGGGGGGGTAAAATGAATTTTTTTTTAAACCCCAACGGCGAGTAGCCATTAAGAGGGGGCGGGGGAGGGGTAAAATGATATATATATTTTTTAACGCTAGTAACGCCCGTTATGCTAGTAACGTGGGCAAGATAACACCCGTTTAACGCCGAGGATGGAATGGTAATGTGGTCTAACGTACGTTAATGTGGCTTATCGCTCCCCCGCCCCCCGTTAACCGTTGCAAGTGCTCTTATCTCCTTCCCAAAACAAATGTCAGTACAAACCTCTCACCATCAATAGCAGTTTCCAATATCTACCATCCTTATCCTACTATATTTTTTTCTCTGCTGGTCAAAGTTAGGTGGGTCTTTGTCAAGGTTCTATGTTGCTTCCCTTCTCCCTAAGCAGTGATCACGAGATACCACAAGGTAATAGAGACCTTTGCTAGTTTCATCCTCCTTTAAAACCTGCCGAATCCATAAGGAGTCACACCCACCCACACTTACAATTTTGTCACAAGAAGAGTCTTCTTAAGGATTGTGCTATGGCTTGGCTATGGAGCTTGCTTGGGTTTGGATCAGATAAGTTTGGTAATTGGTTATTCTTTTAACCTTCTTCTTCAATCGATATCACTCCCACCATTGATAAGGTCTCCTAAACTTTTCCTTTCTTGTAAATTTTTGAGAACCACTTGTTATTTAATTTGACGTTTTAATTTGGTTTTACAAGTTGTAATGATGAGATTTGTTATTTACCAATCGACATTCATGGTTATAATCAACTATTGTTGTTGTTTAATCCTTGTGTGGCATAACACCTGACAACTAAAAACAAAGGTCGACTAATTGTTTAGTAGAGCTCATTTTGATTACCTCATTTTTACATCATTAGCTTAAGCCGTAAAGTTAGGATGAGTTTTGGTTTGATGTCGCGGTTACTCTCCTCGAGTCACAAGGAAACACCCGCCAAGGGTGTTTGGCCTTACATTAGGTTCGACTGCTACCACCCATGAAGGGTGACATGTGTCAGTGTTCTATTTTTACTCGTATGAAGGACCTCTAGTCCATCGGGGTACATTTGGTTTTGGTTTATTTTCTTTTACGTTTATGGAATTAAGTGAATTAGAAATAGGTTGTGTTGGTTTTCATTGTGGGTCGAGACCCACAATAAGGGTGTTGATCATATTAGGTTTTCAATATGTTGAATGAATTTAGACTTGGATGGTATCCATGTAAGTTATGTGGTTGTGGTATCGAACCCAACCAATAGCCTAAACGCAAGTCCAACTTACAAGCCGTATTGCGAGGTCGAGATTACTACTCGAGCTCGAAATATGAATGATGATCTTTCTCCTTTGCGTCAAAATTTACACAATCTACTCTAAAACTAAAAGAACGTGAGCTGGGCTTGTGTATGTCGCTGGATCGAAGCCCAACATAAGCACAAAAGGGTGTGTTTTGTTTTGTATCTGGGCGACAACCCACTGTTTTAAAAAGGTGTATTTGTGTTATAATCAGGCCACAACCCGTTACTCCAAGGGTGTCTTTATTGGGCCGAAGCCCACTATCGTATGGGTATCCTTGGAAATACATTAATGCAGTCAACGTATCCGACAACCTATCCCACAACTTGATTTGTTGGGATTATGTGTAACTACTATCAAGTTTGGGTCATTAACT
The DNA here is from genome assembly GCA_910596185.1 of Chrysanthemum makinoi. NCBI lineage: Eukaryota > Viridiplantae > Streptophyta > Magnoliopsida > Asterales > Asteraceae > Chrysanthemum > Chrysanthemum makinoi. The sequence goes on from OU343222.1 coordinate 19,856,864, forward strand.
ATGTAATAGGTTGCTAAATATTTAGGCTTATATGCTCGTAATTATGTCTAGGATTATTAAGTAAGCCCATGGGCCTTAGACAAATCCCAAACGTATAAGAGGAAGGGACTTGATATGTCTAGGATTATTAAGTAAACATGTTTTTAGTAGCGTTATTGTTGGTTTTGTGTATGATAATCGGCTATATTTACTCAAAACTGTTGCAAAAGTGCAAAAGATGCGTATTTGTATGTGAATGTAGCTAGGTATCGCAAAAGATGAAGAAATGAAGATTTCATGCACGTTTGGAGAATTCCCGAGGAAGGAAGTTGATAACATCAAATATTCCTGAATATTAAGTGTCAATTTCCCCCGTTAATGCTCGTTATTTATATCATTTATATGGATTTACGCTTGTTTTCCATTGTTTTACACTTTCAGGTAAATTGCGATCATTGGAGCTAAAGAGGCGCGGAAATGGAAACGTTACTAAGGATTTATCACAGTATGCTTATTTTGAAGAGGTTACGGCCTAACTCATCTCTCACATTACGTCGTAACTATTGTGTGACCCTGAATTCCAATTCATCAAGAGGTTACGGCGTAACTCCTTCCAAAGATTACGACGTAACTCCATTAGGTCAAAAGAGGTTCTACGCCGCGGATACTTACGCCGTACCTACTACATCACTTACGACGTAACCAGGTTTATTGAAGACTACGGCATAACCACTTATTAGGTTACGCCGTAACTAGCAGATCTAGTGCTTTTACGACGGAATAGAAGGTTACGGCGTAACTCATCTATTGGTTACGCCGTAACCCAGACCTGGCCTATAAATACCCCACGAATTCCAGCATTTCTAATCAACCCATTTCACACACAATACTCTGAGAACGTGGGAAAATACTCAAGGAAGGTCTAGGGAAGCATACGGAGTTGTTTCCAAGGGAGAATTCACACCATTACGATAAGCTTTAGCGTTTATTATTTCTTTTACTTTCAATTCATGTATTTCGTACCTTTGAATATTGAATTGATTTGTATGATTAATATGAGAGGCTAAGCACCCTTTGGTGCTAGCCTAGTTATGATTCCTTAATTGTTTTGTTTGCGTTTACCTTTACTTCCGTACAATTATTTCTAAGTGTATGCATGCATAGTTCTTTGGTAGTCACCCCTGGTTCGGTAGTTTTGAATGGCGGTAGAGGCCAATTGCCTAGGAGATATGACCAACTGACCCTAGGTGAGCGGACTAAGACGGGAAGGGTAAGATATAACCAACTGACGACCCTTTCTACTTGTGCGATTTGACCAACTGATCACCTATCGTTTGGATGAACTTAAGAATTAGGGGGTGTAGTGTCTAAGTTCCTAACGGCCTGGCACTCACTATTTAGAATCTAGCATGTAGGGGTACTTAATGACTCGGTTTAGGGGACCAGGAATAACAGGACTTATGACGGTGCGCCTGATTTCTCCTGTGGTGGCATCTTTGCTGATAGGTTAGGGCGAATTGACCAAATGCTGTCCTCTCGAATTTGACCCCACCTGAAGTAATTGGAAGTAGGTAGACGTAGACATAACTAGTTAGGAGGATTAACTAGGTTAGCACCACTATTCCTCTCTTGATTTCCTTTCCACCATTTAATTGCTTTTACATTCTGCATCAGTAGTTTAATTAATTAAAACCATATCAAACCATTTATATTCTGTGACAATTAGACTTAGTAATTATCCGACACACATAGCTCTTGGGAAGACCTCGGCTTTACCATTTACTACACTACACACGACCGGTTACACTGCCGTTAGTGCATTAGGGTAGACCATAGGTATAGCGGGACACTATAAATATTAAGACCTGGTCAGTAAAACCTGCATTAGAAGTCGAGTAAGGAAGCTCTTGGACTCAATGATTAGGAAACGCAATGATTTCTAAGTATTTACAACATGTAAAGATCAAGTTGCGTCTTGGAAATCATCAGCAAAAACAAAGAAAAGGCGCGAATCAAGAAAAATCAACAAAAGTCAAATTTGGGTGTACAAGAGACGCCCAATCGTTCGGTTGGAGCCCGCAACCGATCCGGTTGGGCTTGTAGACAACACGCAACCGATCTGGTTGCCTAAACTGGAGTTACACCAATTGTCATTTAATGTTGCCTTAACTCCCCATAATCATTGGAGGCCAATCATTTCCTGTTATTAACTTGTACGGGACGTTTTTCGCCAGTTACTTAAGGTTCTTTAGCTATATAATGAACCTAGACTTAGTAGTCTAGGTGTGACACAACCCAAAGTGTAATAGTTTACACCAAAGCTATTACCAACTCTTATTATTCATCCCAAAAGTCTTGTTACTGATGTAAAACGTCCAGGAGGTTGGAGAGACGAATTCTCATCCATTGTATGATCATTCGGAGTTATACGGTTAAGCTAGACGATTGGAGGCGTGTGGTTGCTATATTCCAAAGTTTCTAATTTTTGTAATCCAAAAGCTTAGGTATTCTATGGAACTTATGATGAATTTCTATTCTCTTGAATTATTTGAATTACCTTGTTACTACTTGTGTTTTGTTATGATTGTCATGGAGTAATTCTTGAATATACTTGTGTGTAATGATGTAGGAAATCATACTAGTGTTCTTATATGTGATTCATGTATATGATCTTGTTTAAAGGAGTTTGTTGGAAAACTACTAGTCTTGTTTGATTTGGCGGTAAAACATGTTTTAAGAAAAAGGATCGAAAGGATTTCTCTTGTGTTTTATTGCAAAAAGTTAAGTGACAAACTAGTATGGGGATATGGTGATTGACACCCACCATGTTTACTTATTGAAACAAGACTAGAAACATTTTCATCACGAAAGATCGAAAGATTCGTAGGAACGAGTTTAATAAGAACATTTTACAAACAAATGGATTTTCTAAAGGATAATCATTAGGATAAGGACCGAAATGATTACCTATATGTTATTGTTCTTAAAACGATTTTTACAAAACATAAGCCATGGGTTGGAAATCATTTGCTTATGATTTGTGCATTGCATCAAGAGTTTACACCAAGCCTTTATGAACACTTTCTATGATTGTCTATAGACTACACACAAGTATATGTTTCTTAATATTGATTTACACTAAAACCATAATTTTTTGAGAGAGTCTTGACAAAGCTTTCTTGTTACCAATCTTTTAAAACAAATTCAAAAGCAAATCTCTTGGGACGATCTCGACTTACCCACCTTTGCTATCGCGAACGAGTATACTTGCTCGTATGTGTTTATAGTAATTGCTGGATAATTCGTGTTTATAAATTTTTAAAAATTGCACACGGTAAGCACATCACAAAAGCTTCTTACTTTTGAGTAGAAATAATCAAATTTTTTATGTTTTCATAATTCTGCTCAAAAGAACAAGTATTCCCTCTCGTTATTTAAAACCTCAAAAAGTTATTATTACTTATTGAGGGGAGTATTTCCAAACAAATTTGTTCAAACGAAAAGTTCTTGTTGAACTCTTCCAGTAAACTCAGAATGGACATATTTTAAATCAATGTTTATTCAAAAACAACATTAATATGCCATTTTTCAAGGGGAGAAAAAAATAAAAGTGATCAAAAATATGTTGTGAATTGTATGGAATCTCAAAGTGCTCAAACTCATAAATAACCCATTGACTGACGAACTTTAAATGTCAGTTATCGAAAGGACTTGTCCTGGACGGGTAATAATATCAAGGTGGTTTAAACAGTGATGTAAGCGTGTCTCGAATAGGACTTGTCTGAGTAGAGTGTACCAATCCGAGAAACTTTCTTTGGACTTGACCAGGCCGGAGAATAATTTCAAGCTAGTTCGCTAGTGATGTAAACGTGTCTCGAATCGGTCTAAGTTCATTGAAAGCCGATCATTTCAAAAGTGCGAGCTCTACCCTCACTGTGCAGATTTATACAAGCATATGTGGAGGGGGGTATTTATGAAAATACAAAACTCTCAAAGTGTTGACAAAATATGTTTACAATCATAAATACTTTGAGAGATTTTCAAGTAAATGGTTTTATGGCAACATAGGAATAGGTATGGAGTTATAAGGTGACTAAGGTTAGGAAAAATACGTCCTATGATCCGCCAGAGCCGGAGGAATCTACCCAAGGACAATACCCATAGTTAGAATATAAGAAAAGGAGAAAGAAGAGTTGAAGAATTAAAAAGAAAAGTTAAAGAAAAAGGGTGAAAAGAAATAGCCCTCCATATGTTCAAATTAGGGCACAAATCGGGTTCAATTCATAAGCTACTGGTTGTCACTAAGGTGACACCAGTATTGAAAACAAAGACATCATGGACCCAGTGATGCACTACACTAAACCTTCTAAGCCACCCAAGTTCTCTCAAAAGGACTTATTTCATTCTCACGGGGAACCCCTGCATAATCTATCAACCTCTCACTACAAGATGTGTTGATATTGAAACTGGAGACACCGCACCAGTCTACGACTACTAAAACCAAAACGCACTAATCGAGTATAGAGCCACGAGATTCATCAAAAGATCTCTTAGGAAAACTAAATATTTCATCACTTGTTGTTCAAACAATAAGAACATAAGTTACATATTTTAGAGTCCTAGGCAGATCTTAGCAATCTGCCAGAACATTTATGAGGGGATTTACACAAGTAATCCTTAGTGATTGAATGGAAACTCCTGTCAGGGTCAACATCAAACACCCTGACAGCAGGTCACTTCGGTAATCCCTTGTGGGTTACGCTTAGTGTTAGCGGTGGTCTCAAACGGTCTACAGTCATGGAGTGATACCTCGGTGTACTTCAGTGGCTCACAAAGACAGAGTGAAGATATTGAGTACGGGGACATGCGAGTGACCATCCGGTATGAGATTTGTCAAAGAATGCACCAGCGATCTGGGATGTACCTGTACAAAATATATGAACTCTTACATCGGGAACTTTATTGCTAACTGTTTACATGCAAAATTGGAAATCCGGAGTTCCAAGAGAGACCTTCACTACCACCATTATCATCAACAACACTCCATCTCCACATGCTCATACCAACATCATATCATATGAAATTTCTCACCAAAATCAAAGGCAACACAAAGTTAAAGAAGATTCTACGTCAAAGTCAAATAATATACAAAGTTTAAAGACTTAAGAACTACACAAATATGGAAAGTCAAATTCAAAAGAAGTATGAGCATGGTGGATAAAGACGTAAAGACACCAGTACCAAAGACGTTGATGGATGGCAGACAACAACATATGATCACAACAACAACAAAGAACAAAGAACAAAGACACATGAGACGTCGAGTTGATAAAGTTAAAGAAAGTAAAGCACATCTACTCACAAGAAAGAAGATTGGTGAAAAGACATCAAGCAACCTAGATAACCAATCCTTAGGGGGAGATTGTTAGGATTACGTGTAACTACTATCAAGTGTCGGTCATTAATTATGTAATAGGTTGCTAAATATTTAGGTTTATATGTTTGTAATTATGTCTAGGCTTATGAAGTAAGTCCATGGGCCTTAGACAAAGCCCAAACGTGTAAGAAGAAGGGACTAGATGTGTTACCATAGCTCTCTCTCCTATAAGTACTCTTGTAACTCTCATTTGAAAGTGTTGGTTCTTTCATATTATATTGCTATTAAACCTTTGTTATTCTTGTGTGTGAAAGTATCGACCAATCTACACCTTTCTCTTATCATTCATATCATTGTTATGCTTGTGTTATCATTATTATGGTGACCTAACATGATTCCCGACTCATTCCTTTCACTCGACCATGAGTTCTCGACATAATTTATAGCGAGTTTCTAAAACCTACTTTATAATCAAAACTAGATATATATGTATATACTCAACACATAAAACTATAAACCATTATATATATTTAAAACTGATAAAAACTAGATTAAATCAAATTCTTAAGTTTTAAACATACTATTAAAATTATTGATATATATTCCATGTCAAAGCTTATTGACTTATTCAACTTATAAAAATTTACTCGAGTTTTATAAACAATATACATCGGCTTATTATTCAAACATATACATAGTAATATTTAGTTATCCCGGTAAACAAAGACATATACACGGGTTGTGCCCGTCTTTCGTCAAAATATATACTACCTCCGTCCCAAAATTATAGTCCCCGTTTGACTTTTTTGGTCTTTTCTTTTCAATTTTGACCTTAAATATCTTTGTTTGTGATATACAATAGTTGATGAAAATTATACCAAATGAAAATAAATTTAAAACTCAATCCATTCATATATTTTGCATCAAGTATTATATAACACAAATTAAAGTATTTAAAGTCAAAGTGGTAAAAGAAAGACCGAAAAAGTCAAATGTGGACTATAATATTGGGACGGATGGAGTAATTAGCTTACATTTTTTTAACCAATAATGAGGAGTTTCATTCGTAATTACATTACTTAACTCTTTTAGATATTTTTATGATTATCAAAAATATATTTACATACACACTTAGTATTATATATTCATTTAACAATAATGTTTACATAATCCGTTAACGCCCAAGGTTTATTTTCCCTACCTCTTCTTTCGGTAATTGTCGAACCAAGGATTTATTCGTCATCGATACTTTTGTTATTGTACACTTATATGCTATACACTTCCAAGAGCCAATACCTACACACATTTAGAAAACTATTTCAAACTTAAATGCCGCCACACAAGCAACAACAACAAACACTTAAAAACCTTTCTTAAACTTATCGAGTCTTAAATCTAAACCTATAGACTAAGACTTGTAACACTAATTTATGTCGCATGTCGGTGCCGCTCACTATCACTAATTGATTTATTCCACTTCAGATGACTATTTACTGAGGTGAGTTCATAGCCCCCTACTTTTACCTGTTTTATAACTGTTTTGGGGAAGATAAATGCTCGCTTAAAGTCAATGTTTCTTTTAACTGAATATGTGTACTGTTTACTCAAACTGTGTTGTTTGACTGAAATGAATGATCTGATTATTTGAATGCATGATGTGTTTACCTATCACATAACCGATTGCTTCTAGCAAACACAAATGTTTAAAGTTACAAACGTGAGAATCAATCAAAAAGTTTTTTGGACCACACAAACTGTTTTAATAGTTAAACTATGTACGTAGCATATCCTAAGCCCTTAAATCCCACCATGCCCAAACTCATGAACCGTCAATTCCTGCTGGGAAGCGCGAATGTTATAAATAGATCTATTGGGGGTGACTCACCCGTTCGGTTGGCCATAAATGGGTCAATGTGAAACATATAGCATGTCAGAATCGAGTGTAACGGGATAAGCACTCGCAATGGGCCCCCTATTAGTATGACTATATTTTTCATATACCACTGTCGTAGCTTCGGTTGCATGAACTTAGTGCTAGCTTAATAGTCTCACTATATGGCATTATATTCATTGTAATGTGCATATACCCCACAAACGGTCCATAAATGAAGTTTTATTTTAAGGTAAAGATGAACTTTCATGACATTGTGTGTGACACAATGCTCACAAAACTGAATATTTAATCCACATCACTTGTACTCTAAAATGTTATTTAAATAAACTTATGAACTCACCATCCTTGGGTTCACACTTTTTAGCATGTATTAAGGCGATAACTAAACTTTGGAGGCTCAAGGCAAGGGCATGGCATGGTCATAGATTACTCTAATAAACATAAATGGGGACCACTTTATTGTGGGTCTGTATTTCTGCACTAAAAAAATGATATAAAATTGTTTTACTACAATGAATGAAATTTCTTAATGAAAATCAGTTGTTCTATAATTGTGTTGTGATATCAATTTAGTAGCACCCAAGACTTGTATATTTCCGTTGTGCCATTTTTGGGAGTGTTACACTCGTGTAACATTTAAAAAAGAACCATGCTGCACTACTGTGAGGAAGTATTTACCCAAGTGTGTGAAAACGTTTTGAAGATGTGTGTGTTGCTCTCCTTTTATAGAGAGGCTTGTAGGGTTTAGAGATAAACCTTTTAGGGATGATCAATGGTTGCTAGAGAGCTAGGTGTTGATCATCCGATAGTAGACAAGGAAGACATATGTCATTCGTCCTTTAGCTCGTACTGGTGCTTGTCGTGCGTTCCCATTGTGCGGTGTCAGATGGTACATCTTAACTTCTAGTGACTGTTGGAACAATTTTCTCTTTGTGCATGTACAATGCATCATGAGAGTTACCAAGCCTAGCTCAGCCGCAGAAGGCAAATGGGAAAGGCAAGAACTGAGGGTGTTGCAGATGCTGAACCAACTAAAGCTGTTGCAAGACCAAGTCAACCATTCGAGTCACAATCAACCCAAAAGATTGGTAGTTAGAGGAGATAGAGGAGAAAGAGTACCAGAAGGGCTGCCAAAGAAGCTACAATTTGAAGGGTTTTATGAATGACAGAGACAAACAATAATGTTCATGTTATGATTTTTGATTTGCTTTTAAGACATTAATAAGTTTGTATGCACTGTGAGTTGCTTTTAAGCCATTTAGTAAGTTTGGGTACATTGTAAGTTGGTTTTATGTTACTCTTTGTAAGTTGCTTTTAAGACATAATTTGGGCATATATATGCCTTCTAATTCTATGCACTCTTGAAACTCTGTTTTGTTGACTTGCAATTGTCAAACAACAAATTTTTGGATGCCTTCTTGGTTTATAAAGTGTCATTGAATATCAGCTATATTGGGCATGTATTGCATTAATACAAATAATAAACATACAAAACATTCATACAAACTTCAACTATTTAGCCTTTTCTAGGCATGTATTGCATAATGCATTCATTGCCTCATTTAGTTTCCAAACAACAATTCTGTCACGACTCATTAGCCTTTTCTACACTGCCATTCATAGCACAAAAGCATGTCCCCCACCCCTTTTTTTGATGAAAATGTAAAGATATATTACCACCAAAACATAACAATTACATGGACACTCAGGGGATTAAACTTGCCATATCTTAGCAACTTTGTTTATTGAAACTTACCAGCTTCAATCTTATAGATTCCACAAATGCATTCATGGAATGCATTGACTGAACCAAACCACATAACTCTAAACCACCTTTGAATCATTACTACAAACCACTTTTCGAATGCATAGCCACTATACATAACAACCAAAGATTTTTCTTTGACTTTTTTTTAGTGAACTCAGCTAAAAAATACCCATTATATACCAACTAGACAAACATAATACCTAAAAAATTTTCCTTTGACTATCTTAGTCAACTAAAGTAAAAATAACCCATTTTATACCAACAATAGAGGAGTCTAGTTAACCTATTTTTATCTTAGTCAAATGAGGTCAAAATAATCCTTTTTATGTAGATATTATCAAATGCCCCGTGAAACAAAAACTAAATAAAAAAGTACCAAAAAACCATTAAGATCATTCACATTCATCCAAAGATCGTTCCAAAAAAGGGATTAACTACATCCCAAAATACAAACAAACTAAACTACCCCATTCACAAACCAGCATGACCCACCTCCCCAATGATCCTAGAACCACTTATAAACAACAAAGATCATAAAACAAACAATTACCAAGTACATCCTCAGCTTCATCACCAATGCCTCTTACTCCCTGAGCATCTGAACATACTCCTCCAGGTCCTCTTCGAGTGCATCCGTAGCCCTAAGAAGGCCAGGAATCACATCTAGAGCTCGTTGGCACATCGGAGGATCGATCCACCTGAATAGACCACAATCAGAACCCTAAAGTATGAAGAAAACAACACAATCAGTCGCATTTAATGTAAATAACTCCCTCTAATTCAGTATAACAAGTCTTACCACGTTTTGGCAGCAAAATAACATTCTTCCCGAATTTCGGTCGGTCGAGGATGTCTTGATTTTTGCAATATTACCACATCCGCATATAACAATTCTTAAAGTTGGGGAAGACTTGTGTGTGAGTGTGTGTGTGAATTTTGATCAGTAGTGTGTGTGAATTTTGATCGGTAATGTATGCAAGAAGATGTTATGTCTTATATAAGTGCAACACTTTTGTTGCGAAAAATGTCCCTCTACATAAATGCTGGTGTTCAAGTAGGGTGTCAGGTGGATTTTATGGTGGGAAAAGTGAAATGATAAAAATACCATCAAGTGGAACACACGTGAGGACTCACTAACGGGATTTTGTTACGCTCATTAGCCCTAGCTCCAGCCCCATCCCCAGCCAATTTTGCCAAATATACTCACATATGTGTGGGGTGTGTGATTATTTTATGTCTTTGGTTTGTTTGGTTAGTAGTATATACTAAAAATTAAGTGGGTTATTTTTCTTTCTACTTTTTTCAACTTTTACGGAGAAAAAAAATTGTCAACGCGATCAAAACTCATATACACCCGAACCCAACTCATTTAGAATCTAAACCCGTGACCTAACCCGACCAGACTTACGTAGTTTGCCACCACTGAGTTTAATAAATGATTTGACAAAATTTTAATCGAACCAAACTACAAAACCTAAAAAATTTAAATTATAATTTTTTTTAACTAATGAGGCTAAAATTCTATATATATTTTAAACTAAACAATCGTAGAATCAAGTTTTGGTAATTTAATTGCCTCTTCTATATCTTAGATGGATGTAGATGAGTATTTGGTATAATCTCCTATTGTCTAACAGATAACCAATGGGTTTAGGTGGGTCTAGCTAGCCAATCCGACCCAAGACCTTACTCTTAAATGACTCATTTAGAGCCATGGCCGTTTGAAGCCAAACTAATCTAGATACGTGACTCGACTCAATCATTTTGCCATGTATAGTATCTTCAATTGCATGAGTTAACTTCTAATTTTTTGGCATAAGTTGAAATGTTTTTTTTTGGTAATTATGGTTTCCGACTTTTTGGCCAACTAATCCACCGAGTTTGAAGCCTAAGTTGAAGTGTTTATTAACTATTTAGTAGATTATGTTATAAATTCTACTTGAATTTAGTTTTCTTTGTTTAGACTAAAACCAACCCAATTCATGTTATGATGTTTGACTAGGTTTTATATGTTTTAAAATTGATCAGATCTAGTTTTAATTTTGCATTTACTAATTTCCAAACATATGAACATAATCATGCAACCCAGAAACCCGACAACCAAATCGATGAAACCCACCAACCTTTTTGGCATTTGTAGATTACTTCTGTGAAGTTTGTATAGCCGCTTTAAAATGACAAAAATATCGTATTTAGAATTGTCTTTTGAAACAAACTTCAAAAGAGATTGGTTTATTGAAATAGTTATAACTACTAGAGTAATTGCAAAAATCGTCTTTGTGGTTTGTCTAAATAGCGGGTTTCGTCCCTAACCTTTTGTAAATGCGTGCACCATCTTTATAGGGAGCTTTGGGTTGCAGTTTTCTCCTTTACTAAAGTAAAATGACAAAAATGTCCTTGTCAAAACCTGTAACTCGGGGACTAAAACTGCAACCAAAAGTTCATACAGAGACGGTGCCTACACTTTTCAAATGTTGGAAACGAAACCTGCGATTTAGCCAAACCACAAGGACGATTGTTGTAATTCACCGTTATTACAATTATTGTTTTTCTTTCATATTTGCAAGCTTTTAGCCAATTTTATTAGATTTCAGAATGTTTAATATTTAATTTTTATTTTGAATTTTTGTGAAATTTTAGGCAACACTTTGACGACACCTTAACATCAAATTGGAACCGATTCGTTTAATTTAGATGTTTTCAATTTGGTTTGGTTGTCAGATATTGTGAGTAATACCATTTAGGGTTGCTCGGGCGAGAAATAGGGGCGTGCAAAATTCGGGTTCGCCAACAAAAACTGAAAAAATCGAAACCTAACCAAATCGAAAAAAACTAAACCGAACTTGTAACGAATCGAATTTTCAAAAACCGAACCGAATCAAATTAAATATTTGATTTTCAGTTTCGATACGGTTTTGACAAATGAAAACCGAAAACCAAGTTCACATAAATATATACTTTTTATACATTTATATAAAAAAATCAAAACTTTTTCATAGTATAGATATAACATTTTTTTAGTTTGAAAATTTTTTATTGGTAAAAATTTTATACAATTAAATAAATAAATAGTTAAAATTATGTAATTCGTGTTATTATATTCAGGTAATATAATTTGAATTCAGTTAGATTCTTCTCTCAGTTTTGCCCTAAAAAAAGTTTAAGCAAATAAATCAAATAAAGCGTTGCTCGGGCCAGAAGGACGTTAATGTCTCTTGGTTAGTCAAGGGCTCAAGATATCTTCAACCTATTTAAACGAAATATATTCTCTAGATATATTATATTTAAAGCATGTATATCTTCACTTTCTATAAATATACGCAAAAACCTACGTACGTCTCACATTTATATTCTTTTCTAAACCTTTGTTATCGAAACCTAATAAACCAAAGAGGCGACAATGGAGGTACATGTTCCACATGACGTCATGTTGAACCACATACTACTAAGAGTTCCAGCCAAAACTGTTGGTCGTTTCAAGTGTGTTTCGAAAGAATGGCACTCGTTACTTTCGTCGGATATGTTCACAAACATGCACATCGACGACCATAAAAACAACCCTAAACTTCTGGTCTTGTCTAAAACTGAAACATCAATCGAGTTTACCACCATCGACTGTGAAGCGCCACCGAGTGCTAAGGGTTTCACTCCCACACGCCGCCCTTTACCACCATTCGAAGGCATCACTCCTCGTAATATTTGTATACTAGCATCTTTTCATGGATTGGTATGTCTAGGCATAATAAAGGATAAGCATGATGTTGAATACTCTGATCTAATCTTATGGAATCCTTTGACCGATGAGTATAAGAGGTTGTCCAAATCTATTTCTCACAAGGAATGCAACAATATTTGGTATTCGTACTATTCAGATTTTGGATTGTATTACAGCTGTTGTGAAGATGACTACAAGCTTCTATTTGTAAATTATTATGATGATAATGTTTACGTATACTCGTTAAAATCGGACTCATGGAGAAAAGTAGACGTCTCTCAACATACAAGTATACTTTATCATGGACGTTTGACCGGAGGTACTTATTTGAATGAAAATCTCTACTTTTTACAACACTTGAACGGACGGTTAAGTTCAATTGTAAGGTTTGACACAAAACCTGAACGGTTATCAAAGATAGAAACTCCCTCTAAAATAAGTGATTATGGATATGATTATTCAGCGACTATTATGGTTAAAAGTGACTGCATTCATGTTTGTGTCAAGTATGACATGAAGATAAGTGGCTTTAAAAGGAACTGTATTAAGTTGTGGAAGTTGGATGACAATGAGAATATGAAAGAAGTGGTAACTTATCAACTAAGGACGCATGGTTATAATCATATTAGTATTAGCTATCTGATTCCATTCCACTTAATGAAGAACGGAAACTGGCTCATGAGGAACCGCTCTTCTTGCAAAATTTATGAAGTAGATCTCAAAAAGAAGAAGCATATCAAAGACAAAGGCAAAGGCAAAGAAGAAGGCAACATCTATGACGACTTTGAGTATGTGGAAGTTAGATTTATCCCAAAAAATAAGAGAGTCGCCGAAGAAGGTAGATACATTGAAACGTTTGTGTCACCCAGTCGATATATGAAGTAGCCATCAGCCTCATAGTTTTATTTTAACATTGGTTATTGATCTTTTTGTTTCCATGTAGACAGAAATATAACAAATTTATCAGTAGGTAACTGTGTTTAATTGGTTATGCAGCCAACCTTTTTATTCAATATATCTGTTAGTAATCTTTTGGTTCGCTAGCTTCTAATTCTTTGCAATACTATATATTCATAGTCATTCCAATTAAGCCACAAGTTTCAAAGATGTTATGTATGGTTAACTTTTAGTTATTTGGTACAATTTTATGTATGTATAATGTATGCCTAATACATTACCAATATCATTCAAATGTAACATTGAGCGTTAAACGTCATACGTTTTTATCTGTTTTCTTACATTTTTATCAGTTTTATACGTTTTCGCCTGTTTTCATACGATTTTGTTCGTTTTTAAACGTTTCATCCAATTTTATATGTTTTTAAACATTCTTATACGTTTTCATCCATTTTTATACGTTTTCAAACGATTTTATACGATTTCGCCCATTTTTATACGTTTTTATTACGTCTTCATACATTCTTATCCGTTCTTATAGGTATTCTTAAATTTTCATACATTTTTATCCGTTTTATATGCTTGCGTCTGTTTTTATACATTTTTTTGTTTTTATCTATTTTTTGTTTTCGTACGTTTTTTTCCGTTTTAATAGGTATTAATCCATTTTATACGTTTTCTTACGGTGTTATACGTTTTTTTTTTACATTTTCATACGTTTTTATCCGTTTTTATCCGTTTTTATACTTTTTATTACCTATAAAAATTGGCAAAAGTATAAAAACGTAAAAAAGCATATAAAACAGACGAAAACATATAAAAATAAATGGAAATGTATAAAAACGGACAAAAACATATAAAACGGGCAAAAACGTATGAAAACATATAAAAATTGATAAAAGCGTAAAAACGTATTAAAACAGACGAAAACGTATAAAAACGGGAGCAAATATGTAAAAAGAATAAAAAAGAATGAAACTTATAAAAATGGATAAAAACATTTGAAAACGTAAGAAAAATATATTAAAATGTTTGAAAACGTATAAAAACAAACAAAAACGTATGAAAACACAAACAACAGACGAAAATGTATTAAATGGATAATAAACATAAGAAAACGGATAAAAACGTATGAAAACGTCAGAAAAATGTATAAAAACGGACGAAAATGTATAAAAACGGACGAAAACGTGTAAAAACGGACGAAAACATATAATGTCAAAAAGAAAACATATTTTTGAGTTTTTTTTGCAAACGATCGTTAGTCAAAAGGACTAACGGTGAAAATAGATGACTCTAAAACGTATTATAATGAAACAAAATTTGAAAGTTGGATAGGTACTGTGGTAGTATTTTGAGTTTGTATATGATATGTAAACAAATGGGAAAGTACATTGCTATTACATACTATTAATCTTAAAAAAAAAAAAAAGTTTGGTAAACTTACCTATTTTAATAGTTGTGTGTAGCCATGTTTCTTTTATTGTTATTAAATCATCAACTTTTAAATTTCAACTTTTGTGTATTTACGTATATAAAATGACTATTTTACTTAGAATCGAATAAAATCGAACCAAAATTTTTTAATTAGTGTATGGTTTGAGTTAAACCAAACCAAAATATTTAATCAGTGTTTAGTTTGATTTATGGTTTTGCAAAATTTTAACTAAGCTGAACAGAATAACCCGAATATTTTCATAAAGGGATTTTAAATTATCTCTATCCATTTTTTTTTAAACTAAGTATGCTAAAATCCTAAAATATCTTTTGAACTCAACAATGTTATAATCAAGTTTTTGATAATTTAGTTGCTCCCTCTATATTTTAGATGAATATACGAGTACCTTTATCAGTTATCAGAAAACACACTCACCCACTTTACACCTCAGAACTTCCTCTCACGTTCTCTCACTTTCACTCATATTGGTCACATCATACTCACCTTTCAAATATATTTTTCTTATTCCTCTCACGTTCTCTCACTTTCACACCTATCCACCTATCTCACTTCTCGCAATATATCTCACTTATGCCTCCGGCAAGGCTTGAACGCACAACCTCACAAAAACTCACAATCCAAATAAATAATATAAACATTGCACGAATATCGAGTGGTGAGTAGCTCACCATTGTGAGCCTTTTTTGGCCTCACTCACGCGTCACACGAACACCCATTGGGCTCACGAGTGAAAACCACCCTTCATGATAGGTCATCCGTGACCAATAAGGGCAGTCTAAATGAGTATTTGGTATAACCTTTAATTGTCAAAGAGTTAACAAACGGATGGCACTCATTACTTAACGACTATAAAAACAACCCTAAACTTCTGGTCTTGTCTAAAACTGAAACATTATTCGAGTTTACCACCATCGACTGTGAACGCCACCGAGTGATAAGGGTTTAACTCCCACACGCCGCCCTTTACCACCATTCGAAGGCATCACTCCTCGTAATATTTGTATACTAGCGTCTTTTCATGGATTGGTATGTCTAGGCATAATAAAGGATATGCATGATGATGGATACTCTGATCTAATCTTATGGAATCCTTTGACGAATGAGTATAAGAGGTTGTCCTAATCTAATTCTCACCATGAATGCAACGATATTTGGTATTTCGGTTCAGATTTCGGATTGTATTACAGCTGTTGTGAAGACGACTACAAGCTTCTATTTGTAAATTATTATGACGAGAATGTTTACATATACTCGTTAAAATCGGACTCATGGAGAAAAGTAGACGTCTTTCAACATGAAGGTAGAGTTTATCCTGGGCGTTGGAGTGGAGGTATTTATTTGAATGAAAATCTCTACTTCTTACAAGTATACTCGAACGGACGATTAAGTTCAATTATAAGGTTTAACACAAAAGCTGAACAGCTATCGAAGATAGAAACCGCTTATGTTGATTATTTTGCCACTATTGTGGTTAAAAGTGATTGCATTCATGTTTGTGTCAAGTATGACATTAAGATACGTGATCTCGGAAGGAAGATCACCTATATTAACTTGTGGAAGTTGAGTAAATATGGAAATATGAAAGAAGTGGTAAGTTATCAACTAAGGCCACATGATTTTTATCATATTAGTAGCTATCTGATTCCATTCCACTTAATGAAGAACGGAAACTGGCTCATGAGGGATGATCGCTGTTACAAACCTGGAATTTATAAAGTAGATCTCAAAAGTAAGAAGCACATCAAAGACAAAGGAAAAGGCAAAGGCAAAGAAGAAGGCAACATCTACGACGACTTTGAGTATGCGGAAGTTAGAGTGCATGATAATCATAATATAGTCTTCGAAGAAGGTATTTACATTGAAACGTTTGTGTCACCCAATCGATACATGAAGTAGCCATCAGCATCATATTCTTATTTTAACATTGATTATTGATCTTTTTGTTTCCATGTAGACAGAGATATAACAAATTTATCAGCAGGTAATATTAACTGTGTTTAATTGTGTTCATCGAACTTCTTCAACTCTAACCTCATCGTATTGGCAATCGTTTCTGCTGAAAACATAAGTTTAGAAGAGCATTCCAAACAAATAAATGTAAACAAATACTGTAACTTACATAATACCAATGGCGGCTCCGTTGGTGATAACCCACATTAAATAGAAATTGCATAACTTTGCTAAGTTATGATAATATGTAACTAAAAATGACAGTGATACTTATTTGAGACATGCAAATTGACTAATTTATATTATCGATCAAATTTAAGTACCATTCTTAAACACTTCCATTAATACGATCAACACATCCGTTGATCGAACTTTTATGTTATAAATAACGATTAGAGAAACCAAACAACCTAATTAAAATTTAGAATTAAAATTATTGCTTCTCATCTCCATCCCAACTGGTTTTCATCTTAGGACCCTCAGGCCCTTCTTCACCAAATAACTCATCAGGGAGCTTATTCAAAACTTTTAAGGCGAGTTTTCTGACCAAGCGTGGCAAATATTGTACGGCTTTCATGACTTCTGCAGTAGTGTCATAGCTAACTTTAGGACCCCATCTACCTGTATAATCCAACCAGTATGGCGGCATATTATTGTTGTAAGTAGCAGAAACCTGATAGCTCTTTGCTGCAATATCCAACACGTTACCGCCTGTGTCAGTGTCATCCCTAAGACCAAACCCCCAATGGAAGAATGATTTTCTTGGATAAGTAGTGGTGAATGCGTCCATTAGCATTTGTTTGTCATCTGAGTCAAGTTCTCCTGCCCAATGCGTGTGCTTACTTGGAGCATTGTAATGTGAATGACCATGTAAGGATGCGTATACCACTGGCCGTGTTCCATTAATAAACTCAAATTCGCTAGCATCAAGCCATACTCCTTTGGCATGTTGAGATAGAAAGATCTGAGTTAATTTCCCACTATAGTTTTCGATCCTTAATGTAATATGTTCCCAGTCACCAACATGTTCCCCTAACTTTCCTAAGGGAATGGTGAAAGGTCCTAGCTGAAACTTCGCTCCGCCATTAAAAGGATAATACAACCATATGGCTAGATCAGTAAACGTGCCCCCTAGTGCGGATTTCACATGTATATAAGCACTTGCATCGGGCAAAGACCCTTTCTTCACCCTATCTTTTTCAGACTCATCAGATGGGAGATCTAGAAATGCATCATCCACTGAACCCTTATTCGGAAGGTTCTCACCATTATTGAGCACAGGCGATGGATCTTTGCCAAGTTGGTATAGCTTTGCCCCATTTTCAAAAAACCATTGCACAGATGAAGGGAATAATTCTTCATTAGGGTGAAAATAGACTAAAGGAGCATAAACATCTATCATAGCTTGAATTTGCTGAGGATTAGGTTGAGCAGAAGAAGTACTATCGCTCTTGACCATCTTTAAACACGCTAACTTGTGCCTATTCGAGCCACTTAATGCCAAAAATGTACCTGTAGGAACACTTAGTCCACTAGTACTTCTTGGCCTTGTGGTATACAGATTTATGTTACTTGAACCCCATATCCTTTCGTCCACTTGAGTTAAGTCTGTTAAGTCGGATCGAACACACATGACCTTGTGAAGTGACGGTTTTTTTGGTGAAGTTGTGACAATGTGGCCAATGGCTTTATAGCCAACAGGCGCTATTGGGAGCCAAATATAACCATCTACATTTTGTCCGATATCTAAACCTTTACTAGTCCAAATAAGAGTGTAGTCTATGGGACTCTTTAGGGCACTATCAAATAGGTTGCTTGTAGTGTCTTTAGCCGTAAGGACGACTGAAAACTTGGCCTTATAATTGCTCAGTTTGCAAAAGTGGCCAAGCAAATGGAAGCCTCTTGGAATATTAGTTGGCTCATAAAATGATGCACCAAGACCATTTGGTCCGCCATTCCTTGTTTCCCAAATTTTCTTGAAAAACTTAGCTCTAAACACCTCTAATCCTCCAAGATCAATTTTCCCAACTGCAAATTCTCCACCTGGGCACACAGAAGGTTGAGATTTATTAATTTAATGTTTTTAAACAAATTATTAGGAGTTGATGCACATTACAAAATGAATTTAATTGTCTTAAAAGCTTGCACAATAGACACATAATCATAGGTATCTATTATTTAACAGAAGTATAAATCAAGAAGTAAGCTCTTCAAATCTTTTAACAAGTACGTGATTATATATTACTACACGATAATTATGCATTGCAAATCTTTTAATAAGTGATTATGCATTACTACACAAATAATCGCGCATAGCGACGGTGTATAATGACAAATAATTATATTTGCAAACATGTGGTTCTGGTGTGATTCTTGATGCAAGAGTTAAGGGTTTAATTTTTGGTCATTGCGAGAAAAAAAAATATGAGTTGAAAACGAAAAATTAAAAAAGTTTAACTAATAAACCATGTAACTTAAAAAAAGCAAAAACAAACTATATGACATCAATATGAGAAGAAGATTGGCAGGGAAATTGGTTACCTTGAGGATATACAGGAGGTGGAACATGACGATCAAATGATATAACCTCGGTATCGTATCCCACATTGTCATTATGTTCCAGTACGGTTGAGAACTCAGTATACGGACGATAAGCACTACAAACAATCTGAAATATCAAAATTGTTTGAAGTATATGAAAAAATAACCTAACTGGAACAATAGACGACATGTTTTGATTAATTATAAATGACTACAACTTCTTTGAAGGAGTTGTGATGAATGAGCATAGTGTCAAGACTTGGTGTATATATAGGTGAGAGTGCTAGAACCTCTAAGAGTAAAAGATTTTTTGTGCCAAATGTAAGACAAAGAAAAGATTTGCTTGTTGTGTACCAAAAAAACAATCCGTTCATTTACAAAATAATTCACAAAAATAACTATGGCACAGCACAATCTTATTTAAAGTTGGTTGTATTTCTCTCTTTTGAAACTATGACAGTACTATTGTAGTATTACTTTGTTCTTAGAAATAATATATTTCTTGGGTATACATTCAATCTAGCTATTTTACATTTGTGGCATTAGTTAGTTAAATTATGTCTTTGTTTTACATCTAAACTATCCAATCCATCTCAAAATTATAGTACATTTTTTTAATAATATATATCTCAAAATAATTCTCCACACTTCTTTTTAACGAATAAAAAAAGACTTTACTTGTTGAATATTCTATTTAATTTGTTGAAAAATGTAGTAGTCTCATTTTTATTAAACTGTGTGATTTTGTTTCAGGATAATACTTTTGAGACAGAGGGAGTAATTGGTTTGAATTATCATCTGTAAATCTCATGACAATACTTTTAAGACGGATGAAGTAATAAATTTATTGCATCGTTGTATATCGCATAACTGATAAGTTTCGTAAGTAAGATCTTACTAATAGTTGGCTAGCTTGTATTCAATATATTAAAAGCTTCCATCGTTATGATTTATGAAAGTGTATAAAAAATGATAGTAAAGATGTGTTTCATGCTTTATGTGGAATGAAAAAATCTCACATCTTGAATCTTTTCTAAATTTTCTAAATTTACAGCAATTGCACTTTATGAGACTTTTATAAAACTTTAACATGTTTATACATAATAATCAAGAAAGGTCTATAACAAAGGTATGTAAATATTTAATTATGTAATGGATTTGGTTAGGGATGAGCATGGGTTTGGAACTGGAACCGGAACCGGTGGAACCGAGAACCGGAACAAATATAGTTTTTGGTTCCGATTCCGGTTCTAGTTCCAGTTCCGGTTCTTCAGGTCTACCCGATTAGGAACCGCTTTTTTGAAGAAAAAAAATAACTTAATGCACTAATGAATTACGCCAATAAAAAACACAATTTTTTTTAAATTTTTTTTTAAGCACTTACAACCATTTACGTTTAAATTTAACAACTAAATTGTTTACATTTTTAACACAACAATAATGCATAACAATTTGGAAAATAAAATAAAATAACTTCAAATTTTGTCCAACAAAATACTAAGACTGTTCATAATTTCATAGTTTGTTTCTCTTTGTCTCTTCCCGTTAATTTCTCTGTTTGTTCTTTCATATCTTTTACATTCCCATCGTCTTTAATAAGATCTTCATCATCCCAATTAATTTGCATTCTCGACTTTCAAATCTAAGCTTCTACAATTGGCGTCGACAAGCGAGTTCAATAAGGGTCTAGTACACGCTACTCGTACTAAACGCCGCTTCGGATGCCACGGTTGATGATAGTTTATGTGACTTTCTCACCCAAACTTTAGTTGTATTAACATTAGATTTGAGATAGTGTGTGATAAAGCTACTTTCTAAAATTCTCGACGTGTGTAAAATTAACATATAATCGAATAAATAGTATTGTTCGTCAAAAAATTTAAACACATGGTATTCATCGATGCAACGCACGGATAACTGTTTGGTTTTATAAGTAAGTATTCAATATTTATCTTTGTGACTGATTCTATTTACTTTATGGAATTTCAACTTATACCCACTGAAAAAAGAGTTACATATTTTACAAAGAAATGGAAGAAATATCCAAAATATCAACTAAAACTATGTGTTCATCAAACTTCTTCAACTCTAACCTCATCGTATTAGCAATCATTTCTGCTGAAAACATAAGTTTAGAAATGCATTTCAAACAAATCATTGTAAACACATACTGTAACTTACATTATACCAATGGCGGCTCCGTTGGTGATAACCAACGTTAAATAGAAATTGCATAACTTTGCTAAGTTATGATAATATGTAACTAAAAATGACAGTAATACTTAATTTGTTGAATATTCTATCAAAGAACATGGCTCTATGATAACAAAAATAATTAAAAAAAATAATAATTCCAGCCATGAAATCAAATTCCTTTTGGCCAAATGAACATTGTATTGATTCAAATAAGAAAAGATTAACTCATATAACAACTTACCTTCTATTGATACATTGAGATTAATCTTGCGCTATCCTTGCAAACAAAATATTTCAAAAAGCTAAAAGCTACCTTAATTGACTACTTGCGAAAAGAAAGTGAAAAATACACCATTGACATTATTGTGAAGTCTCGTTATTATGCATTTCCTTTGAGTAACCTGACCAAATGAGATGGGGTTTGATGAAGTTGATGACGTCCCAAATCTGTCTTTGCCCATAATAAGTCTTGATTTTGCCCGTCATCGTACACGCTTTAAACCACAAAAGTAACTAGCTAAACACCACATCAACCACCTGAAGAAACTAAAACAAACATAAATTACCTTTTGTTGCAGGTTCAAAACGCGAGAGAATATTAAAAATACAATACAGTAGCATACAAATATAAAGTATCAATTATGGCCTTGAACAATTTCTTTAGTAGTGCTATGAACTAATTGAAAAGAAACAATTGGATAGATGAATAACCCCTCAAGAGTACTGGATATTAAGAAATAGCAATGTCAATCTGAATGTGTTGTTGGGAAAATTAAAATGCAGAAATACATGGTGAAACAAAAGCCCCTTATTTTGTCAAATGAAATAATCCTAATAAAAAAATTATTAGTAATTATGTACCAGAATTGCATTATGTATTCACCAACATTCATAGATGGTCATGTTCATGGTGCAACAATTGCCAACAATTTCAGTTCTCAGGATGCTTCAAACATAAAAGGTAAGACTATAAAACTATGCACCATGTAAACAAAATGTCTTGTTCTAATGTTCTGCTTTGAAGCTTTTTTTTTTTTTTTTTTTTTTCGGTAAAAGGTCAAAGACCCGGTAAATATATTACCCTAAAAAACGTTTAAGTACAAACCGTTACATAGGCAAAAAACTTATATAACAAGATACTTCCTATTCTCCATATAAGAAAATAAGCCACCACTCAAAATATAACATTAGACTCCTATGGATATAAAGTTACTTCCTACCAAGGCCTTGGAGCTTGATACCATACGTGTCATAATAGGCATCCAAGTTATCTGGAAGAACGTAAACTTGATCTGCATAGTTATCAAAACCATAGTCATCATAGTCATCTTCGTGATCATGACCACCACCAAATAGATTACTGGTCTCATCAAAGATGTTTACAACCTCCTCATCATCACTATCAGAATCCACAATCTCTCCCACATTAGTGAATGGGTTAACCCTCTTAGTAAACGAAGTAGCCGGGAAATACTTATTATAACCCTGATAATCAACCTCTTTAATAGGATTACCATTATCATCAACAAGAGCAGCTTTCCCATCAATAAGAAGCCTTTCAAATTCTCCAATTTTCTCAACAATGGGGTAGGACCAGCCGCGTTAGCTACCATTGAATCACTCACAAGCGGATCTTGTGATACATTACATGTCTCGATAGACCCAACCTCCTTTGCTTTCATTGTATTACTAGAAACCTCTACATCAGTAGGATTGCCAGATTCATCAGAATTGATCGTATTAAGTGCATCAAAAGGGTTAGATGTAGTAATCTTCGTCCCACTCGTACTTGCCACATTAGTGGTACTTCTTCTACTATCCACCTTCTTGGGTTGTGGAGGAGGCGCTTTAGGTTGATACCTAAATTTAGGACCCACTTTAGTAAAACCTCCCTTACTTGGAACACTTGGACCACCATTCCTACCCTTATTCTTGTTAGTGACAGGTTGAAAACCATCATTAACGGTCTGTTTAGGCTGAGTAGGAAGTGGAACAGATTTAGGACAATCAATCAGCGTATGACCAAATAATTTACATGTATCACACCGAGGCGGTTTCCATTCGTATTCCACCTGAATCTTTTCAATAGTAGATCCTGTCCCATCAAGTAATGGTATCTCAACAGTGATGCTCTCCTTAAGAACCTGATCTGCTTTAACTTCAATCAAGCATCTAGCGAAACTACTTTGTCTCTATGATTCCATGCACATTTGACTAGTATAAGAATCTAACATTTTTGGAGTACCAATCAATGTAGCTAGGAGACTGAGACCATCATCAGAAAACATAGCAAGGGGCAAATCATGGAATTTAACCCATACCGGAATATTAGTCAAATCCTCTTTAAGCAGATTAGTATTCAAAGTCCATGGTTTAAGAATAATTGGGACATTCCTAATCATCCACGGTCCGTTTTCAAGCACATTATCAACACCTTTACGAGTGGAAAACTTAAAGAAAAAAAACCCCTTCGCATTCATCATAACTTTTTGAATACCATACTTGGCCCATGTATTACGAACGTAATAATCAACAACCGGAAAAGCAATACGTTTACCTAGGAAGTAACCATAAAGGGTATTCTCAAATTTAGAGTTTACCTCCTCAACAACTTTTATAGGAATGGAGAGATCCACCCCCCTTTAGATTTTTTACTACACTCCAACCTACGAAAATTTGATTTAAGCCCCGTCGATTAATTAGCGAAATTCGTACCACTTGTAACACCAACATAGACATAGGTAATGTATTAACCCCAAGATAGATTGAATAATTGTAGCCTTTGGTTAATTTGTCCTTAGGTGGAGAAACATATACCCTTCCAGCTTTAGGATCTACACTAATACCATCACCACTAGGCAGATTATCCCCCCTAGTGGTGTCCTCATCACTGTAAACTGTAGATGGGGAATGTTGCATATTCAAAATACATGTAACACCAAGAGGCCCTGCATCCCAAAACACTGAATCATCAATACTCGCATGTGAAACCGGCTTCACAACCTCATTGGCATTCATATCCCTTGACAAGCACAATCGAGGGATTTACATCATGTGGAACGGCCCACAGAGGTTCCGCTGCCTACAATCCATTAAGGCATCCTTATCAACGTTAGGCACACCCTCCATCAACACAACAATAAGCAAACCCTAACCAAAAGAACACAATCGAAACAAGAAAAAACAACCCGAACCAAACCACGTAATCGCTACGTATTAATTAAACCATAGTAATAAACTAGGGTTTATAAGCATAATCAACCATAGATCAACCCATGAATAACAAATATATCAATTCAGTAATAAGGACTTAAAGCTACACGAATCAGCCCAAGCTAGCGATCAAGTATTGACGATTATACCAAGTAATGAATTCAATGCATGCATGAACCACCGACCACTTAATTTAAAACAACCACCGACTTCAAAAAAGTGTCAAAGATGATAATCAGAGGTGTGAAGAGAAAAAGAGACTGAGAAATTGTTTTTTTGTATTTTCTTGTATGCCATTACATCAAATCGTACAGAGATTAAATAGCCAATACAAAAGGCCTATAAAAGGAAAACAATAAAAGACATTGAAAAACTTTCTTTGTACATTTGGCGAATTATATGGGTCTTGGCGGTCTTGTGCTCCAAGAGTCAAAGATCTAAAATAGGAAATGATGGAGAACTGATCCTAAAAAATCTTCAATCATATATTTCAACATCCCCCCTCAAGTTGAGTAGTGGGATTTTCAATGCTCAACTTGCCAAGACAATGATTGAAGATTTTTTCTGCCTTTGTTAGAATATCTGCGAGTTGGTTTTCAGAGCGGACAAACGGAAGTTCAATTATCCCTGCCTCAAGTTTTTCTTTAATGAAATGTCGATCAACTTCAATATGTTTTGTCGATCATCTTTGAATTTGGATTCTCTGAAATTTGAATTGCTGCTTTGTTATCGCACAAAATTTTCTTTGGATTGGGTTGGAGAATATCCTATTTCTGTCAAGAGTTTTCGTATCCATAATATCTCTGCTAGACCACGTGCTATACCTCGAAATTCTGCCTCAGCGCTTGACAAGGCTACTACCTTCTGTTTCTTGCTTCTCCATGTGACCAGATTTCCACCAACAAGAGTGAAGTAGCCAGATGTTGATCTTCGATTTCCTTTATCTCCTGCCCAGTCTGCATCGGTATATACGTGAGTTTCAAGATGCCCATTTGTCTTGAAAAGAACTCCATGACCAGGTGTCCCTTTGAGATATCTAATAATTCTCCACACGGCTTTCATATGGGTAACTTGAGGCTGATGCATGAATTGACTCACAACTCCGACTGCGTAGGCAATGTCGGGTCTGGTATGTGAGAGATAGATTAGTTTCCCTACTATTCGCTGATACTTTCCTTTGTCCGCTAGCTTAGCATTTTCCTCCATATAGAGCTTCTGATTTGGTAGCATAGGAGTACCCATAGGTTTGCAATCAATCATCCCTGTTTCTGCCAACAAGTCAAGGATATATTTCTTTTGGATGATGAAAATCCCTTGTCTTGACCTCATGACTTCGATTCCGGAAGTATTTAAGTCTCCCCGGATCCTTCATTTCAAATTCTCACGAATAGATTTACCTTTAACTTTGACATCTCCTCTTTATCATCACCTGTGATTATCATATCATCAACATAAATAATTAGGCATGTTACAAGTCCATTCCTCTTTTTAAGGAACAGAGTATGATCAGAGTTACTCTGCTTGAAGCCATATTTTCTCATGGCTAAGGTAAATCTGCCAAACCAGGCGCGAGGAGATTGCTTTAATCCGTATAAGGATTTCTTCAAGCGACACACTTCTCTAGTATTGGGATCTTTCATGAGTCCAGGAGGGACTTCCATATAGACTTCTTCCTTGAGCTCTCCATGTAAGAAGGCATTTTTTACGTCAAATTGAAGGAGAGGCCATTCTTTGTTTGCAGCTATGGAGAATAGAACCCTGATTGTGTCGATTTTGGCCACTGGTGAAAAAGTCTCAGAATAATCAATTCCGTATGTTTGAGTGTACCCCTTTGCCACCAGTCGGGCTTTGTATCTTTCAATAGTTCCATCTGGCTTGTATTTTATGGTGAAGACCCATCGGCATCCTACTGGTTTTTTTTCAGGAGGAAGGGTACATCTTTCCCACGTGTCATTTTTGTTTAGAGCATCCATTTCGACTTCCATTGCTTCTCTCCATTCTTTAGACTCAAGGGCTTGTTCAACTGTAGTTGGAATTTCTTCAGAACATAGAGATGTGGCAAATGCTTTGGCTTCTGGAGATAAATTTCCTGCTTGCCGTTGCCATTGGATATCGAGAGCTTGAGCTTCCTTCTCGGAGAGTATTACCTTTTGGAGGAACTCCTCTTTTGGATCTTGGGGGTAGAACATATATACGGATTCAGTTCGACCGTGGTGATTCTGATCGACTCATCCTCAAGTAACTCAAGAGTTTCAACATGCTCATGTTCTTCATAGTTAGTAACCAATCGGATGAATCATCACACTCTCGAGTTTGAGAATTACTTACCTGGGCGCGAGGTTGGGAGGAGCATCTTGGGTAGCACTGATATTGGGATCTTCAAATTGTGTGAATGGTTGGGGTGACTCGTCTTGTATACATGTGATTAACTTCTTGAGATGATGGCATCCATTTTAACCAACTCGATTAATGTCATAATCTTTATCCCACGACTGTGTGTTTGGTATAAAAATATTGGGTTTCAAGAAAGTCACAATTCATGGTGGTGAACATATGACGTCTGTTTGGGTTGTAACATCGATACCCTTTTTGATTAACTCCATACCCTAGGAAAACACATTTTGGCAGGTCCAAGTTTGTCGCGTTGAGTTTTGGGTATATGAACAAACCGCAGAACAACCAAAGACCGCAGTGGCTTTAGGTTAGAGTTGGAGGGATTTTGGTAAACTCGATGGGTTTGAAGAGGTGTTTTGAATTTAAGAGCATGTGTTGGTAGCCGATTAATGAGGTAAGTAGGCTGTGCTTGCATGACTCGAGCCGAATGATTTAGGAACTTGGGAGTCAATTAAGAGAGCACGGGTTATCTCTAGGAGGATACGGTTTTTTCTTTCAACAACACCATTTTGTTCGGGGGTATATGCACATGAAGTTTGATGAATCATTCCTTTTTCTTGAAAAAATTGTTTCATGGACTTATTCACAAATTCACTTCCATTATCCTATACCTTAAAATTTGGATGGATTTTTTGAATTGTGTTTGGATCATGGCGTAAAACCAAGTGAACTTTTAAAACTTCGATTTATGCCTCAAAAATAGATCCAAGTCATCACGGGTACAATCATCCACAAAGAGTAAAAATACCTAAAGTTTTGTCCTCCAATAAGGAGCCGGACCCATATATCCGAAGTGAATTAAAGAAAGGTGACTCCACTTTTGTGTTATTTGGTTTAAAAGTTGATCGATGGCTTTTAGCAAGCACACAAGTTTCACAATTTATTGGTTT
This sequence comes from Chrysanthemum makinoi, assembly GCA_910596185.1. NCBI lineage: Eukaryota > Viridiplantae > Streptophyta > Magnoliopsida > Asterales > Asteraceae > Chrysanthemum > Chrysanthemum makinoi. The sequence goes on from OU343222.1 coordinate 19,885,137, forward strand.
ATTTGAAGGAAAAAGTTTAGGGAATAAAAGGTGTAGATACCGAAAGTGGGCCGGATGTCCTAGAGCGCTTATACCACCAAAGCCTCCCGTCTTGTAGTTCCATGAGCAAGCATCTTGCCGTATTACCATGTTGGGTCACCTCATCCACGTAATACAATCCTTGGCGTTAGGTGCCGCGTCCAATGATCACTCCCGTCCTGATATCCTGTAAAATGCAAAAGGTGGGATGCATCAGTACCGTACAATTGAGTTCTTTTGTCACATGGCTTATTGATAATAGCTTGTGTGACAATGAGGGAACATAAAGACAATTAGATAGTTTCAAAGTTGGTGAGATCTCAATGGTTCCCCCTCTTTTTACATCCACTATCTCTCCCTTTCCGCTTTGGATGTGGTTTCTTCTTGGATTAGAAAATGAAATTTTGAAGTCTGATAAGTCATACGTCATGGTGTCAGTTGCCCCGCAATCAAATAACCATTGTTTATCTTGTTTTTCAGACCAAGTTTGAGCCATATTGGCCCTTCCAACATATTTATGGGTTATTTTGCACTTTCTAAAACTTTCCTCTAGGAAAGGATTAAATGTGGCTGTATGTGATACTTTCATTTCTTGAGGCACTTTGACGCGGGTTTGGCCGGATATCAGGGTTCGAGGCGGCTTATGGATTTTATTAAAATGTGGGATGTTGTTGAATGCATGTATGGTGTTTGATAAAATGTCTGAGAAAGATGTGGTTTTGTGGAGCGCTTATGATTTCTAGGTGTGTTTGTTGCTTTGATTCTGGGAAGCTCTGGGTTTGTGGGTGTTTGGATGTCCGAGCCGCGGCGTAGGAGAGGACCGATCCGAGACTCCATTAATTTTTTTTTTTTTAAATCAAAGAAATTTGGATGAACATGGAATGATTTTCAAAATCATGAACCATGCTCTGATACCATGTCAAAGATGATAATCAGAGGTGTGAAGAGAAAAAGAGAATTGAGAATTGTTTTGTATTTTCTTGTATGCCATTACATCAAATCGTCTGAGAGATTAAATAGCCAATACAAAAGGCCTATAAAAGGAAAACAATAAAAGACATTGAAAAACTTTTAACGTACATTTGGCGAATTATATGGGTCTTGAAGTCTTGGTCTTGTGCCAAGAGTCAAAGATCTAAAATAGGAAATGATGGAGAACTGATCCTAAAAATCTTCAATCATATATTTCAACAAAAAGAACTATGTGAATTATCACTCAGTTATAGAATAAGGTTGATAGTACCATGCATTAGAAGACAAAACACAATTAATGAAGTAATTTCAACGATAAGGAAGAAAAAATTGGTACGATTAGGGATTGTGTTTTAATCGCCACATTCGCCAGGGAGAGAATCGTCTTTAGGGTTTAGATGCGTGTGTGTTTTTTTTTTTAAAGGTAAGATTCATAAGATTTATACAATTCAATAAGATTCAATAAGATTCATAATGTAATCATTTGCTTCTGTTCCAGCATCTATAATGATAGCATATCTATACTACTTATAGTGCATAAAGTCATCTCACTATTAATTTTAAGACGTACAAGAAATTAAGCATGTTTTACAACACTTTAATGCACTCGAATATTGTACAACAAAATAAAGCGTGGTGTCATTTTAAAACCAAAATTCTATCAAACAACATTAATGCTATTAAAAACACTCATTTATCAAAAATTACAACCATTTAAGCACAATATAGAATAGCTGCAACAAATTTTCAGATTTATAACAAAAATAAGCATAGTGTACAACAAAATAAACATGATGTATTTTTCAGACTTATTTTCAGACTTATAACATTAATGCTATTAAATTGGTCAATGTTATTAATGACTATAATGACTACTACTTACAAGAAAAGAAACATAGTGTACAATATTTTAATGCACATAATTTTCAGACGTACAAGACAAGATGCATTGTGTACAACAAAACACCACATTAATGCTATTTAATGTAGTCAATTATTTAACTGATTAATAAATACAATTAATACAGTTATTAAAACACCCCTTACATAAGAAATACAAATTATCAAGCATATTGTACAACCAAATTAAACACAATTCTTGCATTAAATTTCACTACTACAAATAATAAAGCACATTATACAAATATTCAAGCCCAAACGGGCAACTAGCCAAATGGGCTTGAGGCCAACGGCTGAACCAACGGGCTCGAGTCCGGACATTAAGCCAACGGGTTCGAGCCGAACGGCACCCAGCAGCTATATGAAATTGTT
>OU343222.1:19887498-19959039 GCA_910596185.1 Chrysanthemum makinoi
ATTGCTATGACAAGAAAAATAGAATATAAGGAAGAATGAGCGTGTAAAAGGTGAGATTGATGAGGATGTGCGAATTTTCATCTGTGTGCGTGTCAGGTACTTTTCGTCGATGACATTCTTCTTTCGCGATTTGATGTCTGGTGCGAAAGGATGCTGAATTTCTTCATCAGTCATTAAGTGTGAGTCGTGAATCGTTAGGAATTAGATAGAGCTAGTTGAAGAATTTATAGACGGTTATTTTTTGAGTAGTGGTATTTTCTTGTTTAGAGAATAAGAAGTATCTTGTTATGTAAGTTTTTTCGCCTATGTAACGGGCTGAGATATGGGATTCACCCATATCCTTTGTACTTAAACGCTTTTTGGGTAATATATTTACGGTCTTTGAACCCTTACCACACAAAAAAATTTATCGACGGAGAATAATTTGTTATTGAAGAGATTATTTAGGAAGGCAGTTGTTGGCCAAAGATCAAGGGAAATAAAATCATCGTGATAGAAAATTTATTAAAGCTGCACCTCCGAATGAAAGAACGATTACCGTCTATGAAAATTGAAGGAGTAAAAACGGAGGCTTCAGAATGAGGAGAGGGAGCACCAAATTAACACAAAAATGAGTACGATAAGGATGGCAGTAAGTAAGATAAAGATACAAATATCCCAAATTGTTCGGAGGTGATGTCTAAAAACAAAGTAAAACAAGTCGAAGTGAGGCAAAGAAAAAATACACAATGTGTTGATAGCGCGTGTATGTTCGATTCAAAAAATAAAAGCGAATGAAAATCTAGGTTGTAGGTAACTTAAGGGTAAGTATCATTGAAAATACGTTGAAGCGTAGATTAAAACACCGAATGTACTGAGGTTAAATGAGGTTAAAAATTTAGCGTGAGTCTTATGAAGTAATTTTATAAGATTCGGAAGGTAAAAGAAGTTAGTTTGCGTCGTCATCCGATAAGGAAATACAAGTCAACGGTGTTCGATCAACGTGAGTAGTTGTATTGAGTAATCTCTGAGTGGGCAAAGAACTTTTAAGGAAAAGTCTCGGCATGTGAGCGTTAAAGATAAGCGCGTCATTAAGCATATATTGCTAGATGACGTTTACGATCTATGAATCAAAGTTTTATGGGCAAAACATGGTGTCAAGTCGGAACACTCAAGATCATTCTTAGGCTGAAGCTCTTACGTCCAGTGTTGAACTCCTCTAGGCAAGACTACGATATAATGACTTAAAATTGTTTCCAAGTGTATGAATGCGTGAGATGTTTGTCTTGTTACAAGTGACCGCCAAAGGTCTTATAGTCCGGTGCAACTTCTTGATATCCAAATGTTAAAGTGTAGTCATGCTCCAATGTGACTAAGTTATCTAGGACTTTCAGAAAGCCGTTGTCTCTTAAGCAATTTACATGGACATTTAATCCAACTCTCTTGATCATCGAGTCTTATCTTCCGGGATGAGTAGAAAGGTTGTACGCCGAAGGAATAGTGTCAAGGCACGACACACTACTACTGACAGTCTCAGATAGGGGTGTTCGATTCACTTCTAAGGTTAAATAGTGTATAGGTATAGTGAGTGTTACTTCTCGGAGGCATGGTTTTGAAATTTGTTAACATCATTTATTTGAGCAAGACATTATAAAATTTTAACCATAAATGTATGATTTAAGATCATTTGAGGACAAAGATTATTTACACATACCAAGGGATCAATCTACACCATCCATTTTATTTGATCTAATGGATAGATTAATCCCCAACGGTTAAAAACCCCACTTTCATCATCTTTTTCAAATATTAATAACTTTCAAACCGTTAATCGTTAAGCGAAAAAAAAATATATCATTATGACGAGCATTTAATTATCTTTCTATAGATAGGCACTTTGATATACTTTCGACAATTTTTATTCTTCGTATTTTTCCACGCTTTTTTAGAGTTTTTCGTTTTTTACGTTCTTGAAATTTGCATTAAAAAATCATATGTGATTAAACACTAATTTGAATATCACATGTGATATTAGTGTTATATCATATATGATATGTTATATCATATATGATATGTAATATCACATGTGATATTGTGTAATCAATATAATATATATATCATATCACATGTGATATCACATATCATATATGATTTAACACTAATATCATATGTGATATAAATTAATGTTTAATCATATATGAATTTTTTCATGCAAATTTCAAATAACGGTAAAAAAGATTAAAAAATGAACGATTTTTCTTTCGAAAGTATATCAAAGTGCCCGTCTATATAAAGATAATTAAATGCTCTTCGCGATGGTGTAAATATTTTTACTCAACTATTAACGGTTTAAGAGATATTTAAATTATAAAAAATATGTGAAATAATAAAATATTTTTAATCTCAGTTATTGATTTCTTTTTAGATGAATGGAGGAGATGAGTCCCTTGGTATGTAAAAAAAGTTTGGTATTTAAAATAACTCTCCTCTAAATATATTATGGTGCATCATTGTTTGATTTTTTATTTTTATTTTTTATAATCACGTAAAAAGATATGTCTGCAAAAATGTGTATACTGAAATAGCAATTTTATTATTATTATTTTTTTTAAATGGTTTGGATTTTTTTTATTAACTATTTAGTAGATCATGTAAAAATTTCTATTTGAATTTGGTTTTTTTGTTTTTAACTAAAACCAAACCAAATTCTAATATAGTGTTTGACTTGGTTTTATATGTTTTAAAATTGGGTTGATTTGGTTTTAGTTTCGCTTTTATCAATTTCCAAAACAGTTGAAAACGAATCATGCAACCCAAGAACTAAATCGATGAAACCCATGAAAGCTTTGTTTTTGTAGGTTACTTCTTTGAAGTTTGTCTAGCCGCTTTAAAATGACAAAATTAGTCGTACTCAAAATTGTTGTTTGAAAAAATGTTCAAAGGAGACTCGTTTATCTTATGCTTTGAGGACATGCTCTTCTTTGTACATCGCCTTGAGGCCCAAGTCCGGTTTGATCGGATGTTACGACTCCTTGGAGAAGATTATTACCTACGGACTGGTTTGGTGGTAGCGTTGGCTGCCTTACCCTCCCAATCAAGATGGGTGGATCGGGCATCCATGCGGCGAGTGACATTATCCAATATGCTTTCCTCGCCTCGCTTACAAACTAGTGATATGCATGACCAGATTCTGGTGAAAACGGGCATTAATTCTCGTGGTCCTTCGTTTCAGCATGCTCTTGACATTTTTAATAGTGCTTGTAACACAGACACGTTCTCTGTCACCTCTAACGCCTCGCCCCCATATGATGAAAACCTTGGCAAAGTGTTACTTTGGTATCATCGAGAAAGATCTTGTTTCCAAGTATTCGTTAAGTCCAAGGCAAGTGGCTATCCTAAGTTGTACCCGGGCTCCACATGCACAAGATTTCCTATTTACCATACCTATTGATGGGTTAGGCCAAAGGATGAATCATCGCCAATTCCGCTGGTATTGTGTTATAGGCTTAACATACCTATGTTTTTCGAGGTAGTCCTTGTCCGAAGCTGCAAAACATCGTATGGACAAATGGGGAGACCATACAGTTCACTATTCGGAAGCGGGGTGAAGTTTAGACATAACCTGGTGCTTGATATTCTTGTTGACATATGTTCCAAGGTTGGGATTTTGGTGAAAAAGAAGCCCCAAGGGGTTTCTTCGAGGATGGGAAAGAGTTACGCCAACCGGACTTGCTATTATTCAACCGGATCCAAGGTAAGGACACATGTTTGGATGTCACCGGATCTCCTTTAGCGGGTATTGATGCAAATTTGTGGGCTCCAGGGTAGCCTTACATAACGCTATGGAGAAGAAGAAAAAATGTCCAAATGTGAAGAAAATGGCTACAAGTTCGTCCCATTTGCCTTTTCTACTTTCGGTGAGCTTGATGCGGAAGCCTTGGATACACATTCACGTATCAAGACTGTTGTTGTTAGCCCTCAATAATGTCAAGAGTGGGGCTTTTATTTTTCATAGGCTAAGTTTTTGTATTCAGAAAGGAGTGGGAGCCCAACTAGTGTCTTGACTTCCCACCAACTTCTTGTAATATCTTTTTGGTTTTCTAATAAAGTGATGGTTTTATAAAATAATAATAATAATAATAATAATAATAATAATAATTATTATTATTATTATTATTATTATTATTATTATTATTATTATTATTAAGATTCTGTATGACTCAGGACATTGGAGCGCGTGCAGCAGTTCATATTTTTAATAGGATTGGTTTTGCCATTGCTAGATGTGTGGGGGCCCAGTTGGTTTCGAGGCTTCCCACTAATTTTTTGTAATCCTATGAGTTTTTAATAAAGTGATGTTATAAATAAAAAATAATAATAATAATAATAATAATAATAATAATAAAAATAATAATAATAATAATAATAATAATAATAATAATAATAATAATAATAATAATAATAATAATAATAATAATAATAATAATAATAATAATTTCCAAATCAATTTCCAAAACTCGTTTGCTATAGATAGAGGAGTGGGAACCCAACTAGTATCTCGGCTTCCCACTAATTTCTTGTAACCCTTTTGATTTAGTCCGCTACCACTTCATCAAAGAGCACGTAGAAGAGGGTACTATTGAATTATTTTTTGTGAAGACAGTTACCAACTCACGATCTATTTCTAAAGCCCTTCCAAAGAGCGGTTTGATGATTTAGTTCGACGAATTGAATGCAAGCGTAACTTGAGGAGTTAGAACTTCTTCTCGAATCTTCTTAAAAATGATTTCCAAAAAGCTTCGTTGTAAATATTTTTGAAAACCCAAATACAAAATTTGAAAAACAACAAAAGCTAAATATAAAATATAAAACTTTCAAAAAATACAAAAAATAATAAAACCAACAAAATCCAAAAACATTCTTCTCGACATGTCTCTCATAATGTCGATATCACATGACGTTTCTAGAAATGTCAATCAACAATGATACGGACATGTACATATGCTTGAGCGAGAGTTCTTTACATGTTTTCTAAAACATGTCTTTTCTCAAAAAATTCTTTCACAATGGCTTTTGTATACCGATTTAAACCGGACTAAAAATGATGATTTTGATTATTTCAAATCAAAACTCGTGTTTCTAAAGAAAATCTGGTGTGCAGCTTTAGTGCACTACATTTAAAACTGGTGAGAAATCATCATCATCTTGAGCACCTTTCAAGATTTTTCAAAGAAAAAGATTTTTCAAAATTTTGTGCTCAAGATAACTCCCTCCAAAACCCTTTATTGATTATGCTTTCTTAAAGGGGTAGTATAAATCCAAAATGTTCCAATTTCATGCTAAATTCAAATACGTTTGTCTCCCAAAAGATTCTAAAAATGATTTTTAATCCGTTGATATAAAAATATCACTAATATGCTATTTTGAGGAGGAGAAGCGCGATTAAAATATGATCAAAATGTTTAATAATCGTTGTTTGAATCTTAAAACTCGACTCAGTTGAAACCAATGAATTCTGAGAAATCAAAGTCAATAAATGTACCATTTCTAGAAACTCGTGATAGACATGCACTTTCATGGGTCTAACCTTCTTTTCAAGGAGAGTTTACAACTTCAAGTTAGCTATTAGAGCTAGTTGTCACCTAAAAACTGACAATGGAACTCTTTAACTAAGCAACGTAACCATGTCTCGTGGAGAATTGTTTATCATGAGCCAATCAATTCAAAAGTGTGAACTACCCTTCACCGTGCTGATTTAAGTTAAAACAATATAAGCACATGTGAAGTGTTCACGAAAATACAAAACTCTCAAGGTGTTAACAAAATATGTCTTATAATCATAAACACTTTGAGAGATTTTCAAGAAAAAGGTTTTATGGCAACATATGAATAGTCATGGAGTTATAAGGTTACTAAGGATAGGAAATTTGTTCTATGATCCTTGAGAGTTAGGGATCTACCCAAGGACAATACCATATAGTTAGTATTAGAAGTCCTTAGGTATGATTGAAAAAAGGAGTAATGTGAGAAAGGAGAAAGAAGGTTGAATTAAAAAAGAAAAGTAAAGAAAAAGGGTGAAAAGAAATAGCCCTCCATAATTCAACTTAGGGCGTAAAACCGTGTTCAATTCATCTACTACTAGTTGTCACTAAGATGACGCTGGTATTGAAGACAAAGATGTCATGGACCCAAAGGACCTTGCACTAAACCTTCTAGCCACTCAATTCCTCTTAAAAGGATTTGTTTCATTCTCACTGGGCACCCTACATAATCCATGACTTTTCTTAGAGATAGTTGGTATTGAAGAAGGAGACCCTCTCCCTAGTCTCCGCTTAAGAAAACCAAAATGCACTAATCGAGTCTAGAGCCACGGGATTCATTAAAAGATCTCTTAGGATCACTTAATACTTCATCACTTGTTGTTCAACAATAAGGACACAAGTGATATATTCTAGAGTCCTACGCATATCTTAGCAATACGCCAAGAACATTTAGAGTTCACAATTGTGATCCTCGGTGATTGAATGGAAACTCTGCCGGGGTCAACATCAAAAGCAACCAGCGTGAGTCCTCAGTAGTTCAGATGATCTCAATTATAGTCGTGAGGTGATGCTTCGGCTGACTCACGGAATTATAGATATACTTGTATGTCGTGTTAGCCTCTTGAGGCCTCCGTTCAGAACAACCTTTGTAAGAATTAGAGATGTGTTTTCACACTATGTTTTATAAAACCCTCGACATTAGAACTTATAAGTGCCGGAAATCCCGGAGATCCCTTTCACGAATTGAATCACGAAGGCGTGGTCGTTACTTGAATCTATTCATAGTAATGATAATTGTCCTCAACGTGATTAGGGCCGATTCGTAACCAAGGTGAATGGAATCAAGACATTCATCGATAAAACAATCTTAGTGGTCAATTCTTTAAGAAAAGTCCACAATGATCAATTGGTATTTTTCACTAACATATTCATGCGATTCTTCGATGATTGTTCCCGGGAAAAGACGGACCAACTCCCCATGCTCATACCAACATCACAACACATGAAAGTTCTCTTCAAAATCAAAGGCAACACAAAGTAAAAGATGATACTTCGTCAATGTCAAAGAATCTACAAAGTTCAAAGACTAGAGAACTTCACATCATTGCAAATTCAAATTCAAAAGAAGTGTGAGCATGGTGGAGAAAGACATGGAGACACCTATCCCAAAGAAGTTGACAAATGGCAGACAACACCATTATCTGATCACAAAGCATGAAGCAACAAAGAATCAAGACTATTCTATATCGACACACAAAGTTCAAGCTCAAGAATACTAAAGACTTTATCAAGTGGAGCATCTTTTGAATGACCACCCCTTAGGGGAGATTGTTAGCCTTAATAATAATTAATAGAAAGTGATGGTCATTCATTTAAGAACTTTATAGCGTGTGTTAGATATTATAATAGATCGGTCCAATGGGCTCGATGGATTGGGCTAAGCTAAATGGTTAGAAGTTATGTTAAGCTAGCCTTATGTAAGTTGTAATCCAATCCAACCCAATCCAAGCCCATACAAAGCCCATGACCAAGACTTAGGGAATTATGTTACTTGTACTATAAATACACCTCAAATGTGTCATTTGGCGGTGTGCTTGAGTGTGTAAGTGTGTATTTTCTTTATGATATAACAAGTTATTTCTCTTCATCTTTCTCTCTTGTTCATACGTACTATACACTTCAAGTCACCACCTTACTTGCTTCATCTTTACTTGTTTATCCGTTTGTTAAGGTTGTGTAAAGTGATAAGGTTGATAAAAACGAGGTCCTACTGAGGACCCAAACAATATTATGCTTTGAAACGAATTCAAAGGAGAAAATTCTCTTGACTATAAAACATAACTCATGAACTTTGCAACACTTCTGAAAATAGCCCTTATAACCACTTGTATGACAAACGTTAGACTATTTCACACAAGTGTGCTACATTTATAACAGCTTATCGGTATCTCGATTCCGAGGATAAATATCCATGATTTACTTAATGACAATGATCCATAAAGTACAATCATGTTAAGTTGGGATCTGTCATATATTCAATTCATTGAATATCACGTGAATTTGGCATGTCCGACGCATCAATATACTTTAAGTATATTCTACCAAAACTCAGATTTGTCTTAATTCAATGACATTCCCACACCATTGATCGACAACAAACTTTTAGATTAACATAAGTTATTCACGGATTAAACATGCAAATATATGATATAATATTAAGAAAATGAAAAATAAATATCACCAATATTTTATTTCATTTAAATAATATTTGTTCAAAACATCCCTTGTCCAAATACTAAATAAATCAATGCATGATAATACTAGTTAATGAATTATGTCTCAAGTAATGACAATCATACTTGTTGAAAAGACATAATTTCAACTAACTTTGATCTATTGGAATTTTGAGAATACTTATTTCAAGAATTCAACTAGTGAAGTTCTTGTATGTATGCATTCAAAATATCTTGATATTGCCACATAATATTTCATAAAGTGTGTGACATCCTCAACCACTAATTTATGACAATCAAACTTTCAAACATTTAAAGTTTGAAATATTTTTATTCTTTATTGTATATAATGCAACTATGCTTTTAGTTGAGCACAACTAGTTCACATGGCCATCAACAATGATGAAATCTTCCCATGACTAGTATTGAGTGTCATCTCAATTAAACCAACATCATTGTATTCAAACAATAATATGCTATTTAAAATCTCAAGAAACTTCAATATCTACAGTGTAATGTTTGATGCCTTCCAAACGTTCAAGTTTGTTAGCTATGACAATTACGCAACAATTGTTGTATTGCTCATCCATAAAATTTTGAGAGCAACTCCAGTGGTCGAGGAATGTAATTCTAAATTCCAACATATTCCATTAGAATATTCATTATGATGATCCAGAGAGCAAACGATCTTATATGGTGACTTAAAATGAATATAAACTATTAAACACTAAAGCGAGAATTTAATGTTTAACCTTTAGAAGAATAACAATTGATTATCACTAAACACCTCAATATATTATTAATATACTGAATACTCATAATAATATTAGGGGTTTACAACCTTGAAGTGTATCGACTCTAGATATCACAAAATGTATCTCTAACTCTAACCTAGAACCTCGTTTTATAGGCTAAGGAGTCCTTTACAATATACATTACGTATTCTACAAGATAACTACACTTTCCATACAAAACGACCTACTCAAGATATTATAGAATATTACAAGTTAAACCGACCTAAACAAACTAGCGATTCTTCATTACATTAGCAAGATGATTCCATACTTCTCGCCGTGGTTTATCTTAAGCGGTGGTTCCAATCCTTCTAGCCATGGTTTCATTTGTCTTTGGCGGTGGCTCCATACTTAGTATCATTCATTTAATAGAACCAAAACCCAACAATCCTCCCCTAAACTTGATATTTACTTCCAAAATCATCAAGTTTCTTTTAAGCTCATAATCTCTTATTTGGAGGATGTATCCAAACACCCAAAAACCTCTTCTTTCTCCTTATCACATCCCACTCTTCATCAACATCCTTTGATCTATTAGCCATTCTTTTCATTCTTCCTTGAGGCTTGCCTTTGATAGCTAGATGACCTTTCAAATCAGCAATCTTCTCAATTTTTAATAGCAGTGAATTAACAATAGGATTTGTAGCTTTAGTACACTTTTTGAGCAAGTTTAGCTTCCAACATCTTTCTTGCTACATTCTTTGTCGTTGGGTAATCTTTGTCAATCAGCATAAATATCTTCTCCTATGAAGTCTTAATAGCATGTACTATGCAAGGCTGATATAACATCCATTCTTCAACCTCATAATCTTTCCAAAATTTATCTTCTGGATTAGGTTGAAACATGTTCTTCAAAGGTATCCACATAGACCTAGACACTGTTCCAGTTGGTCCAAGCTTTCCACATCTAAAATCCATAACATTCCACGGTGGAAAGAACATCATATACCCAAAGCTAAAGTATTGACTTTTCCATCCATCTCCTCTGGTAAGCTCAATAATTTCTCTTTCATTCAACTGTGACAATCACTTGATCTACAATTGGATGTATAGATCTTACAGGTGTAGGATTAATAGGTTCTTCAGGTATTTTATCATCACCATAATGTACTGACCCAACGTATCTTCATCATTCACCTCATCATCCACTTTTTGTCTTTTTGAACTAGACTCCTCCATCATAGCTTCTTTTCTCTTTTGTCTGTTCCTTATCAACTCATCTTCTCTTCGAATTCAAAGGATATGAAGTCATCACATTTTCTTTGCAAATGTTGTAAAGCTCCTCAATCTTCTCATATGAACTTGACTCTTCAAATTCTACGGCTTTTCATCTCCATATGCCTAATAAACTTCATAATTTGATTCCTTCTTTGTTGCTTGGTTGGAGGTTTGTTCTTCTTTGCTTGATAATCCTTATACTCCCTGTCCTGTTTGATCTTCCTCATCATCTCAACCAGCATCTTAGACCTTGTATCAATGTCTAATTTTCCCCATTCAACATTTGTCATCTCTTCCTGCATCCTCTCATAAGCTTGAAAATAGCTCTGTTCCTGGTTTCATTGACAAGAAAATGTTCACCACTATGTGTCACTCTGTGTGTGTTTATGTCTTTTTAAAGGGTGTTTGTTCAAGGTAAAATCACCTAAAATGGTAAACTTTTTTTTATTAAATTATTACTTTTTTCATTTTTCTAGTTGTTTGTATTTTTTTTAATTATTAAAAATTTCTATTTTTATAGATATAAAATGACCATTTTACTATTCTCTATTGACATCGAATGATAAAATGGTCATTTTACATGCGTAAATACACACAAAATTTGAAATAAAAAGGTTTAGGTATATAAAAGCAATACAAAATAAATAAATAAAAAATGGCTACACACAACTAGAAATATATGTAAATTTAGTATATTTTTAGGTAATTTTCCCTTGTTTAAGCTTACTTTAGCTTATATTTCATAAATTTCAATTTTTCGGCTTATCTTAGAAATTGTGAGCTTATATAATTTTCTTATGATATGAAAAATTTATATAAGCGTATATGTCTCAAAATAATTCGGGAAATTAATATAAGCTGAAATTAAATAAGCCCATAAGTATACATATAAGCTTAGACAAGCACCCCTTTAGTGTTTGTTTGGTTTTGACACCACCGAAAAATGAACTAGCTTGGAATCGAATAAAATCGAACCGAAATTTTTATTGGTGTATGATTTGAGTTGAAACCAAACTGAAATATTAAATCAGTGTTTAGTTTGATTTGTGGTTTGGCAAAATTTTAACCAACCCGAACTAAAGAATTCGAACATTTACACAAGAGGATTTTAAATAACCAACGGGCCTCTAGTCCAGCGGTATGGATGTTTTACCCTCCTAGGTAAGGTCTCAAGTTCGAGTCTTGTCTAGGGCGATAGGGGTTTCCTCCCGCGTGCGTAAAGGGAAGCGTGCTATTGCCTTCTAGGCTGGACCCAACTTGGTTGTGTGGGCTCGCTACACCTTCTGGGCTAGGGGCCATGTAGCCACAATTGCCGTTAAAAAAAAGATTTTAAATTATATATGTATCCAGCATTTTTTAACTAATCGTGCTAAAATCCTAAAATATCTCTTCAACTCAACAATCTTATAATCAAGTTTTGATAATGAATCTATGAGTACCCTTATCAATCATCAAAAAACACAATCACTCACTTTTCACCTCAGCGCCAACTCACCATTTACTTCCTCTCACTTTTCACCCACATTGGTTACCCACCCTCACATTTCAATAAAATACACACTTTATACAAATATACACAATTAAATACCCCACACACGTTCACAAACCAAATAAATAATATAAACATTGCATGAATACCGAGTACTGAGCAACTCACCATTGTGAGCCTTTTTTGGCCTCACTCACGCGTCACACGAACACCCCACATTGGGCTCATGAGTGAAAACCACCCCTCACGATACCAACAAGGGTAGTCTAAATAAGTATTTGGTATAGCCTTTAATTGTTTAAGAGTTAACCAACGGGTCTAGGCTGGTCTAACTAGTTAACCCAACCCGTTTGACCCATACTTTTAAATGACTCAACTAGACCTATGCTCGTTTAGACACAAACTTATCTAGACCCTTGACCTAATCTGACCCGACCCACAGATTTTGCCACTTATAGTATATTCAAATGCTTGTGTTAACTTTTTTTTTTTTTTTTTTTTTTGGGGCATAAGTTGAAGTGTTTATTAACTATTTTGTAGATCATGTAAAAAAATTTATTTGAATTTGATTTTCTTGGTTTTAACTAAAACCAAACCAAATTCTAATATGGTGTTTGACTTGGCTTTATATGTTTTAAAATTGGTTTGATTTGGTTTTAGCTTTGCTTTTATCAATTTCCAAAACAGTTGAAAACGAATCATGCAACCAAAAAACCCAAGAACCAAATTGATGAAACCTGCAAAGCTTTGTTTTTGTAGGTTACTTTTTGAAGTTTGTCTACCCGCTTTAAAATGACATAATTAGTCGTATTCAAAATTGTTGTTTGACAAAATGTTCAAAGGAGACTCGTTTGTCGGGAATATTATTATTATTATTATTATTATTGTTATTATTTTTATTTATTTATTTATTTATTTTATTGTTATTATTATTATTATTATTATTATTATTATTATTATTATAAACATCACTTTATTAGAAGAACATAGTATTTACAAGAAATTAGTATGGAGCCGAGATGCTAACTGAGCCCCCACTCCTTTAGCTATAGCGAAGCTAATTCTACTAAAAATGTGAGCAGCAGCACGCGCACCAATGTCTTGAGTCACCGAGAATCTTCGAATACGTTTTAGTAAGGTCATCGCATTCTTCTCTAGTTCCCCAAAAGAAGAGAATGAAAATGGGAGAAACCCATATCCAATATCCGCGCATTTAGCCTCGTACTTGACGCGTTTACGTTGTGCAGCTTCAATAACCGCACGACCGGGCACAAAATCAACCATACCAGTTTGCGTCAAAGGATGACCCTGTCAGATCAACACATACATCAAGCCCACCATCCCACGAGTAAAGTAAAATATCAGCCGGACGTAAGGATATGTCCCTTTCCCCAATAAGCCCAATATCAACCTCCTTACGAGCCGAAACCCCTGACCGAGAACATATGTCAACAAGAACATCACGCACCACGTTATGTCGATGTTTAATGCCAATACTCGCACGATACAACATGGTCCCCATAAATATCCCCAAGTAAGACCACCGGAATAAGCCGAGCACGACATCTGAACAGAAAATAGGGGAACACCTAGCCGATAACACAACACACATCGGTAAGTCCTAGCGTTCATAGTCTGCCCCAACCCAGATATCGGAACCACCCTAAGCCAATCTGAAGTGTAGTCCTCCTTTTGCAAACTCCATAACGCCATCTGTCGAGTAGATAGGCGAAATGTAGATTCAACCGTTTGGGTAACACGTGTGAAATGTATATCTGCCAATTTCTTCATAAGTTTGGGGGCAACGATCTCACTTGGGTTACTAAAAAGATCAATCTCCATTTTCGCATTAAAAGTACACAAGGCATCAACAAAGGAAGGCCCAGAGGTCATTATTATTATTATTATTATTATTATTATTATTATTATTATTATTATTATTATTATTATTATTATTATTAATTTTTTTTATTAAAAACATCACTTTATTAAAAACATCACTTTATTATTATTATTATTATTATTATTATTATTATTATTATTATTATTATATTTTTATTTTTTATAAAACATCTCTTTATAAGAAATTCATAAGATTTACAAGAAATTAGTGGGAGTCGAGAAACTATCTGTGCCCCCACTCCTCTAGCTACAACAAAACTAATCCTACTAAAAATATGAGCAACAGCACGCGTCCCAATGTCTTGAGTCATAGAAAACTTTCGGATTCGCTTCAATAAGGTCACCGCATCCTTCTCGAGTTCCCCAAAAAAAGAGAATGAGAAGGAGAGAATCACATATCCAATAACCGCGCACTTAGTCTCATACTTATTATTATTATTATTGTTTTTCTTTCATATTTGCGAGCTTTTAAGCCAATTTTACTAATTTTTCACATATGTTTAATTTTTGTATTTTTATGAAATTTTTGGCAACACTTTAACGACATCTTAACAGCACATTAGTAACAACTTTTAATTTTTTCGGTTCGGTTGTAATACCTTTAAAGAGGACAGACTTGAAGTGATGCTCGGGGCTCGGGCTAGATGGACGTTAATGTCTCTAAATTGGGTTAAAGGATTTTTGGGCTTAAGCCCTGAGGTTGTTAGTCAAGGGCTCAAGTATCTTCTACCGACTTAAACTATTGTTTTTTCCTAAACCCTATATAATATAGTTATTGAAACCTACGTCTCACATTATACGCAAAAACCTACGTCTCACATTATTATTTTTTCCTAAACCCTATATATAGTTATTGAAACCTAAACCAAAGAAATCGACAATGGGGGTGTATGTTTCACATGACGTCATATTCAACCACATACTACCAAGAATTCCAGCCGAATCAGTTTGTCGTTTCAAGTGTGTTTCGAAAGAATGGCACTCGTTCCTTACATCGGATATATTCACAAACATGCACATCGACCACCATAAAAACAACCCTAAACTTCTGGTCTTGTCTAAAACTGAAACGTCAATCGAGTTTACCACCATCGACTGTGAAGCGCCACCGAGTGATAAGGGTTTAACTCTCACATGCCGCCCTTTACCACAATTCAAAGACACCACTCCTTATAGTATTGATATTCTCACATCTTTTCATGGTTTGGTATGTCTAGGCATACAAGAGATGGATCTTAGTGTATACTCCCATCTAATCTTATGGAATCCTTTGACCAATGAGTATAAGAGGTTGTCCAAATCTAATTCCTACAAGGAATGCAAGAGTATTTGGTATTCCGATTTCGGATTGTATTACAGCTGTTGTGAAGATGACTACAAGCTTCTGTTTGTAAATTATTTTGACGATAATGTTTACATATACTCGTTAAAATCAGACTCATGGAGAAAAGTAGACGTCTTTCAGCATACAGGTAAACTTTATCCTGGATGTTGGAGTAGTGGAGGTACTTATTTCAATGAAAATCTCTACTTCTTACAACACCACTCGAACGGACGGTTAAGTTCAATTCTAAGGTTCAACACAAAAACTGAACGGTTATCAAATGTAGAAACTCCCTCTCTGTATGATTATGGAAACACATATAATTATTCAGCGACTATTATGGCTAAAAGTGATTGCATTCATGTTTGTGTCAAGTATGACATTAGCATAGGTTGTGGTAGTGGTTTTAGAATGAAGACCTGTATTAAGTTGTGGAAGTTGGATGAATATGGGAATATGAAAGAAGTTGTAACTTATCAACTAAATGTTTATAATATTATTCCTATTAACCATCTGATTCCATTCCACTTAATGAAGAACGGAAGCTGGCTCATGAGTACCTGCCATTCTTACGAACATGAACTTTATAAAGTAGATCTCAAAAAGAAGAAGCACATCAAAGGCAAAGAAGAAGGCAACATCTATGACGACTTTGAGTATGCGGAAGTAAGAGTGGACGATGAGAATAATATTATAGTCGATGTAGAAGGTAGTTACATTGAAACATTTGTGTCACCCAATCGATATATGAAGTAGCCATCAGCATCCTATTTTTGTTTTAACATTGATTATTGTTCTTTTTGTTTCCATCTAGACAGACATATAACAAATTTATCAGTAGGTAACTGTGTTTAATTGGGTATGTAGCCTAACTTTTCATCCAATATAAACTGTTAACCAATAATTGTTTATTTCATCTCAAATAAGCACCATACGGATACGTTATTTCAAACACTCTCAAAACTGTTAATCTTTAAAAAAAAAAAAAAAAAATTGGGGGCCGAAAGCCAAAACCCTGTGGTCAAGAAAATAATCTTGCGCAACAGATCGAAGGAAACGGGACAATCATCTGACCACATGTTATAGTTTGGGGGAAGATTTCGTAAAAGTTTGAATGCAAGATGATGTATATATAATAATATGCTACAAAAGATGGGACAAATAACCGGTTACACCTTTACTAATGAAATTTGACGTTATTATTACGTACACGTCTATGTTAACGAACCTAAACTAGATATAACCACAAGAGCTTCAAAAACTGTGTATTTCAGCCTCAAGTACTCAGATGAGCAGCTTGGATGAGCAAATCTCAAATACCCTCAAATTTGTTTATCTGTTGTACTTCAAAGTGTGATAAGCAAATAAACAGTATTATATACAGTAAGTCCAAACCCCTTAGATGAATTCCTTCAATCGCAATGAGCTCAGGGTCTCAGGTGGTCTTAAGCAACATACTGATGCGATATAAACACCTTTGAAGAATGTGTACCTCAACCAGTGGCACCGTGCCTTTTTTGTTTCGCTAGCAGATCTGTTCTCAGATCCTGGCCCAGAAAACCAGACTCCAAAGTTAACGGGACCAAATATCAAGCAACACATCAAGTTTAGCGAGTTTAGCAAAAAGATCAGGGATACTGGCGAGGTAATTGTGTCAATTAGAGAAAATTGGTAAAGGCGATGAGGAGAATTCTTGGTCTACGAGGTTTCATTGATAAGCTTTGAATAACGTTTTCTAAGCTTGGAGCGACTAACTGAATTAGTTCTCATGTAAAGAATCTTCGCCGTGTTATGATGCCTAGCAGAACATCAAGTATCCGTCAAGGAAAAGAAGATCAGTCGTTCTCTATCCGATCTTCAGCGGAATCGAAAGTGGCTTGTAGGAATTGTAGGGCCAAGGATTTCACACGCGCATTAGAGAGAGCTAATGCCGTAAGAATGAAAGCAAGTCACTTGAAATTGGACTTACTTGTGCGATTCGTCAAAAGGAGGTGAACAATGATATGGATGGTTATCGGAAAAGCAATATGACAAGAAAAATAGAGAATATAAGGAAAAAGGATGAGCGTGTAAGGTGATTGATGAGGATGTGCGGGTACCATCTGTGTCGTGTCAGGTACTTTTCTCGTCGATGACGTTCTTGCTCGCATTTGATGTCTGGTGCCGAAAGGATGCTTTGCGATTTCTTCATCAGTCGTCGTGTGAGTCGTGAATCGTAGAAATTAGATAGAGCTAGTTGAAGAATTTATAGACGGTTATTTTTTGAGTAGTGGTTTATTTTCTTATATAGAGAATAAGAAGTATCTTGTTATGTAAGTTTTTCGCCTATGTAACGGGCTGAGATATGGGATTCACCCATATCCGTTGTACTTAAACGTTTTTTGGAGTAATATATTTACCGGGTCTTTGAACCCTTTACCACACAAAAAAAAAGAATTTATCGACGGAGAATAATTTGTTATTGAAGAGATTATTTAGGAAGGCAGTTGTTGGCCAAAGATCAAGGGAAATAAAATCATCGTGATAGAAAATTTATTAAAGCTGCACCTGCGAATGAAAGAACGATTACCGTCTATGAAAATTGAAGGAGTAAAAACGGAGGCTTCAGAATGAGGAGAGGGAGCACCAAATTAACACAAAAATGAGTACGATAAGGATAGCCGAGTAAGTAAGATAAAGATACAAATATCCCAAATTGTTCGGAGGTGATGTCTAAAAACAAAGTAAAACAAGTCGAAGTGAGGCAAAGAAAAATACACAATGTGTGTGCGTCAGTGTATGTCGATTCAAAAAATAAAAAGCGAATGAAAATCTAGGTTGTAGGTAACTTAAGGGTAAGTATCGTGAAAATACGTGAGAGCGTAGATTAAAAACACCCGAATGTACAGGTTAAATGCGAGGTTAAAAAATTTAGCGTAGAGTCTTATGAAGTAATTTTATAAGATTCGGAAGGTAAAAGAAGTTAGTTTGCGTCGTCATCCGATAAGGAAATACAAGTCAACGGTGTTCGATCAACGTGAGTAGTTGTATTGAGTAATCTCTGAGTGGGCAAAGAACTTTTAAGGAAAAGTCTCGGCATGTGAGCGTTAAAGATAAGCGCGTCATTAAGCATATATTGCTAGATGACGGTTACGATCTATGAATCAAAAGTTTTATGGGCAAAACATGGTGTCAATGATCGGAACACTCGAAGATCATTCTTAGGCGAAGCTCTTACGTCTGAGTGTTGAACTCCTCTAGGCAAGACTACGATATAATGACTTAAAATTGTTTCCAAGTGTATAGTACGTCGAGAGATGTTTGTCTTGTTACAAGTGACCGCCAAAGGTCTTATAGTCCGGTGCAACTTCTTGATATCCAAATGTTAAAGTGTAGTCATGCTCCAATGTGACTAAGTTATCTAGGACTCTGAAAGCCACGTTGTCTCTTAAGCAATTTCGCATGGACTGTTTAATCCAACTCTCTTCGATCATCACGAGAGTCTTATCTTCTGGGATGAGTAGAAAGGTTGTACTTCGAAGGAATAGTGTCAAGGCACGACACACTACTACTGACAGTCTCAGATAGGGGTGTTCGATTCACTTCTAAGGTTAAATAGTGTATAGGTATAGTGAGTGTTACTTCTCGGAGGCATGGTTTTGAAATTTGTTAACATCATTTATTTGAGCAAGACATTATAAAATTTTAACCATAAATGTATGATTTAAGATCATTTGAGGACAAAAGATTATTTACATACCAAGGGATCAATCTACACCATCCATTTTTATTTGATCTAATGGATGAGATTAATCCCAACAGTTAAAAAACCCCACTTTCATCATCTTTTTTCAAATATTAATAACTTTTCAAACCGTTAATCGTTAAGCGAAAAAAAAATATCATTACGACGAGCATTTAATTATCTTTCTATAGATAGGCACTTTGATATACTTTCGACAATTTTTTTTTCTTCGTATTTTTCACGTTTTTTTTAAAGTTTTTTCGTTTTTTTACGTTACTGAAATTTGCATTAAAAAATCATATGTGATTAAACACTAATTTGAATATCACATGTGATATTAGTGTTATATCATATATGATATTAGTGTTATATCATATATGATATGTAATATCACATGTGATATTAGTGTAAAATCACATATAATATATATATCATATCACATGTGATATCACATATCATATATGATTTAACACTAATATCATATGTGATATAAATTAATGTTTAATCATATATGAATTTTTTCATGCAAATTTCAAATAACGGTAAAAAAGATTAAAAAAAAATGAAAAAACGATTTTTTTTCTTTTTTCGAAAGTATATCAAAGTGCCCGTCTATATAAAGATAATTAAATGCTCTTCGCGATGGTGTAAATATTTTTACTTAACTATTAACGGTTTAAGAGATATTTAAATTATAAAAAATATGTGAAATAATAAAATATTTTTAATCTCAGTTATTGATTTCTTTTTAGATGAATGGAGAAGATGAGTCCCTTGGTATGTAAAAAAAGTTTGGTATTTAAAATAACTCTCCTCTAAATATATTATGGTGCATCATTGTTTGATTTTTTATTTTTATTTTTTATAATCACGTAAAAGATATGTCTGCAAAAATGTGTATACTGAAATAGCAATTTTATTATTATTATTTTTTTTAAATGGTTTGGATTTTTTTTATTAACTATTTAGTAGATCATGTAAAAATTTCTATTTGAATTTGGTTTTTTTGTTTTTAACTAAAACCAAACCAAATTCTAATATAGTGTTTGACTTGGTTTTATATGTTTTAAAATTGGGTTGATTTGGTTTTAGTTTCGCTTTTATCAATTTCCAAAACAGTTGAAAACGAATCATGCAACCCAAGAACTAAATCGATGAAACCCGCAAAGCTTTGTTTTTGTAGGTTACTTCTTTGAAGTTTGTCTAGCCGCTTTAAAATGACAAAATTAGTCGTACTCAAAATTGTTGTTTGAAAAAATGTTCAAAGGAGACTCGTTTATCTTATGCTTTGAGGACATGCTCTTCTTTGTACATGCGCGAGGCCCAAGTCCGGTTTGATCAGATGTTACGTGACTCCTTGGAGAAGATTATTACAGCCTCTGGACCTGGGTTTGGTGACTGGCAGTGGCGGCTTGCCACCCTCCCAATCAAGATGGGTGGACTGGGCATCCATGCGGCGAGTGACATTATCCAATATGCTTTCCTCGCCTCTCGTTTACAAACTAGTGATATGCATGACCAGATTCTGGTGAAAACGGGCATTAATTCTCGTGGTCCTTCGTTTCAGCATGCTCTTGACATTTTTAATAGTGCTTGTAACACAGACACGTTCTCTGTCACCTCTGACGCTCCTGCCCCCCATATGATGAAAACCTTGGCAAAGTGTTACTTTGGTATCATCGAGAAAGATCTTGTTTCCAAGTATTCGTTAAGTCCAAGGCAAGTGGCTATCCTAAGTTGTACCCGGGCTCCACATGCACAAGATTTCCTATTTACCATACCTATTGATGGGTTAGGACAAAGGATGAATCATCGCCAATTCCGTTCGGTATTGTGTTATAGGCTTAACATACCTATGTTTTCTGAAGGTAGTCCTTGTCCGAGCTGCAAACATCGTATGGACAAATGGGGAGACCATACAGTTCACTATTCCAGTGAAGCGGGGGTGAAGTTTAGACATAACCTG
Source organism: Chrysanthemum makinoi (assembly GCA_910596185.1). NCBI lineage: Eukaryota > Viridiplantae > Streptophyta > Magnoliopsida > Asterales > Asteraceae > Chrysanthemum > Chrysanthemum makinoi. Next base: position 19,908,170 of record OU343222.1, read on the forward strand.
GTGCTTGATATTCTTGTTGACATATGTTCCAAGGTTGGGATTTTGGTGAAAAAGAAGCCCCAATGGGGTTTCTTTCGAGGGATGGGAAAGAGTTACGCCCGACAGACTTGCTATTATTCAACTGGATCCAAGGTAAGGACACATGTTTGGATGTCACTGGGATCTCTCCTTTTGCGGGTATTGATGCAAATTTGTGGGCTCCAGGGGTAGCCTTACATAACGTTGCGGAGAAGAAGAAAAAAAATGTCCAAATGTGAAGAAAATGGCTACAAGTTCGTCCCATTTGCCTTTTCTACTTTCGGTGAGCTTGATGCGGAAGCCTTGGATACACATTCACGTATCAAGACTGTTGTTGTTAGCCACTCGAATAATGTCAAGAGTGGGGCTTTTATTTTTCATAGGCTAAGTTTTTGTATTCAGAAAGGAGTGGGAGCCCAACTAGTGTCTTGACTTCCCACCAACTTCTTGTAATATCTTTTTGGTTTTCTAATAAAGTGATGGTTTTATAAAATAATAATAATAATAATAATAATAATAATAATAATTATTATTATTATTATTATTATTATTAAGATTCTGTATGACTCAGGGACATTGGGCTAGCGTCTGTGATTCATATTTTTAATAGGATTGGTTTTGCCATTGCTAGATGTGTGGGGGCCCAGTTGGTTTCGAGGCTTCCCACTAATTTTTTGTAATCCTATGAGTTTTTAATAAAGTGATGTTAATAATAAAAAAAAATAATAATAATAATAATAATAATAATAATAATAATAATAATAATAATAATAATAATAATAATAATAAAAATAATAATAATAATAATAATAATAATAATAATAATAATAATAATAATAATAATAATAATAATAATAATAATAATAATAATAATAATAATAATAATAATAATTTCCAAATCAATTTCCAAAACTCGTTTGCTATAGATAGAGGAGTGGGAACCCAACTAGTATCTCGGCTTCCCACTAATTTCTTGTAACCCTTTTGATTTAGTCCGCTACCACTTCATCAAAGAGCACGTAGAAGAGGGTACTATTGAATTATTTTTTGTGAAGACAGATTACCAACTCGCCGATCTATTTTCTAAAGCCCTTCCAAAAGAACGGTTTGATGATTTAGTTCGACGAATTGGAATGCGAAGCGTAACCCCTGAGGAGTTAGAACTTCTTCTCGAATCTTCTTAAAAATGATTTCCAAAAAGCTTCGTTGTAAATATTTTTGAAAACCCAAATACAAAATTTGAAAAACCAACAAAAGCGAAATATAAAATATAAAACTTTCAAAAAAAATACAAAAATAATATAAAACCAACAAAATCCAAAAACATTCTTCTCACGACATGTCTCTCGTATAATCGATATCCTGTACGTTTCTAGAAATGTCAATCAACAATGATACGGACATGTACATATGCTTGAGTGAGAGTTCTTTACATGTTTTCTAAAACATGTCGTTTCTCAAAAAATTCTTTCACAATGGCTTTTGTATACTTCAGTACGAAACCCGGACTAAAAATGATGATTTTTGATTATTTCAAATCAAAACTCGTGTTTCTAAAGAAAATCTCTAGTGTACGCTTTAGTGCACTACATTTAAAACTGGTGAGAAATCATCATCATCTTGAGCACCTTTCAAGATTTTTCAAAGAAAAAGATTTTTCAAAATTTTTGTGCTCAAGATAACTCCCTCCAAAACCCTTTATTGATTATGCTTTCTTAAAGGGGTAGTATAAATCCAAAATGTTCCAATTTCATGCTAAATTCAAATACGTTTGTCTCCCCAAAAGATTCTAAAAAATGATTTTTAATCCGTTGATATAAAAATATCACGAATATGCTATTTTTGAGGAGGAGAAGACGTGATTAAAATATGATCAAAAATGTTTAATAATCGTTGTTTGAATCTTAAAAGAGCTCGACTCAGTTGAAACCAATGAATTTACGAGAAATCAAAGTCAATAAATGTACCATTTCTAGAAACTCGTGATAGACATGCACTTTCATGGGTCTAACCTTCTTTTCAAGGAGAGTTTACAACTTCAAGTTAGCTATTAGAGCTAGTTGTCACCTAAAAACTGACAATGGAACTCTTTAACTAAGCAACGTAACCATGTCTCGTGGAGAATTGTTTATCATGAGCCAATCAATTCAAAAAGTGTGAACTCTACCCTCACTGTGCAGATTTAAGTTAAAACAATATAAGCACATGTGAAGGGGGAGTGTTTCTGAAAATACAAAACTCTCAAGGTGTTAACAAAATATGTCTTATAATCATAAACACTTTGAGAGATTTTCAAGAAAAAGGTTTTATGGCAACATATGAATAGTCATGGAGTTATAAGGTTACTAAGGATAGGAAATTTGTTCTATGATCTGCCAGAGCTAGAGGGATCTACCCAAGGACAATACCCATAGTTAGTATTAGAAGTCCTTAGGTATGATTGAAAAAATGAGTAATGTGAGAAAGGAGAAAGAAGGGGTTGAAGAATTAAAAAGAAAAGTAAAGAAAAAGGGTGAAAAGAAATAGCCCTCCATAATTCAACTTAGGGCAGAAACCAGGTTCAATTCATCTACTACTAGTTGTCACTAAGATGACGCTGGTATTGAAGACAAAGATGTCATGGACCCAGTGACGCACTGCACTAAACCTTCTAGCCACTCAATTCCTCTTAAAAGGATTTGTTTCATTCTCACTGGGAACCCTACATAATCCATCGACTTTTTCTTAGAGATAGTTGGTATTGAAGAAGGAGACCCTCTCCCTAGTCTCCGCTTAAGAAAACCAAAATGCACTAATCGAGTCTAGAGCCACGGGATTCATTAAAAGATCTCTTAGGATCACTTAATACTTCATCACTTGTTGTTCAACAATAAGGACACAAGTGATATATTCTAGAGTCCTACGCAGATCTTAGCAATCTGCCAAGAACATTTATGAGGGGATTCACAATTGTGATCCTCAGTGATTGAATGGAAACTCCTGCCAGGGTCAACATCAAACAGCCCTGGCAGCAGGTCACTTCGGTAGTTCTTTATGGATTACGCTTAGTGTGTCTCAAACGGTCTATAGTCGTGAGGTGATGCTTCGGTGTACCTCAGCGACTCACCTGAATTATAGATATACTTCGGTATATCGTGTTAGCCTTCTTGAGGGCCTCCAGTTCAGGAACAACCTTTGTAAGAATTAGAGATGTGTTTTCACACTATGCTGTTAAAACCCTCGACATTAGAACTTATAAGTGCTGGAAATCCCGCCAAGGAGATCCCTTTCACGAATTGAATCCTGAAGACGTGGGTCGTTACTTGAATCTATTCATAGTAATGATAATTGTCCCTCAACGGGATTAGGACGGCTGATTCGCCCAACCAAGGTGAATGGAATCAAGACATTCATCAGTAAAACAATCTTAGTGGTCAATTCTTTAAGAAAAGTCCACAATGATCAATTGGTATTTTTCACTAACATATTCATGCAGTTACTGATGATTGTTCCTGGGAGGAAAGACCGGACCAACTCCCCATGCTCATACCAACATCACAACACATGAAAGTTCTCTTCAAAATCAAAGGCAACACAAAGTAAAAGATGATACTTCGTCAATCTCAAAGAATCTACAAAGTTCAAAGACTAGAGAACTTCACATCATTGCAAATTCAAATTCAAAAGAAGTGTGAGCATGGTGGAGAAAGACATGGAGACACCTATCCCAAAGAAGTTGACAAATGGCAGACAACACCATTATCTGATCACAAAGCATGAAGCAACAAAGAATCAAGACTATTCTATATCGACACACAAAGTTCAAGCTCAAGAATACTAAAGACTTTATCAAGTGGAGCATCTTTTGAATGACCACCCCTTAGGGGGAGATTGTTAGCCTTAATAGTAATTAATAGAAAGTGATGGTCATTCACGTTTAAGAACTTTGTAACGTGTGTTAGATATTATAATAGATCAGTCAATGGGCTCGTGGATTGGGCTAAGCTAAATGGTTAGAAGTTATGTTAAGCTATCCTTATGTAAGTTGTAATCCAATCCAACCCAATCCAAGCCCATACAAGGCCCATGGCCAAGCCTTTATTGTGTTTCACTATAAATACACCTCAAATGTGTCATTTGACGTGTGTGCTTGAGTGTGTAAGTGTGTATTTTCTTTATGATATAACAAGTTATTTCTCTTCATCTTTCTCTCTTGTTCATACGTACTATACACTTCAAGTCACCACCTTACTTGCTTCATCTTTACTTGTTTATCCGTTTGTTAAGGTTGTGTAAAGTGATAAGGTTGATAAAAACGAGGTCCTACACTACGAGGGACCCAAACAATATTATGCTTTGAAACGAATTCAAAGGAGAAAATTCTCTTGACTATAAAACATAACTCATGAACTTTGCAACACTTCTGAAAATAGCCCTTATAACCACCTGTTATGGACAGCGTTAGACTATTTCACACAAGTGTGCTACATTTATAACAGTTATCTGGTATCTCGAGTCTGAGGATAAATATCCATGATTTACTTAATGACAATGATCCATAAAGTACAATCATGTTAAGTTGGGATCTGTCATATATTCAATTCATTGAATATCACGTGAATTTGGCATGTCCGACGCATCAATATACTTTAAGTATATTCTACCAAAACTCAGATTTGTCTTAATTCAATGACATTCCCACACCATTGATCGACAACAAACTTTTAGATTAACATAAGTTATTCACGGATTAAACATGCAAATATATGATATAATATTAAGAAAATGAAAAATAAATATCACCAATATTTTATTTCATTTAAATAATATTTGTTCAAAACATCCCTTATCCAAATACTAAATAAATCAATGCATGATAATACTAGTTAATGAATTATGTCTCAAGTAATGACAATCATACTTGTTGAAAAGACATAATTTCAACTAACTTTGATCTATTGGAATTTTGAGAATACTTATTTCAAGAATTCAACTAGTGAAGTTCTTGTATGTATGCATTCAAAATATCTTGATATTGCCACATAATATTTCATAAAGTGTGTGACATCCTCAACCACTAATTTATGACAATCAAACTTTCAAACATTTAAAGTTTGAAGTATTCTTATTCTTTATTGTATATAATGCAACTATGCTTTTAGTTGAGCACGACTAGTTCACATGGCCATCAACAATGATGAAATCTTCCCATGACTAGTATTGAGTGTCATCTCAATTAAACCAGCATCATTGTATTCAAACAATAATATGCTATTTAAAATCTCAGTAAACTTCAATATCTACAGTGTAATGTTTGATGCCTTCCAAACGTTCAAGTTTGTTAGCTATGAAAATTACGCAACAATTGTTGTATTGCTCATCATAGAATTTTGAGAGCAACTCCAGGCTGAGGAATGTAATTCTAAATTCCAACATATTCCATTAGAATATTCATTATGATGATCCCAGTAGAGCAAACGATCTTATATGGAAGCTGACTTAAAACGAATATAAACTATTAAACACTACGCGGAATTTAATGTTTAACCTTTAGAAGAATAACAATTGATTATCACTAAACACCTCAATATATTATTAATATACGAATACTCTGAATAGTATTAGGGTTTACAACCTTGAAGTGTATCGACTCTAGATATCACAAAATGTATCTCTAACTCTAACCTAGAACCTCGTTTTATAGGCTAAGGAGTCCTTTACAATATACATTACGTATTCTACAAGATAACTACACTTTCCATACAAAACGACCTACTCAAGATATTATAGAATATTACAAGTTAAACCGACCTAAACAAACTAGCAGTGCTTCATTACATTAGCAGTGATTCCATACTTCTACTAGCCGTGGTTTATCTTAAGCAGTGGTTCCAATCCTTCTAGCCATGGTTTCATTTGTGCTGGCAGTGGCTCCATACTTAGTATCATTCCTGTTAATAGAACCAAAACCCAACAATCCTCCCCTAAACTTGATATTTACTTCCAAAATCATCAAGTTTCTTTTAAGCTCATAATCTCTTATTTGGAGGATGTATCCAAACACCCAGCAACCTCTTCTTTCTCCTTATCACATCCAGACTCTTCATCAACATCCTTTGATCTATTAGCCATTCTTTTCATTCTTCCTTGAGGCTTGCCTTTGATAGCTAGATGACCTTTCAAATCAGCAATCTTCTCAATTTTTAATAGCAGTGAATTAACAATAGGATTTGTAGCTTTAGTACACTGCAGAGCAAGTTTAGCTTCCAACATCTTTCTTGCTACATTCTTTGTCAGTGGGTAATCTTTGTCAATCAGCATAAATATCTTCTCCTATGAAGTCTTAATAGCATGTACTATGCAAGGCTGATATAACATCCATTCTTCAACCTCATAATCTTTCCAAAATTTATCTTCTGGATTAGGTTGAAACATGTTCTTCAAAGGTATCCACATAGACCTAGACACTGTTCCAGTTGGTCCAAGCTTTCCACATCTAAAATCCATAACATTCCACAGTCAGAAAGAACATCATATACCCAAAGCTAAAGTATTGACTTTTCCATCCATCTCCTCTGGTAAGCTCAATAATTTCTCTTTCATTCACTGTGACAATCTGCCAGTCTACAATTGGATGTACAGATCTTACAGGTGTAGGATTAATAGGTTCTTCAGGTTTATCACACACCATAATGTACTAACCCAATCTTTCTTCATCATTCACCTCATCATCCATCTTTTGTCTATTTGAACTAGACTCCTCTAGCACAACTTCTTTCCTCTTTTGTATGTTCCTTAGCAACTCATCTTCTCTTTCAGAATTCAAAGGAATGAAGTCATCACATTTTCTTTTGCAAATGTTGTAAAGCTCCTCAATCTTCTCATATGAACAGCTCTTCAAATTTACAGCAGTTTTCATCTCCATATACCTAATAAACTTCATAATTTGATTCCTTCTTTGTTGCTTGGTTGGAGGTTTGTTCTTCTTTGCTTGATAATCCTTATACTCCCTGTCCTGTTTGATCTTCCTCATCATCTCAACCAGCATCTTAGACCTTGTATCAATGTCTAATTTTCCCCATTCAACATTTGTCATCTCTTCCTGCATCCTCTCATAAGCTTGAAAATAGCTCTGTTCCTGGTTTCATTCTTTTATAAGTTTCCTAGAGGCTTCATCCTGCTTTGCTCTTTCCTTTTCTATAGCCATGTCTTCAGCATTTAACTCCTCTTGTAGCCTTCTAGAAACTTCTTCATCATATGCAATATGTTCCTCCCTACTTTCAAACTCTATTTCTTCTCCTTGTGGTTCTGCAATCCCTTTGCCTTCCCCAATGTCAGGTTGAGTAGCCACAATTCTTTGTACAGGCTCGTCAATCTTCAAACTTTTAACAACAGGTTTAGGTTTAGGTGCAGTGATAGGTTCAGGGATAGGTTGAGATTGCTTTAGGTTGAGAAGTTGAACAGCAACCTCCTTCTCAGCTTTTTTAGGTTTTGGTGTTGGTGTTATAGTGGTTGTAATTACAGTAGCAGTGGTTACCTCTGCAGTGGAAATTTCTGAATTAGTAGTGGCAAGAATATCTCCAGCAGTGGTTGCAGCAGTAGGTATGTGCTGTACTAGCAGTGGATGCAACAACACTGACAGTGGTTGTTGCCTGCACCACTTCCTCCTCTTTTTCTTCAACTGTAGCTTTCAAAGCATCATTTATCACTGCAGCTTTTCCTTCCATGTCAGTCACCAAATAACCATCACCATTGTCTCCACTATCCATATCCAAATCTAAATCCTCCCCTGAATATGTGCCTTTACTCCTCCCCTGTTTGGATTCATCCTCCAAACTCTGATTGCCTGAGTAGCTTGCCTTCTTGCCCATCTTTCTCACTCTCCTGAATGCAGTAATCCCTGGCCTCCTAAGTCTTTCCAAAACACTTACCATGTGCTTCAACCTCCTAATTGTTCCATCCTGAGAGGTTGCCAAATTTTGAAGACCAGTGATCTTTGACTCCATATTGGTGCATCTATCCGTCAATTCAAGAATGAGTTTCATTGTATCCTCACCACTTCGACCTGTGTTAACTGGTCCGAGAGGTGGATCCTGGGAAATGTCATTATGGTCAAAAGTATTAGCCGTCAAATCATGTTCTGTTTCAAGTCTACCCTCATCACTTCGAGCTGTGTTAATTACTCTGAGAGGTGAATCATAGGATGTGTGTAACATGGCATCAGACCTAGCCTGAACATCCATGTACCCCAAGTTAGCCAGGTGGTTGGGGATGTGTGTATCACCTGAACATCCAATTGTATCACTAAACACCTCAATATATTATTAATATACGAATATTCTGAATAGTATTAGGGTTTTCAACCTTGAAGTGTATCGCTCTAGATATCACAAAACGTATCTCTAACTCTAACCTAGAACCTCCTTTTATAGGCTAAGGAATCCTTTACAATATACATTACGTATTCTACAAGATAACTACACTTTCCCTACAAAACGACCTACTCAAGATATTCTAGAATATTACAAGTTAAACCGACCTAAACAAACTAGGAGTGCTTCATTACATTAGCAGTGATTCCATACTTCTACTAGCCGTGGTTTATCTTGAGCAGTGGTTCCAATCCTTCTAGTCGTGGTTTCATTTGTGCTGGCAGTGGTTCCATACATAGTATCATTCCAGTTAACAGAACCAAAAACCCAACACATTACACCAGTTATCTAATACCTAGGTAAGGACTGATTCGGATTTGTAGCAAAGGGCAGTTTTAAAATTTGTATTCCCGATTAAGAATCAATCACTACTTGAGGACAAGTAATAATCAACCTTCCGGATGTCGTATTCCTAGGCGAGAGATGAATTGAATTTTATGTATTTGTTTGTTCTTTTAAAATGATGCTTGATTATCGTTTTGGTTTTTGTTTGGTTTTGTAGGCTAATTTTTAAAACTATTTAATAAAGCAACTATTTTAAATGAGATAAAAATTAAACTGATAGCAAATAATAGATACCGACTAAAAAAAAATATGATAAAAAAGCTATGCTTTTCAAGTGTGGTGAAAAGTTCATTAAGTGTGGATTTTTCTTTAAAAGCACTTATGTAATTAATACCCGTCGAAACAAATTATTTCCTCACAACATTGGCTTATATTGAAAACAATTATTTTTCGTGGTAAAAATTAGTAGACTTTAAATAATTAATTATACCAACGGATTTTGCCCGTTAAAATAACCAACTACTCAAATCATCGATTATCCGAAAATTATTAATTAACAACCTTTAATTATCCGTTTAAAAGTAGATTTTTCTCACAACGTTGGTTTATATTGAAAATCCTACTTTTTATCTAGATAAAATCTACTTGGTTAAATGGTTAAAATCCTTAACGGCTTTTGCCCGTTAAAGTTTCTAAAAATCAAACCAAGTAAACCAAAGGCTACCAATTAATAATCTCTAATATTCCACACTTACTTTCACAATTCACCAATCACTTAACAAGCATAATAAAAATCTACTCACTAATAGTCATAACTAAACCAACAAAGATAATAATAATAAGCACAACAAACATCATTTTTCTACAAGCTAAAAGAGAAAGTAAGGAAAATAGAACCCGATCTACAATACGAGACGAATAAAACCACCCGATTTTATAAACTTATCAAACCCTAAAGTTTATTTCTTTATAAGCCTTAATAAAACCAAATATTTAATAAAGTTTGTGACTTTATTAACTAATTAGCTTATTAAAACTAAAAGCTTTAAACTTAAGTTAATAAGTAAGCTTATAAAACCCTTAAACTCCTCGCCTTAGGATGAAAATGATGAGAAACTAAGCAAAATCACAATTTTTTCAAAGGTTAGAGAATAAGCAATATTATGGATCAAATAAGCTATGGAAAAGCTTATTGATCTAAAAAGTACTAAACTTTAAACAAAATAAGCAAAGAAAAAGCTTAAAGATTAGATACAATATCTACCCAAAACTAAGTTGTTCAAATCCGAAGATTAAACGCGAGTTGGGTATATTTAAGAACTAGATCTAAATAAATAAGCTAAAGAATAAAATAAGCTAAAAAGATTAAAACCTTTTTTGATTTTTTATAAAAGAAGTTGTAAAAGAAAATAGATCTAAGTAAATAAAAAGTTTTTGAAAAGAAACTAAAAATAAAAAGTGCTTATAAAAAATAAGCTAATAAGCTAAAATAGATTATTAGATAAGAAAAAGAAAAAGAAAAGAAAGAAAAAGATGAAAAGGAAATAAGCATTTAAGTAAACTCCATAAACATCATTATCATTAATAAGCTAAAAGGATTTAGTACAATAAAGTCTTAAAAATAAGCTAAAAGCTTAAGCAATAAGCTAAAGAAAATAAGTTACTAAAACTACTACCAACAATAAAATAAAGAGAAGTGTGTGAAATTAATGTGTGTCTAATTAATATGTGTCTCATCGCATCTAGAGATGCATACAAGAACCGGTTTTTAAAAAAACCGCCAAAAAAAACCGGAACCGGTTTTTACAAGGAACCGGTTTTTACAAAAACCGGTTTTTACTAAACCAAAACCGGTTTTGTAAAACCGAACCGGTTTCACCGGTTTTTAGTTTTTTCAGATGACCGGTTTTTTAGCGGTTCTAAACCCGGATTAAACCGGTTTTTTTTTAAAACCGATTAAAACCGGTTTTTTCAGATCCACTCCTATCATCACACCTTGTTATTCATATGAAAATAGGAAGAGGAAAGTGACCCATGAAGCCCCTATGGCTATCACTTAGATGCTTTGACTCTCGATTGGAGGGGGCGGCGTGAATGGTAGTAGAAACCCAACAAAGACAAACACACAATTAACCTTGTATGTAGAAAGTGAGGATGAAAGGAACTCTTGCAGGTTTCATTTTTATCAATCTCCCTTTTGGTGAGTTGACCTAGGCGTTTGTTAGTAGCAGGAAGAAGTAGGATAGAACTTTTGGTAAAGGTATTTTGTTGGTATCTCTCCTGTGAGAGGCGTGTGTGGTTGAGGTAAAACAAAAGAGAGGAGAAACAATTAATTTAGATAAGCTATAACATTTATTTGTTAAATATTGTAGGTAGGTACTAATATGTTTTTGGGTGATAGCCATGTCGAAGCTCGAAATATATTAGTATTTATTTATTTTTAGTTCTATAAATGTATTGTTTAAATAAAAGTTATGATTGTATTCGAAATGTATTAGTATTAAATGTTTTAAATTCCGAAAAAAAACCGAACGGTAAAATACCGATAAAAAAATGGATCCGAACATTTAAAACCGAAAAAAACCAAACCGGTAAAAAACCGATTCCGAACATTTAAAACCGAAAAAAACCGATTCCAAACTTTTAAAACCGAAAAAAACCGATTCCGGAAAAACCGAAAAAACCGAAACTGATTTTTGGAAAAAAACCGAAAACCGGTAAAAACCGGTTTTTGTGCACCTCTAATCGGATCATGTTATTTATAACCAAATTCTATGCGTGATCCCAACGCCAGCCCATCATAAAATTAATGCCACGTGTCCTCCCTGAATTGGCTGGAAAAAAAAGATTGTGGGCGAGAGTGGATGCAGCAAAAAGTCATACGCGCCTATGAGACAAGTGAAATTGCAAATTCACATTTTGATATTATCATTACTTTGCATTGGGCTCCCTTCTTTTGATTGATTCGTGGGCCTGACCAATAAATACCAAAAAATAATCAAAGAGTATGCCACTAGTGGGAGTTGAACACAAGACCTCTTGCTTGATAAACATGCACCCAACCACTAGACCAAGAGATATTTTGTATTAAATCTTTGCATTTAATTCTTTTTAGCCCTCTTTTCCTTGATCCAATTTTAGCCATTATCTTTAAAATAATCTTCGTTCAAGCTCCGTTTAATCTTTTCCTTGATGCTCCAATAAAATAGCCACTTGACTCGATATTCGTGCTCTTTCCAATGGTGTGCTTGGGGAAATTTTATGACTTCGTTTGAACTTCGAAAACGTGAAAAAAATCATCGAACCTCATCCGAAAATCACCGTTTTTGCTTTGTTTTCAAACCCTTGTACCTGCAAGACATAATAACACATATCCAACATATTTGCAATATAATTTGACATATTTAATGGTTATTAGTCCGATTTGACATATTTTTAGATATAAAATGATGTGTGTTTTAGCACTCATCAAGGACGCATGTTTGGATGTGACTGTGATCTCTCCTTTTGCGGGTATTGATGCAAATTTGTGGGCTCCAGGAGTAGCCTTACATAACGCTGTGGAGAAGAAGAAAAAGAAATATGTGTCCAAATGTGAAGAAAACGGTTACAAGTTCATTCCATTTGCTTTTTCTACTTTCGGGGAGCTTGACACGGAAGTCTTGGACACACTTTCACGTATCAAGACTGTTGTTGTTAGCCACTCGAATAATGTTAAGAGTGGGGCTTTTATTTTTCATAGACTAAGTTTTTGTATCCAGAAAGGAGTGGGAGCCCAACTAGTGTTTCGGCTTCCCACCAATTTCTTGTAAATTCTTTTGATTTTCTAATGAAGTGATGTATGATAATAATAATAATAATAATAATAATAATAATAATAATAATAATAATAATAATAATAATAATAATAATAATAATAATAATTAGAAATATGTGTCCAAATGTGAAGAAATAATGGCTACAAGTTCATTTCATTTTCCTTTTCTACATTCGAGGAGCTTGACACGGAAACCTTGAATACACTTTCACGTATCAAGACATTGTTAGCCACTTGAATAATGTCAAGAGCGGGGCTTTTATTTTTCATAGACTAACCTTTTGTATTCAGAAAGGAGTGGAAGCCCAACTAGTGTCTCGGCTTCCCATCAATTTCTTGTAAAATCCCCTAGGTTTTCTAATGAAGTGATGTTTTAAAAATAAATAAATAAATAAATAATATAAAATAATAATAATAATAATAAGAGTTAATTACATAAATCGACGATTCTCTATGACTCAAGACGTTGGAGCGCGTGCTGCGGTTCATATTTTTAATAGGATTGGTTTTGCTATTGCTAGAGGTGTGGGGGCCCAGTTGATTTCTCGGCTTCCCACTAATTTCTTGTAAAATCCTATGAGTTTTTAATAAAGTGATGATTTATAAAAAAAATAAAAAATAAATAATAATAATAATAATAATAATAATAATAATAATAATAATAATAATAATAATAATAATAATAATAATAATAATAATAAAAAGAGTTAATTACATAAATCATCCTTGTGGTTTGGTAAAAATTACGGATCTTGTCCTCATGGTTTTTTTTAGCGGGTCTCGTCCCTGTGGTTTACAATTTTTACGGATCTTGTCCCCATGCCTGACCCGATCTCAAAAAAGGATCTCCCTTGCAGTTACTTCCTAACGTGAGGGCTAACATTGTATTTTGGTTTTAACGATCGTTATACAAACCACATGGACCATTTATGTAATTTACTCTTTAAAAAGAAATATATATATTTTCTTATTTTATTACGATTAAATTCTTTAATAAAAAAAACATTTTTTTTAAAAATTTTAATTTTAATTTTATTATAATAAATTAAAAATAAAACAAATTTTAATTTTATTATAATAAATTAAAAACTATTTTTAATTTTTTTTAAGTTTAAAAAAATTAAAATAAAATTAAAAAAAAAAACTTTTTTTTTAATTTTGTTATAAAACGGATCAAAAGCATTATAAAAACGCTTTATATACAACTTTAGATCCGTTTATACGTTTCGTTCGTTTTTATACGGTTTCGTTTATTTTCGTATGAAAATGTATGAAAAAGCGTACAAAAATATATGAAAACGTATAAAAAAAGTAGAAAAAGTACAACAACTTGTTGTACGTTTTCATTCGTTTTAATACGTTTTCATACATTTTCGTACAAAAACGGATGAAAACGTAAAAAAACGAACGAAACCGTATAAAATGGGTGAACGTTGTTGTACGTTTTCATACATTTTTGTACGTTGTTTTCATACATTTTTGTACGTTATTTTCATACATTTTTGTACGTTGTTTTCATACAAAAACGAACGAAACCGTATAAAAACGAATGGAATGTATAAAACGGACGAAACCGTATAAAAACGTTTCTTTATACGTCTTCATCCGTTTTATAATAAAATTAAAAGAAGTTTTTTTAATTTAAAAAAAATTTAAAATAGTTTTGTAAATTATTATATAAAAATAAAATTTTGTTTTTTTTAATTTATTATAATAAAATTAAAATTAAATTTATTAAAAAATTTAATCGTAATAAAATTTAAAAAATTTTGAATAATAAAATTAAACAGAAAAAACTTTATTTTTTTTAAAGAGTAAATTACATAAATCGTCCTTGTCGTTTATATAACGATCGTTAAAACCAAAATACAATGTTAGCCCTCACGTTAGAGAGTAACTGCAAGGGATGTCCTTTTTTGAGATCGGGTCAGACATGGGGACAAGATCCGTAAAAATTGTAAACCACAGGGACGAGACCCGCTAAAAAAAAATCATGAGGACAAGATCCGTAATTAACTCTAATAATAATAATAATAATAATAATAATAATAATAATAATAATAATAATAATAATAATAATAATAATAATAATAATAATAATAATAATAATAATAATAATAATAATAAGTCTCGTACAGGTAACCCACCCCTATACAGGTTTCGTTTAGCTTGGCTGGATTTGGGTACATTTGCGGTGTTTTGTTTTTCTGGTGTGGTCTCTTGCCTCCCGGAGCGTTTGGTTGCTTGGTTGTTACTACGGTTGGTTTTCTTTGGCTTTCTGTTTTTGATTTTTCTTTGCTTGAGGCTTAGCTAATAAGAGGTTCTTGCTTTATCCTTTTCTCATGCCTGCTGTTAGATTTCATTGCCCCTTTATTGGTTTTAATGGATGTCGTGATGGTAGCGGGAATGGTCTTACTAAAACCTCTTTGATCACACATCTTCGTGATCGGCATTTTAATGTTGAGGCTCAAGATATCATTAGGCAATCTCTTTTGTCGGATTTGGCTACTTTTGAACGGACTGAGGTTACTCTTAAGCGTATGGGTTTGTGGTTGTGTGGTGGTTGTTTCAAAACGCATACTTTCCGGCTAAGTGTCAGCCATGGTGCGGGTTTCGATTTTGTGTCTCCTCCTGATTGTGGTGATGGTGTTGTTCGGTTTGTGCTATATGATCTCCCTAAGCCACAGGTTCCTTCCCATGTAGCCCTTGTTGAGGATTCGGTTTTGGATGTGCTTGGTGGTTTTGACCTACCCCTTCTTGATACTTTATTCGCTAAGGGTTTACGGACTGTCAAATCTATCCCTCCCAAATGTCGGTTGGAGTTCTCCCGTGCTTTGAAAAGAGCTCTTGATAAGGTGATCTGCACGCCTGATGACATTTCTTGTTGGGTTAGTTTATTTGTACTGCCGCTTTGTCTACTTAAAAACTTTTGCCCGAGGAGTAGTCAAGAGAGTAGGTCGGTCACTAAGCGTCAACGCCAGGAAGAGTATATTGTTAATGCTATTCATGCATGGGGCTCTCCTGGTGGTAGTTTGCAGGTTCTACGTGAGGTTTTAGCCGAACCTCCTCCATCATGGTCTACTATTGATGATGATAGTTTGGATTTGGGTGATCGTAATGTCAAGCAATGTAAGAGGAAGATTTGTGATGGTCATTATCTCTTTGCTGCGGTCGAGTGCTTTTCGTCTTCGGTGTTGCACCTTATGATGTTTCTACTCTTGAAGACTTAAAAGCTAAGCACCCTTTTCAGTCTGTTCCTCTTTTGCCTGATATACCTATTGATCATCATCACCTTACCGCATCCCCTTCTACTGTTCTTGACATGATCAAGAGTTTCCCTCGTGGTACTTCTTGTGGGCGAGATGGGTTGCGTGCCCAACACCTGTTGGATTGTTTGAGTGGTGCAGCTGTGGCTATTTCTGACGAGTTGATCGCTTCTATTACCCAAGTTGTGAACCTCTTTCTTGCTGGTAAGTAGCGTAGAGCGCTTGGGGAGTATATTGCTAGTGCTCCTCTCACACCCTTAGTCAAACCAGGAGGGGGTATCCATCCTATTGCTGTTGGGACTGTTTGGAGGCGTTTAGTTTCCAATGTTTGTGCTTCCATGCTTGGCCACTCTTCAGACAGTTATTTCGATGATTTACAACTTGGTGTTGGGGTGTCGGGGGAGGGGAAGCTATTCTTCATGCTGTGAACCGTTTGGTTGAGGACCGTGGGTGTGATGTTGGTCTGTCCATGTTGTTGGTTGATTTTAAAAACGATTTCAACATGGTGGACGGTGTTATGTTACGTGAGGTTCGGCTACATTTACGGCTATTTCACATTGGGTGGAATTGTTACTCTAGTCTGCTAGATTATATTATGGTGAGCATACTCTTTGGTCTTATCAAAGTGTGCAGCAAGGTGATCCGCTTGGGCCTCTTCTTTTTGCTTTAGTTTTACATCCCTTAGCATGTAAAATTAGAGATTTTTTTGACCTTTCTTTTCAAGCTTGGTATTTGGATGATGGCACTATTATTGGTGATACCTTGGTTGTGGGTAAGGTTTTAGAGTTGATTATGGCGGTGGGTACCTTGTCGTGGCCTACACCTCAATGTTGATAAACTGAGTTTTTGGCCACAAGAGGACCCGAAGCGAGGTATGATGGTGTTTTTCCCCCTAATATTTCTCGCCCCTCACATGGTGTTAAATTATTGGATGGACTTGTTAGTGTGGATTTTGAGTTTGGTAGTAAGTTGGTCTGAAAGGGTTGCTAAGACTATTGAACTTATGGAGGCAGTTGCAAAACTTAATGACCCTCAATGTGAGTTATTGTTACTCAAGTACATGTGCTAGTATTTCTAAGCTCTATTTTTCTATGCCATTACATGTTCTCCTCGGTCTTTGAGTGTGCTCGAGGTTTCTTTTGATGCGACACCGTTCCTCCTTGGAACGCATTGTCCACTATCGGGCCGGTTTTGGTGATTGGCGGTGGAGACTCGCCACCCTACCCTTTGCTTTTGGGGGGCTTGGTTTATATTCTGCAGGTGACGTCTTGAATTATGCCTTCCTTGCTTCTAGACTTCAATCCGCTAGCTTACAGTCTAAGCTTCTCCTTAGCTATGGTATTGTAACTGCTGGTCCCTCTTTTGATGATGCTCTACGTACTTTTAATGTGAATATGGATATTGACCTTTTGAGTAACCCTAGCAAGGTCGCTGCCCCCAAACTTATGAAGAAATTGGCAGATATATATTTTGATCGGGTTACCCAAACAGTTGAGTCTCCATTCCATCTTTCTCCCCGACGGATGGCGTTATGGAGTTCACTAAAGGAGGATCATACTTCGGATTGGCTTAGAGTGGCTCCGATATCTGGACTGGGACAAACTATGAATGCCAGGGCTTATCGTTGTGTGCTATGCTATTGGTTGGGTGTTCCTCTTTTCCTTTGTTCAGTCTTGTGTTCAAACTTGTTCTAAGGTATTTTACGGAGATATTTATGGGGATCATGCTGTTGTTTGGTAATGCGGGTATTGTTGGTATTAAACATCGGCATAACCTTGTGCGTGATGTTCTTGTTGATATATGCTCCCATGCGTAATTTCTGCGTAAGGAGGTGGATATTGGGCTTTCGGAGATGGGGACGGATCCTTGGCGACCCGGCTGATATATTACTTTATTCGTGGGATAATGGGCGTGATGTATGTCTTGATCTTACGGGATCGTCGCCCTTGACGCAATATGGGATGACTGATTTTATGCGGGCGTCGCGATCATTGATGATGCACAAGTAAGCGTGTCAAATACGATGCGAAAATGTGCGGATATTGGATATGGGTTTCTCCCCTTTCTTCTTTTCTTCTTTTGGAGAACTGGAGAAGGATGCAATTACCTTACTTAAGCGTATTCGACGATTCTCTATGACTCAAGACATTGGAGCGCGTCAGCGATTCATATTTTTAATAGGATTGGTTTTGTCATTGCTAGAGGTGTGGGGGCCCAATTGGTTTCTCGGCTTCCCACTAATTTTTTGTAATCCTATGAGTTTTTAATAAAAGGGTTGTTTATAATTAAAAAATAAATAAATAAAAATAAAATAATAATAATAATAATAATAATAATAATAATAATATTATTATTATTATTATTATTATTATTATTTTGTTTACGCTGTGCAGCATCACTGATCGCACGCCCCGGTATAAAATCAATCAACCCGGATTGCGTCAAAGGCGACGAACCCGTAAGATCAACACATACGCCGCGTCCACCATCCCAAGAGTAGAGTATTTAATTTTTATTTATTTTTTTAATATGATTGGTTTTGCCATTGCTAGAGGTGTGGTGGCTCAATTGGTTTCGAGGCTCCCCACCAATTTTTTGTAATCCTATGAGTTTTTAATAAAAGCGTTTGTTTCATTAAAAAAAATAAAAATAAATAAAATAAATAATAATAATAATAATAATAATAATAATAATAATAATAATAATAATAATAATAATAATAATAATAATAATAATAATAATAATAATAATAATATATAATAATAATAATAATAATAATAATAATAATAATAATAATAATAATAATAATAATAATAATAGTGTTCATCCCTTTCTCATTTTCCTCTTTGGGGGGAACTTGAGGCATATGCTGAGACCTTATTGAAGCGGATCCGAAAGTTCTCTATAACTCAAGATATTGGGGCGCGTGCTGCTACTCATATCTTTAGTAGGATTAGTTTTGGTATTGCTAAAGGTGTGGGGCCCCAGATAGTTTCGCCGCTTCCACTAATTTCTTGTAATCCTATGATTTTGTTTCTAATAAAAGTGATGTTTTATAAAAAAATAAATAAAAAAAATAAAATAATAATAATAAAAAAAGTTAACCTACTCTACCCCTAAAATACACCGCCTCTCTCACTTTGTTTTTCTCTGATCTAACTTTTCTTTCTTCTTCTTCTGGTAATTTACTCCACGCCATCTGCACCTCAAAACCCTAGCTTTCCATCTTCATGATTAAAGTGAAGCATCTCAATCCAGGCACGAGGTCAAACAAGAATGAAAAGGAAACGACGACCGATCCATCTTTTTCTGCCTTTCTCGTCTTCCCACTAAAGGTCACGGTTGTGTTTTGAAAGATGGTGATGATACATATCTTTCTTCAAAGAGGATGGCACTACAACCGATTCAACAAAAGAAAGAGTAAAGGCATCCATTTTTATCTCTTTATAAACCCCCACCGATCCAAAGGAAGGACACCACATTAAGACAATAAAAAAGGGTTTATTAGTGGTTCCTGCTTGGATTCGGCTTGGGTGGATTAGATTTGGATATTGTTGTTAATCTCTCCTCTGATTGAATCCTTCTAATTGTAAGGCTTTTATTGATCCTCCATTGTTAATAATTCTTGATAAAGATTGTTGGTTTATGCTTATTGTTGAATCGTTAATGGTATTATACCAGTCGACCCATAATCTTTTTCTGTGAGATTTGATTTATCTTCTTTTTACCGATTGATATGAAAAACTAATTTTAAGAATTGATAAATTAGATATCAATATTGTCAAATCATCTTGCCTTCAAGCATGATACAACAATAACATGATGTACATGAAAAATCCTTGTGTCAAACTAAGATTTCATTCATGTTCTACATATCCATTTTCCAAATGATATATCATATTTTATATTAGACTCATTTATCTACCGCCACATGTTTATTAATAATAAACATTTATTCCAAGGTTGTATGTCTTATTTTCTAAATCTTTCAAGTAAAGCTTCATTCCAAAATAAAACTTAACATTTAGTTTAGATGGAATGTTACTTCATGTGTTATACAACATATAAGATTTTAAATAAGCATAATACTCCCACTAGCATTCAGGAATACTTAGGAATTATCTTATTTTAATTTTAAATCAAAACTAGGATTTAATGGTTAAACATAAGAATCATCTCCTAGATGCATGCATATATCCATTCATGGATTCTTGCAGTTTGTACATTTCCAAAATTATGTGAATTCATAAAACTTCTTTGTATCTTATCGTCCTCGCAAAAGTAATCACACAAGAAAAAGTTTTGATATTCATTGTCAGATTTCATATAAATGAAATTAAGTATGACAATCATAATCATTATATATTTAATTTACAAAGGAAAGAATATTCAATCACAGTTAATTGCTTAAGTGTGATTAATAATCTTGTCACAAGTCATGCATTAAACAAATGTACAATTTTGTCCATATGATTTCTATACAAAGATTTAAACCACTAGGGTTTTCCTTCTTTTTGAAGAAACTCATCTTCATTAAGATAAACCAAGTTCCAAAGTTGATTATCTTTATGGACAACATTTTAACATTCATAATATCAATAATTTACCATAATTCAATATCTTGTAAATGCTTCATCACGATTAACAAGTTTACTACAATCCTGTAACTCATATATCTCAGCACATCAATCAATCATATGAGAATCCTTGCTGATCTATGAATGAGAATTCTACCATCTTGAGGTCTATCATATTTGACCTCATCATGAGACTTACTAGTGTATTTTAGAAGATTATGTGTTTTGTAATTTAATCTCTTCAAGATCTATGCAAAATTCCCACTTGATTTTGTAATTTAAAGACTATCTATAAATACTTTAGTAATTAGAACAACACTAAATTGTTTTCTTTTGGGTTATTACAAATACACATTGACAGTTCATGACTCTAGTTTGTTAATAACCTACTCATAAGTAGTTTAACAAATTCAGAACTTCATTTGAAGACTTAATGTATTTCATCACATTCCATAATAAAATAGTGTCTTATTAATCTTCCAGGTTGGTGTCTTATTAAGTATATCCAATCAATACTCAATTTTCTAACATTGATAACTTTTGGAAGAAAAAAAGATATAGTTATCTTGAATCAAACAGTATGACAAAAGTTTGATTATTCTAACTGAATATACCATACAATATTTCATTAGAATTAATATCTTCAGACAATTTAACAATATTTAAGATAAACATATTCCTTTTGGCCTACCTATTTACCAACTAAGTCAACTTAATGATATAACAGAATATTTTGCATGCTTTATAACATAAGTATTATTTGACAAAGTCAAAAGACATAACAGTTATAATATCTTACTTTATATTATAAGTCTTTAAAAGAATTCATGTTTATGTGTTTATACAAAAACACATAACCATGTATAATTTAAAGTAATTATGAACACCACGTCTTGGTTTCAATTAATTAATTTTCAAGTTAGTATACTACTCCATCTATTTATGTCATTCAAAAAATACATAAATATTTAAGATAGTATTAAATTACTTTATTTATTTATGTCATTCCAAGAAGTGTCCAACTTAAGAAACTGCAAAAGCAACCACGCTCGATCTCATGACAAATGGAGATTTACCTTGAGATTACAACCTAGCCAAGATCTCACTTAACCTAAAATGTAACTTCAAGTATTTCTTTAATTTGAATGACATACGACACAAAAGTAGTCTATGTTATAATCTTGACACATGTTCTAAACAAGACAATCTTATTAAAACGTTAATCTCTTACGTCATGATCAAGAGAGTCCATTAATCATATTTGTATGTGTTGTTCCTTTGCACACAATGAATACTTCTCCCACTTGTGCATAG
Source organism: Chrysanthemum makinoi (assembly GCA_910596185.1). NCBI lineage: Eukaryota > Viridiplantae > Streptophyta > Magnoliopsida > Asterales > Asteraceae > Chrysanthemum > Chrysanthemum makinoi. The sequence continues at coordinate 19,929,858 of OU343222.1, forward strand.
AACAACATCATGTATTAGATAAACACCATGGCATTCGTTTGTTTATGTGAGAAATATGATAGTGTCATAGATATATAAGCATTACAAGTAGATGTAGGACCACTTAATTATCAAGGAAACGTTCATGACTATCCTTGAGAATATGAATGTCTACATATTTGAACGTAATGTATTATTTCAAGAAAATCTAGAAATAATCTGAGTTACTACCAAGATAACCAAGCTTGTAACTCCCACTGAATTAGACAACGTTACAATAATGCCTTTGTTAGGAATTGGAAATTCCATGTTAAAGTGTAGGTCACCCCAATTATGGTCTAGCATATGTTAGCTCGTAGACTTGTAGTTATTTACGTTATTTAGTAGTTAATTAGTTAGTCTGTAGCGTAGAATAGTTTAGAGTAACACCGTGGAGGAAGGACGGGTCTTTACCCCTTTGTATAACCGATCACAGCCGTCAGTGGAGTCGTTATGTCTGTAACTATAAATACCCCTTCCATCCTTTGAAGGGGTGGTTCTTCTCAATATAACATTTCATTTTTTACAAAGCAACTCTCTACCAAGAACACCCTATCTTCTTTTTCTCTCTCTAAATGGCTAACATGTATTTCCATCATCCAAGACCACTCGAATCATCAACACAATAATATTTACGATCCTACAATTGGTACCAGAGCCATGGTTATTGTGTTGTTTTGATTTATTGTGGTTTTTGGATCATTTTGTAGACTGTTTTGGTATCTTTTTTGGTCGGAAAAATACTTTTCATATCTATGTGATTAACAGTTTTTACAAGTCTTCTTTTTGGTATCATTGTTGGTCTTAAAATGTTATGTGGGATTAAGTGTTCAATATGTCTTGTGAAAATATTTTGCCCAAGTAACTTTCTGTATTCATCTCTTGACTGTTTTGTTTATGTAGTATTCTGGTCTGTTGTTTAATGGTCAAACTGTGGTCAAAATGGGTCATCTAAAGCATATTTTAAGCTGTTTTTCTGGGTAACGTTGAAGCTGAACGGTTTTTATGGTCGGAAAACTCATCAGAAAAAGTCAAAAATCTTGCTAGCGACTTGTCAATATTCCATCTAGATTCATTGAATATGGGTAGCGAGTTGTGCACTTAAAAATCATAGCGACTTGTCTTTACAAGTCGTAGCGACTTGGTCTAGCGACTTGTCGTAGTGACCCTTGACTGTAGCAACTTGACAGAAAGGTAGAAGAAGAGGACGTTAACCTTTGACCAAGAATCACATACCAAAAACTCAAGAAGAACCTCCGTTTCAATTACAAAACATCATCAATCCTAATGACTAAAGTAAGACCAGAAATGAAGAAGAAGAGTGACAAAGTGACCACTGATAATGCCTAAAATGAACATGTTTTTAGTAGCGTTATTGTTGGTTTTGTGCATGATAATCGGCTATATTTACTCATAATTGTTCCAAAAGTGCAAAAGATGCGTATTGTGTATGTATATGTAGCCAGGTATCACAAATGATGAAGAAATGAAGTTTTTATGCACATTTGGAAGATTCCCAAGGAAGGAAGTCGAGCAAGGAAGCTTTTGGGCTCAATGATTAGGAAGCGCAATGATTTCTAAGTATCTACAGCAAGGAAAGATCAAGTTTTGCCTTGGAAATCATCAGCGAGAGCAAAGAGTGAGGCATGAATCAAGAAAGTCAACGAAAGTAAAAAAAAAACAACACCCAGCCGTTCGGTCGTGCCTCGTAACCGGATCCGGCTCGATAATGGTCAAAACGGAAACCGATCCGGTTGCATGGTCTGCAGTTACACAAAGTTGCATTTAATGTTGCCTTAACTCCCCATAATCATTGGAGGCCGATCATTTCTTGATATTAACTTGTTGGGAACGTTTTTGGCCAGTTAGACAAGTTTCTTTGGCTATATATTGAACCTAGTCTTAGTTTACTAGGTGTGATACAACCCAAAGTGTAATAGTTTACACCAAAACTATTACCCAACCATTTTATTCATCCCAAAAGTTTAGTATTCACTGTAAAATGTCCAGGAGGTTGGAGAGAGCAATTCTCATCTATTGTTTTGGTTATTTGGAGTTATACGGTTACGCTAGGTGATTGGAGGCCTGTGGTTGCTATAAGCCACAAATTCTAGTTCTTGTAATCGCAAAAGTTTAGGTATTCTATGAACTTTGTTATGGATTTCTATTCTCTTGATTTGTTGGAATTACTTTGTTATTTCTTATGTTTTGTTATTATTATCATGGAGTAGTTTTGGATATACTTGTGTGTTGGGATGTAGGAAATCATACTAGTGTTCTCAAATGTGATGCATGTATATATGATCTTGTTTAAATGAGTTTGTTGGAAAAATACTAGTCTTGGTTTCATTTTTCGGTAAAACATGTTTTAAGAAAAAAGACCGAAAGGATTTCTCTTGTGTTTTATTCCAAAAAGTTGAGTGACAAACTAGTATGGGGATATGGTGATTGACAACCACCATGTTTACTTATTAAAACAAGACTAGAAATATTTTCATCACGAAAGGTCGAAAGATTCGTAAGAACGAGTTTAATAAGAATATTTTACAAACAAATGGATTTTCTAAAAGTATAATCATTAGGATAAGGACCGAAAGGATTACCTATATGTTTTTGTTCTTAGAATGATTTTTACAAACATAAACCATGGTTGGAAATTATTTGCTTATGATTTGTGCATCACATCAAGAGTTTACACCAAGCCTTCATGAACATTACTTATGATTGCCTATAAACTACACACAAGTATATATATTTCTTATTGTTGAGTTTCACTATAACATCACGTTTTGAGGAAGCCTTGACAAAGCTTCCTTGTTTCAAATCTTTTCAAGAAAACAATTTCGAACACAAAATCCCTTGGGACGATCTCGACTTACCACCTTTGCAATCGCGAACGAGTATACTTGCTCGTATGTGTTTATAGTATTAGACGGTTAAAACGTGTTTATAAATTTTTAAAACTTGCACACGGGAAACACATCAAGTTTTTGGCGCCGCTGCCGGGGATTTTGATTTTGATTTTGATTTAAGCAATTTGAGTTTGTTCATTTTCTGTAAAATTGGTAGTTTTGGAATTGAATTTCGTGAAAAAGTAAAAAAAAAAAAAGTTTGGTCAGAAGCTAACCGATTCGGTTGCTCCTGCAACCGGATCCGGTTAGTGCTCCCGGATTTATTTTTTTGTATTTTGATTTCATAGTCTAAGTTTATTCAGTGATTTGTGTTATAGTTTTTAGATTAATTCTTGTCATTTTTGATTTTTATAGATTATATCTTTGGTTGTTTATTTTTTCTTAGATTTTTAGTTTTTCGTAATTTTAGTTACTTTTAGTTTATTAATTTTTACATTAATTCTTGTCTTACTTCTAATGATTAGATATAGTTAATTTTCAATTTTATGGTTTTAGTAATCTTAATGAGTAGTTTTAATGAGTAATTAATATAGTTTTCTTTTTAATTAATTAATTAATAAAGGATAATGAGGAGTCTCAATGAATTAAGAGTTTTAAGTACACTTAATAGTTTTTAATTTTAATTAATTTTCAGTTTAAAAAAAAATTAAAAAAATATATATATATTTTTTGGTATCGATCTAACCGATCGGTTGCAACCCGCAACCGGAGCCGGTTAGACATTTGGGTTTAGTAGTTTACCACCAATCGAATTGGTTGGTGAGCCAACCGATCCGGTTGGAGCTCTAGGTAAAAAAATTTCTACTTTTTAGATTTTGAGTTTTAACTTATGTTTTTAGTTTTGTTAAGTGTCTTTACTTGCTTAGTATATGTTTCTATAGTTTGCTTTTGTTTTTACTAACTCTAACGCTAATGATTTGGATTTTTGTTTTTGGTTTTGTTTTGTCTTAATTAGCTAGTTATTATGGATAGTTTAAGCGGAATTTCGGAATACCTTCGTAACTTGGATGAGATGTTCAAAGACACCGGAAGTTCATTCGAGAAGATTCGAGGTATCTTAGAAGGAAGTAAGAAAGATTTGGGAATTGATACGGTTAGTATGGAAGAAACGGGTGAAAACAAAGTTCAAATTCCTAAGATGGGAAGAGTTGTGGTATTCACACAAGCACCTTTAACGGAGTATGATTCGCCACTTATGAGGTTCGGTACACCTTGTAGTGTAGAAGGGGTGAGTGCTTGGGATACGCAACTTAACATGGCTTATGGTGAAAATTACATTGTGGAAATAGTTCTTGATCAAATTGGTCATGTAAATTTGGATTACGAAGCATACGGAAGAAGAATGGTTAAGAATCTTAAGGTTAACATTCATGGTCACATTTTTGAAACAGATTTTGTTGTCTTGGAAGAAGGGAACGTGGATGAGCCCAATGTATGTTTTGGGCGAGATTTTCTTGTAACAACCAAGTGCCAAGTTGATTTTGCTTTGGGAGAAATGAGGATCAATATCACCGATTTGGAAGAAGGAAAAGGAGTGAACGAGATGGTTGTGGAGTTATGTGCTAATATGGAAAAGGAAGATGTGGAAGGCAAATAGGACGAAAACCTCATCCAACAAATTAACTCCTACCACATCCACCAACAAAAATGATTACACGCCTTCATTACCTACTACATCAAACACTTTTAAACCTTTAACCGACGAACAAAAAGAAGCTATTTTGGAAAACCTTGAACAAAAGTTTATTGAGCTAAATGAGAAAAAGCCGGTGATTGAGGTACTACAAGACTACGTTCTCTACCGTAAGAAACTAGATGCGGTGATGCTAGCAAGAGCAAGATTGGAGGATAAAGATCTATCGGAGGAGGATAGAGATAGGATTTTGTTTAGAGGTATGCCACGTAAGGAGAAAGATCTGGGAAATTTTGTTTTGCCAATTAAAGTGAATGGGACTACACCAGTTTATGCCTTAGTCGATACGGGTTCAAGTGTTAATGTTATGCCCTATCCATTGTTTAAGGCGTTGGGTCTTAGTAAGCCGCAACCAAATCATTCGAAGCTTACCATGGCGGATAATTCCCAAGCAAAAGCAATGGGGGAGGTGAAAAACGTAAGAGTTCATATTGGTTACCAACCATACTTGGCTGATTTTCTAGTCCTAGACATTCCGGTTGATAAGAGTTTACTACTTCTATTAGGAAGACCATTCCTACGCACATGTGGTGCAATCATAGACATGGGTAGAGGTGCGATGACTATCAATGATGAGATCTCGAAACAAACCTATTATCCCAAACCAAGGGGACCAACTGTTGAATTCATGGAAGATTTAGAATTGATGGAAGCGGACGAGGACTTGACTTGTTTTGAAGTAGGACGTGATGTCCAAGGAAACCCGATGTATGGACCACTAGCTCCACCATACTTTAATATTGAGGATGAGATGGAACGCGCACTAGCGGTGGAAGCATTTTACAATCCATTCAAAAACATCCTAGTTTACAAAAAGCTAACCGATTTCTTAGGTTTTTTACCGGTGCAACTCAAGAATTTGGAATGGAGACCCGAGGGGTCGGGCATTTACAAGAGACAAAATGGGGATGGAGAATGGTACGTCAAATTTGATATACTATGTCCGAATGGGAGAAGATTCATAAGGAAGTTCAAGACTTATGAAACATATCGTGAATTGACCGGGAAATTTCTAAGTGTGGACATCTTAAGGCATGAATATTTCGAGGAATTCTAAGGAGAAACAAGGCACCATAATAAACAAGCAATTGTTTGCTTGAATTTCAAGAACTTCTTTTTAATTTTATTCATTAAGGATTTCTTGTTTTTCATTTCAGTTTTATCTTTATTATTATGTTGAGGTTATTTGGTTAATGCATTATGATATTGAGTTTTAGTTTGAGTTTTAGTTTTAGTTTATAAGTATGATGATTTGAGTTTTGAGATTGGAAGATTGTTGAAATTTCCAAATGGTGAATGAATGTTGTGTGCATCTTTAATAGGATTTTTGAGTAACAATTGTTGCTTGGAATGTAAAATGCCTAAGTAATAAGAAAAATGCAAAATTTGGCAAAAATGCCAACCGAAACGGTTGTGTCCATGACTGAACCGGTTGCATACAAGTATATATACCAAAATTCACAAGAAAACACACACACACACACACTAATCCTCCAGCTGAGTTTTGCAAAATTCGACCAATAGAAGCTAATTGAAGGTTGTTTAAGTTGTAGAAGATCGTCATGGCACCCAAACAAGTAAGCATCTGCATTCAATTAACTCAATTGAGGTTTAATTAGAGCATTTGATTCGAATTGCATATTAGGTAACTAATTTGGGGGTTTTTGATATAATTCGAATTAAGTTGTAATATTTTAGGATTAAGTGGGTAATTGATATAGGAATGCATTGCAAAAAGAATTGTAGTGATTGATTCAACATGGAATGAGTATTAGATGATTGAATTTTCGGATTTAATTAGGTTATAGCATTGAATCAAGTTAAGTTGCAATTGGTGATTCCTAGTGGTAGATGATGCATTTTTAATGAGTAATAGATGCCACATTGTTGATTAGAACAAGTGATTGAAGAGTTGAGGTCTTATTTGTTGAGTTCTATGTTGATGAATGTGTGATGATTTGAGGTTTGGAAAGCGAATTTAGAGTAATTTGAGGATGTAGAAATCATTGATGATGTTAGAATGCAGTCTAGGAGTGGATTGGATTTAGAAAAATCGAGTGGGTGATGGATTAGAAGGCAAAAGCCTTATGCAGAATGAGTAACCGATCCGGTTGCGAAGCGCAACCGATCGGTTGGATTTGGCCATTAGGAGAAACCGAATCCGGTTCCAGGTTCTGTGTTGGATTTTTTTTTGATTTTGAAGTGGACCTTAGAGGCTTCCATGGACCTTCCCGTTTGTTCTAACACTCTTATATTGACATATATTTATAATTTCTACAATAGTATTGCATGTTTCTAACGGCTAATCCAATTTGATTATGTTGTGAAGAATGTCTTAGGAAAAGGGATCGCGTCACGAACTAGAGGAGCACGAAATAAGAGAGATGAAATACCAATCCCAGAATGCCACCCGAATCTTCTTTGGTGGAGAGATCATGATCGTCGAAAACATCTCAATGACACCTTAATATCTATTGGAGGAAAGGAAATTCATCGACCTCGGATTGTTAGTTGGGAAGTATTGCAAGGTTTGGGCTGCCATGAAATTTTAGAAGATAGGTTGTTGATAAGAACATTGTGGAACAAGCAGATTTTAACTACAGAAATGTGGAAGAGAGCTCTCAACATCAATGAGCCTATTTATAAAGAGTGGTGTTTAGAATTTCTGTGTTCCCTTGAAATGAAGCCAGATGTTACAGGCGAGGGGTTCGCTCGGACAAGTGTATAACTTTCAGGTTAGGTGGTCAAGAACATGTTGTCACATTATGGGATTTTGGAAATTTGCTTGGATTATATTCGGACGAAGATTTGAGAAATCGGGATTTTAAATATATAATTATGTTGAGTGATAGGAATAAAGAAGGATTTGATGAAAACAAATTTTGGAAGAAAATAAGTTCGGAAAGTAAGCTTACATATGGGGAAAGTAGGGTTTCATCGATTAGAAAACCACTCTTGCAGGCATTTCATAAGATAGTAGTCGAATCTCTATTACACAGGGCACATGATGTGGATAGGATTTTGGAGGATGATTTATGGGTACCATTTGCTTTTGAGGAAAGACATCCGTTAAGATCGCTAAATGTAGCGTGGTTGATTGCCAAGCACCTACATCAAAGGGCCGCATTAGGAAGCGTTAACTATATTTGTGGGGGACACTTGTACTAAGATTGCAAGAAGCCTTGGTTTATTCAACCATATGGAAATGGTTTTTTTTTGTGAGCCAGTTATACCAGGACATACGGAAGCTGAAGGATTTGCTCAATTGAGAGAAGAGGGAAGTGGGAAGCCCAAAGGATTACCAGAGGAACTCGACGTAATGCCTTTAAGAACTTGGATATGATCATGGATCATTCTTGATTTATGGTTTCAAAAACAATGGTTATCATGTGTTAAACAATATTATCTCTATGTCTTAACTATTTCTCTAGGATGATTATCATACTTTGTTTTATTTTGTTTTTAGTAGCATTTGGATTGTTTTGTTTTGTTTGTGTATTGTGTATTGCAGTTTTGTTTGCAGGATGGATGTGTCGGAAGCCTATTGATGGTCAAATATTTGAAGTTGGATAACTCACATGCTTACTTATGATATCGTATTGCATATTCTATCCCGTGGTATCTTTTGACTATTTATTTTTCCCATTTTCTTTACTTTGAAGTTCATTTTTATTACATTGAGGACAATGCAAAACTTAAGTATGGGGGAGGGAAGAAAATAGGAAAAATGATGCGCATTTTTAATTTTTAGCTTTTATTTTTTTTAGATAACTTTTGGATGCAAGTAATAAGAAGGAATTCGCCCTTGATTGTCTAGTTGTTTTCACACATTATTGATATATATTAAAAACAACTTGGGTATTTCAATGGTAAAATGAGGTTTTTGAAAATTTTGGATTTGAACCAAATTACGGAAGTAATTCATTTTGGATTCGATATCATTTTCTAGCGCGCATTATAGCCTTTTCCACTTAATTGTGAGGTTTCTTTTTGTATAAAACACATCGTTTGTTTTATATTTGCTATGAGTGTGCCGGTGATTGTGTCGATTATAGAACTTGTACTAGTTATGCAGTACAGTTAAAATCACTCTCGAGTGATAAAAATATGTTCAAGTGATAAGAGGCACCTTAGGATTTAACCCAAATGGCCTTCCATTTTACATCTAATGATATATTAGCTAACCACTTTGGTTAGTTAGCCACCCACATGGACGCATTTGTTAGTGCTCATCTTTAGCACTAGATACCCTTAGTTACACCCTTTGAGCCTATCTTTTCATTTGTTAAATCTAGAAAAATACAAAAAGATTTTACACTTTAAACATTATTAGCAAACCCTTGTCATGTCTATTGGTTTGTTGCTAGTTGTTTGGAATGTTGGATTGTTTTTGATGATTATAAAGAAGCTACACTTTGTCTATAGTGTATACCATTCTCCAACAAAGATGAAGGAGACGTCTTTCTCATTTGTATGTTTTGTGGTGTATGCTTACACTAAGTGTGGGGGAACACTTAAAAAAAAAGCCAATGAGCTATATGAAGAATATTGATTAGCCAATGAGCTAAATTGAGTTATACATATTTGTGGAGATCGATATGTGAAGAGGAGAAATAATCATTTACGGGATTGCGGTTTGTATGATGGCTAGCAACATGGAGGTTTAGACTTGACTTTATTTTTCTTTTAACACCAATTTCATAAACCATCCCATGCCTTATCCATGCCTTTTATAAACCCGTAGCCTTAACGATATAACCCGAATAAAAGCCCTCTTTGATGAATTTATTTTCTTTGTTTTGATACTTGTACAAGCTTATGGTAAAAAGCATTGATCATGACTAGGCATTGAGTGATTTACATATACCCACCAATATATGAGTGTTGAGTGAATTCTTAAAATCATTCGTGAGGTGTTCTAGTTATTTTATCTAAAGTGTTTGGTTCATTTGTAAAGTTTTTCACATATTAAAAGCAAATTAATGATTATCTCTTTTGGATGATTGTTAAAATTTTTGGAACCACGGTATCAAGACCATTGAATTCGATTTTTGCAAATGTTAGACCTACTCAAGGGCGAGTATAACTTAAGTATGGGGGAATTTGATAACGCATAAAATGAACATGTTTTTAGTAGCGTTATTGTTGGTTTTGTGCATGATAATCGGCTATATTTACTCATAACTGTTACAAAAGTGCAAAAGATGCGTATGTGTATATGTAGTCAGGTATCACAAATGATGAAGAAATGAAGTTTTTATGCACATTTGGAAGATTCCCAAGGAAGGAAGTCGAGCAAGGAAGCTTTTAGGCTCAATGATTAGGAAGCGCAATGATTTCTAAGTATCTACAACAAGGAAAGATCAAGTTTCACCTTGGAAATCATCATGAGAGCAAAGAGTGAGGCATGAATCAAGAAAGTCAACGAAAAGTAAAAAACAACACCAGTGTTCGGTTGTGCCCAGTAACGGATCCGGCTAGATAATGGTTAACGGCAACCGATCCGGTTGCGGTTACAACCGATCCGGTTGCATGGTCTGCAGATTACACAAAGTGCATTTAATGTTGTCTTAACTCCCCATAATCATTGGAGGCCGATCATTTCTTGATATTAACTTGTTGGGAACGTTTTTGGCCACTTAGACAAGTTTCTTTGGCTATATATTGAACCTGGTCTTAGTTTACTAGGCGTGACACAACACAAAGTGTAATAGTTTACACCAAAACTATTACCAACCATTTTATTCATCCCAAAAGTTTAGTATTCACTGTAAAATGTCCAGAAGGTTGGAGAGAGCAATTCTCATCCATTGTTTTGGTTATTTGGGGTAATACGGTTAAGCTAGGTGATTGGAGTCGTGTGGTTGCTATAAACCACAATTCTAGTTCTTGTAATATAAAAGTTTAGGTATTCTATGAACTTTGTTATGGATTTCTATTCTCTTGATTTGTTTGAATTACTTTGTTATTTCTTATGTTTTGTTATTATTCTCATGGAGTAGTTTTGGATATACTTGTGTGTTGGGATGTAGGAAATCATACTAGTGTTCTCAAATGTGATGCATGTATATATGATCTTGTTTAAATGAGTTTGTTGGAAAAATACTAGTCTTGGTTTGATTTTTCGGTAAAACATGTTTTAAGAAAAAGAACCGAAAGCATTTCTCTTGTGTTTAATTCCAAAAAGTTGAGTGACAAACAAGTATGGGGATATGGTGATTGACAACCACCATGTTTACTTATTAAAACAAGACTATAAATATTTTCATCACGAAAGGTCGAAAGATTCGTAAGAACGAGTTTAATAAGAATATTTTACAAACAAATGGATTTTCTAAAAAGGATAATCATTAGAATAAGGACCGAAAGGATTACCTATATGTTTTTGTTCTTAGAATGATTTTTACAAACATAAACCATGGTTGCAAATCATTTGCTTATGATTTGTGCATCACATCAAGAGTTTACAGCAAACCTTCATGAACATTACTTATGATTGCCTATAAACTACACACAATATATATATTTCTTATTGTTGAATTTCACTATAACATCACTTTTTGAGGAAGCCTTGACAAAGCTTTCTTATTTCAAATCTTTTCAAGAAAACAATTTCGAACGACTTACCCACCTTTGCTATCGCGAACGAGTATACTTGCTCATATGTGTTTATAGTATTAGAAGGTTAAAACGTGTTTATAAATTTTTAAAACTTAGCACACAGGAAACAAATCAACCACTAATACCAACAATAACAAGACTCAAATGACTTCAGGTTTTTACCATCACCAGTCGAGCCAAACAAGACTTTAAATCAAAAAGAAATGAAATGGAAGTAAGAACCGACCCAAACACAGTTGATTTCCAATACTATCCTAATCCCACACCAACAACTCTAACCTATCCCATCAACACTCATCACAGATCCATTATTAATACGCAATCACTATTGATCTCAACATTATTTCATTATTATTCAAAGCCACATCTAGACTGAATCGAAATAATATCATCACGGATCATATCTGAAGTTTATACTTCATTACACTATCCGAACAAAAAGAGAAGAAAATTAACAAGAATGTTATTTTCTTATCTTGGTTCGTTCATAAACAAAGTACAAATCATATAAACCTACCCGTGACCTCTCTTAGAGATCTTGAAGCCGTTTGAATAAGGAAGTAATTTCTGTATTCATCGATTTATGCCTTGCAACGAAAGGGATTATCTTGATTTGTTTCTAATTGATTCGTTGGTATTGTTTTGATGACGAGAAGGGTTTTGAGATTAGATAAAGGAGATGAGATTTGATGTTAAGATGAAATTAGCTTTGAATAGATGCGTTTGGTTAGAGCAGATGTTAGATGGGGGCGTATTTTGTGCGTGTTAGGGTTAGGATTAAGAGAAGTTAGTTTTAGGTTTTGCTCAAATGATATGAGAATTGTTAGGGCAACACTCTTATAACCGGGTACTTAATTTGTGAATGGATTTGGGCTTTACTCAATTTGGATCTGGTTATGGGCTGAACGACAAGAATTGGTAATGGGCTACATGTTAATAACATGGACCGTACTAAATTCTTTGGGCTAGTGTTTGTTGATCATTTTATTTGGACTGATAATATGGAACGGGCGAAAATTGGGAATATAAAAATTGTTTATCCAAAATACATTTTTTTTGCACAATTTTTTGATATCATTTGCAAAATAAGTGCTATTTTTGGTATAAATTTCATGGAAGGATACAAATTCACGGCTTAAACGATAATTTGAAAAAATGACTACGGAGTTTTTGTACAGTATTGCTTACGAGGAATTGAAGTAACATTTCACGGGTAATCTTCTTTATCTTTGAGACGTTGGTTGGTTGGATGCATGTCTCAAGATAACTTGTTTGGGCTTTTATAGTGTGTGATAAAGGCTTGGCGATCTAGTTACTTTTGTGATTCTTCCTCACTTATGCCACAAAATAGCTACACTTCCGATGTCTCACGCAGTTGAGGATTCGTCAAGAGGTTTTGTAAATCCGGTACACCGTCTCTTCTTCACAAGGATCAGTACAAGATTAAGTAACATATTTGGGAAATTCTACTTCATGTTCAAGTGTGGTATATCGGGTTTACTTCTCCATGTGGTCACTACAATAGCCGTCAGAATACGTGAATAATGTGTTAACCAATGGATTGATTGGTTGAGATGTGATCAACAATTCTCATGATTTATTCGACGCCACTGAATGTCAATGATACTTCGATTAAGCAAAATCTTTCAAGAATCTTCAACGTCAGTCATGATCTTTCAAGATGTTTGCTTATGACAAGAACTTTTCGTGCAAATGGTCGTACATGTTAATGATGCTTTCGAAAGTTCGAAACCATCATGGGGGAGAATCTTGTACTTTGATGTTTTATGGTCAATCTCAGGGGGAAGTAGTGTATACTACTCGACTTAGTATGGTTTGTGAAGTTGTCTACATATGGGTAAAGAATTGTTGATGATGTTGGATAATGAACCGATGCATGTTCCCCTAAAACATATATTCACTGAAACCAAAGTTGTCATAACACATTCAAGCTGACATTGTTTACGGTCTTGTCTTGATTATGTAAAATCCCGCGAAAGAATCTATTTCTCGGTTGAAATCATAGACTTGTAAAATCCCGTGACAATGGAAACATCCCGGTAATTGTAAAGTGCATTTCTGGATCTATCTTACGGTTTATTCTTGGTTTTGTGAAATCCTTGAAAACTATTTCTCGGTTTAAACCATAGAGTTGTAAAATCGTAATGATGGAACCATCTGGAGAAAGGAAAGCGTATTTGGGATCCTTTTGATCTTTGGTGCTACGGTTTTTGTTTCGAAGAAGAGATAAAAGGGTATACTTCATGAATTGGATGTGTGTTTGGATACACGTCATGGCAGTTTGGTTATTACATGGTTTTATGGGGTTATGTGCTTCTAACCATGGTCGGGATAAAACCATTATCATAGTTCACTTAAAACGTAAAAGGAGGCTAGATTTGAGCTTTTAACCAGAAGATGTGACAACAGCGTTAATTCAGTATTATCTACTTGAGGTTGAAGTGAAATGTCACGGGCAAGTGCACTTAGTATCTGAAGGTATCGGGGACAGTTGGATGAAGATTCTTCAAGATCCTTGTTCAAGCTTATTATCAAAAAACGAATACTTGGAAATCTAGTTATTGTTGGGTGACTTTTTCCTTTTCTTTTACCACTTGGGGGAATTGGGCTCTTACCACCACAAAATAACTATCACTTTAAGGAGTTACGTTGTAGTGCTCAGTGTCACATTCAGTTGTGGATTTTCAAGAGGTGATGTACGTCTTATACTTGATGGTTGGTTGGTTGAAGAGTATAGAGTACTTAGAGAGTACTTAGAGATGCTAATGGAAATTGACACCGCTCTTTGTTACATATGTGCAAGTTTAAGTCACGAGTTCAGGGTAGTTTACTTTAGGGTCAAATTCATCATATTGGGTTTTCTCCATCAGATGTCACGACAAAGAGCCTACTGAATGATAATGGGGTTGATTATAAGTTTGCCAAGAGAGATTGAAAAGAGAGAGATTATGGCGTATGAACACAACAGTTCATGCCTCGTACTCTAAGGAAAAGAAAAGTGTATGCGTGTCATGCGCTTTATCTTACGAGAAGAGAAATCTCTAATAACGTTTGAACACAACAGTTCAAGCTCGTACTCTAAAGAAAAGAGCGTATGCGTTCGGTCGCGTATCTTCGAAAAGAAGAAATCTTCTTATGACGTTTGAACACAACAGTTCAAGCCTTGTTCTCTAAAGAAAATAAAGTGTGCGTTTCATGCGCTTTATCTTATGAAGAAGAGAAATCTTCTTATGGCGTTTGAACACAACATTCAAGCCTCGTTCCCTAAAGAAAAAGTATACGTTTGGTCGCGCTTTATTTTTAAGAATCTTCTTATTATGACCATTCTCATCAACATGCTTCATGCTTTTTCCATGCGCTTCAGTCATCAAGTGAACCGGACTACTGATAATTACTCTTATTCCACTTGTTCAATATAACGAAGATGGCGACATCATATGCAACCTTTGGGGGGAGAAGTGTGAAAAGAATACATTTGGATGATGTTCACTTATTTAATCAAGAATGGCATCCCCGTATGAAATTCTTGAGGAGGAGGAGAAGTGTGAATTTTCTGCATGGTTGATTGTTATCTGAGAATAAATGGTCAAACGGCTCCAAACTCATGTAAGAAATGTGATTCTTCTTATCGGGTCATCTTCACATGGAGTTTTCTTCTAAGAGCCGTTGGTTAACATCTTCACACGGGCTGATTTGATTAATGACAAAGTGCTTTCAGTTGCGGGGCTAATTTCCTTAATGAACATCTTTCTGTTCTTATTTGATTGGGAGGGATTTGAGTTAAGGAGATTTTCTATTTGTATGTTAACGGGAATGCATTTGGTGAGTTGAAGATGTCGACTTTCTATTCCCCAACTGGACAATCGTGAAGAAGGTCGAGTCTACGATGCAATTCTACACTTTCATTGCGTGTTAGAAGACTAAAGGCGAGTTGCATTTAACAATCTAAAGACTTCTTCTTAATGCGGCATTTATCAAACAAATTGTCGGTTTTGGGGAGAGCACTAATTGGGGGAGAGTGAAATGTCGAATTTAATCCCCAATTAGACTTGCTCATATTCTTCAACAAGTTGATTCTCACAAAGACTTCTAAGGTTCTTCTCAAATGATTTCGAGTATATGGGCTTACAATGTGTTGTTGATTCTGAAATATCAAAACCAGCAAGGGGGAAGGAGACACGTATCTACAGCGAGTAAACTTGATGAACTTAATACTTCTAAGTGATTGAAGATATCCCTGGAACACAAATGTCATTACCGCGAGAAAAAGGTTTGACTCATGGCGTTTAGTGTTCTTATTCCAACTATGTGGGTGAAGAGATGGAAGAGTTAGTTTCTGGCGATAAAGAGGTACAGTGTGTGATGATTTGATGCTATCGCAATCATCGGGGGAAGATTGTGTACATTGGGGACGGCTCGGTTGTTTCACTTGAGTGCTTAATCGATGATTCGGAGATATAATTACTTATTCGGAGTTGACATCCGCGAGAGATAGTCATCCGAGATAATCGATGATTCGACACCTTCTTCAATGTTATCGGTTATTGTCTCTTTGGGCATTCGGTGCCGGGTTCTTGAGCTCATGCACTTTCCGGGGGAGAGTATACATCGGGGTTATTCTTTGGCTATTGGACTTAATCGCTACTTTGGCGTTAAGGTTCTTTGTCTTTGGGTAATTGTGTATTGGGGTTCAGGCTCTAGTCTAAGAAGATTTGTATCAATTCATCTACATGGGGAAGTGGTCTCTTGACAACTTTTGGTATGGATTGCTTGAACTTCAGTGGAAATGAAATTTGAGAAGATTATTTAAATGTGGGATGATACGTTGTTGTTGTTCTATTGGATGATATAGCCTCTAACGAAGAATCACGGTGATTATTCTTAAAAGGAGCAGCATGATCGATGATAATGGTGTGCTTCTTTGTACGCCTGGCTAATGGAAGCTTGATAGAAAGCTTTGAATCTTTCACTAAAGGATTTTCGGTTTGGGGGGAAGCTGCCAAAGTCTCTATTTCTTAAAGGCTCATGTTCTATCTTCTATTATGGAGCCTCGGAAGCTTTGGTGGTGGATGTTTAAGAGATGACGAATTATCTTCTATAACGGGGCTGCTCGATATCCTTATCTCGGTACTCGTATCATCATCTTCTTAAACTATATCATCTAAACTATCTTTGTTTATATTTATCAGAAAAACAAAATACAAAAATATAAAACCAACAAAAAGAAAATAGAAAATTATAAAACCAACAAAAACCCATAAAAATTAGAAAATTTGAAAAATTCCAAAAATATGTTTTCTCAAGACATGTCTTCTGGTATCGATAACATCTGCGGTCTTAGAAATGTCATTCAACAATGGCACGGGACCATAGATGAAGTTCGAGCAGGAGGTGTAAATATTCTTTTCCAAAACATGTCTAAAAATATGGCTTACAGTTACTTTAGACTGTAACCCGCTCTTCAAAAATTGGCTTGCAGTTTTTCAGACTGTAACCCGCGCTTAACCATGGTTTGCTATTATTTCAGATAGCAACCCGCTCTTTTAAAGAAAGGAAAGTGCTGCGCTAAAACTATTTTCAAATATTCCGTGCACTTATCCTAAAAACTTATTGAGGAAAGTATGTCGAAGGACTGCTGTTCATACTCAAATATTTTTCCTTCTAAAATTCTTCAGAAAAATATTTGTTTTAACAAAATGGTGGTAAATGAGTTTCTTTAAAAACAATCAGAGATTCAGAGTTTTTATAAAATTTGCAAACTCAATCAATGACTTGGCTTTTAAAATTTTAGAAAATGAGTCATTGATTGAGAGGGAGAATGTTTTTCAAATTTATATCATCTATCGGACTTATCTAATTATCCTAAATGCTTAACTGAAAAATGATGTTAACCTACGTTGAAGGACTAGGTGCCTAGGATATGATTGTTAGGATTAGATGATTAAAGTTTGATAAACACATTATTCCGATACCTTTTATGATATGATTGCTATGTTGGATTGACTTTTATTAGTCGATTGTTGTTTGGGTGATGTCGACCACCATATATCTGTTTGTGTCTACTAACATATGCAGGTATCATGGTTTAAAAGAATGTTCCCGATCCGGATTCCACAATTGAAGATGATTGGATGCCAAAGGAAAGGTAACTATATCTTGGGTGACAAATGAAGAAGCGGAGCTTAATTTACTCTATGGAGTTGGCATGAAATGCAACGTAAGAGGTCTCTTTGCATCAGGCGGATGGTTTCTTCATCATCAAATGAAGAAAGCGAGCTTAGTTGGACCTCTATGAAGAGTTGGCATGACAAATGCAACGTCAAAGGTCTCACTTTTCATCGTGAAGGTTTTTCCACAAAGGCAACAACAAAGCAGCTCAACCACCTAACGTATCTTTGTGCAGGATAATTGTGCAGGATACCATTTTTAAACAATTTTGAATAATTTAATTAAATTGTTTTGAAAATGGAAAATATTGTTTTGAAAATTAATTGGACTTAATTTTGAAAATCACCGGACTTCATTTTATTAAAACTTAAGTCACTCAATCATCGACTACGGTCATCGATTGAGGGGGATAGTGATTTAAAATAAAATATTTTCAAACGACATTTCTTCATAAAAGTCCGTTTGTACGTATTAATGTGGTGATCTAAAGATTTAATGTTATGTCATGGTATGACTTTTCTTTAAAACTCAATGATCTTTCAAAATGAAAATTTTTCTATTCTTGTTTGATTGTGAAATTGTTTTATTTTACCTAAAAGATCTCTTAAAACAATCATACCTGACACTAACAATCTTTAATGCCTTAAAATGGTCCTTATCTGTCATTTTTCAAAATCAAATCAAGCCACGTCTTTCCCTAAATTTTTTTAAATAATTTAAATCAATCGGGATCCAAAATCTCAATTGGTTTGAAATTTTTGATCGGGGGAGAGATCGTGATTTAAATCTCAAATCATGTTTTAAAGGGTGATTGTTTCAAAAGCACTTCTTCCTTCATGTGCCAAACGATTTTGAAATACATTATGCACATGATTGTGGAGGAGCATTAAACCATAAAACAGAAGAGCTTTTAAATCAGGCAATATTCTTCCATGTTTTTCAAACCTTATTAAATCACTTGGGATCCAAAATCTCAAAGGGTTTGATATTTTTGATCGGGGGAGAATTTGTGATTTAATGTGAAATTTGATAAACGATGATCGTTTTGATTCAAAGTGAAAGTTCTCCTTAATATGTGCTAAACTATTTCGTATATCGATGCACATATTGAGGGGGAGCGAATGGTTTCTATTGGAAATCGTGAAATGTACTTCAAATGAACTCTTTCCTCTATGTGATAAAGTGATTTCAAATATCCTATGCACATATTGAGGGGGAGAATTTACCAAGAAAATAAAATGGCTTTTTCCACGGAAATTGTGATCAAGAAATTATTTCAAAGAACTCTTGCCTCCATGTGCTAAACAATTTCAAGATCGTATGCACATGTTGAGGGGGAGCATTTCTAAATGATCAAAACTATTAAGGTACAAAATGCTTTGATCTCGTATCACAAGTACCTTGATTGATTTTTCCAAATGATTTTTCAATTGGTTTCAAGGAAGAATGAACTGTACCAAAAGACCGTCCATTTTACTTTATGCATGGTGTTATAAGGATGGTTAGGTTAGGTATTTGTTCCCCGCGATCCCGGCGGGAGGGATCTACCAAGGACAATCCACTAGTTAGTGTAGAAGTCCTTAGGTATGATAAAAAGGAAAAGTGAGAGATATGGGAAGAGTCTGACTGAGACTAAGCTAGTCTTGGAATAAACCCAACAAGGTTCTAGTAATGAAGTATCGGTAAGTACTGAAGGGGTTGAAGAATGAAAAAGAATTTAATGTGAAAAGGGTGAAAAGAAATAGCCCTCAATAATTCAACCTTAGGGCAGGGGTTCAATACATATGCTACTGGTGGTTACTAAGGTAACACTGGTATTGAAGACAAGACGTCATGGACCTAGTGACGCACTGCACTAAACTTCCCAAGCTACTCAAGTTCCTCATAAAAGGGCTTGTTTAATTCTAACGGGGAACCTACATAGTCTATCGACTTTCTCTTAGAGAATGTTGATATTGAAGAAGGAGACACTCTCCCTAGTCTCCGGCATAGGAACCAAATGTGCACAATTGAGTCTAGAGCCAAGAGATCATCCACAATATCTCATTAGGACACAAAATTAATGAAGACTTGCTGTTTCACACAATGTGGAAAGTAAGTATATATTAAGAGTGCTACGCATTATCCTTGTGGTATTGCCAGAACATCCGAGTGATATGTAAAACTATTCACGATGAAGATGTAAATCCTTTTAGAGCTAACATCAAACAAGCTCTTGGTGGGTGACATGTGAGATATTTTCTAAAGATCTAGCTTGTGACAACTGGATAGAAACGATGGGGCGATTCACTCGTGAATCAACCTTGGTCCAAGAAAAGGATTGACGGATACCTTTGAAAAACGTTCGTTGTGCTCAAAAACTCTTTTCTCTAGCACTTCGACTTTGTATTATGTTTTCAAATTAAAAGGGTATTTATGATTGAAAATTGATTTCTTCTTCTAAACCTTCATCGTATTGAAAAACTCTTTCTCTTAAGCAATACGCGATTGTTATCAAATCATTTTCTATCAATAAGCAAATCTCAATTTCTTTGGTTCACTCACCCGTGTTATCTTCCTTGAGGCGTTCGGTTTGAGAGCGGCTAGAACGTGCGAAACTGTCAAGGAGATTCTTGAATCATACGATCTGGCGGTACTTATGCTTGATCAACGGGGAATCGTTGGGCCACATCAATTCAACGAAAGTGATCAAAGACACTTTCGTGTGTTTTATTGCTGCTTGTTGTTTGCGGTACATTTGGGCGGTTGCGGTGATCGAATTGAGGATTCAATCAAAAGCGCATGCTCACATCCACACTTAATGAAGAAATCATGACTTGTGCATATCTCAGAACACGGCTCACGATATTTTATACTATGTTTCTACTACGCTGTTGCAAATATCATGAGCCAGTAAAGCTTCCGCTACTCTGATGAAAGATGTCATGATCCAAAAGTGTGAGCATGTCGGTCCAAAAGTCACAACTTCACATGAAGGCAACATAACTATGGATGATCCAGAGAGATTTGTTGTGGATGATGATCTCAAAGAAAGCTCGAAGATCATCAAAGATGTGGATCAGTTAAAGACCTCCACTAAATGTACAAATCAATGCGGACTTTGAAGAATCGCTACTAAAGCACAAAGATCACGGAACTTGAAGAATTGAAGTCTACGAGCTCAGAACTAAAGACAAAGATAGAATGCTAGGATGCAAAATGTATTTCATGGGGTGGCATCCCTTAGGGGGTGATTGTTAGGAATTGGAAATTCCATGTTAAAGTGTGGGTCACCCCAATTATGGTCTAGCATATGTTAGCTCGTAGACTTGTAGTTATTTATGTTATTTAGTAGTTAATTAGTTAGTCTGTAGCGTAGAATAGTTTAGAGTAACACCGTGGAGGAAGGACGGGTCTTTACCCACTGTATACCTGATCCATAGGCCGTCAGGAGGTCGTTATGTCTGTAACTATAAATACCCCTTCCATCCTTGGAAGGGGTGGTGCTTATCAATCTAACATTTCATTTTTTACAAAGCAACTCTCTACCAAGAACATCATCTCTTCTTTTTCTCTCTCTAAATGACTAACTTGTATTTCCATCATCCAAGGCCACCCGAATCATCAACACAATAATATTTACGATCCTACAGCCTTAATCAGTAATACACCACAATACTCCTACTGGATTTGACAACATTGTTAGTGTTTCATTAACCAGTGAAAATAGCATGCTATTACGTTGTTATTCCTTTGCAAGACCATTCGTAACAATTACTTAGGTACTAAAAGAGCGTATTCTACTCTGTAGATGATGGATCATCCATCAATGCTATTAACTTGGAAAATTGAGCATGCAATTTCTTTCTTAATAGGTCTACTATCCCCACAATGGTGTGTATCACCTTTAATTGGTCAAAGCAAAACAACAAGATAAAATTTACTAGTTTGTATTTTACCAATTTTGCAGTAATTAGTCTAGCTTCTAATTTTAATAACTCATAAAATGTCATACATGTTTTCTAGTTGACCAAAATGTCATATAAGAATTCAATCACCAGCAGAGGGTAATGAAATCTCTTGTGTAAACAACGTGTGCAATTTTCTTAACTATTAAAGTTGATATGAGTTATATTAGAATTTAGACAATTCTAATGTTCCTAACATACCTTTCTCAATCATAAAAAGGAATACGATTGAGTCTCACTCTTCTTCCAAGAAAAAAAGACTATGTTTTTCTTTTTAGTAAATTTTTATTGATCAAACATTTGTTTGAAATCAGAACTAGATCAATTTACCAAAACCTAAACTATGTTTACAGTTTAATGTTGCATTAATACAATCAAAAAAATTAACAAAATTCAGTTTTAGTATTTTCGATAATTAAATCTTTCAAGAAAATTAAATACCCTTGGTAAATATTCATATTAACCATAGAATTTTCCTTGAAACTAGGACCCAAATTGCCATAGTTCTAACACATCAGTTGATCTGCTAGTGATGAAAGTATTCAACATGGTAATTGTGGAACAATAATTGCCAAACAATTTTCAATTCCTAAGTATGGGATTACAATTTGCTAAACCTTTATGCAAATGTAAGCATGTTTCACCCCATCTTATGCCTTAAGTTATAGATCTCACTAACTAACTTAATTAAGTTGTCTAATTTAGAAACTGCAAATTTATTCCAATTGAGGTCTCACACAACATGGGGATTTACATTGTCATTGCAATCTAGCTAAGTTCTCACATAACATAAATTACAACTTCAAGTGTTTCTTATTATTAGATGAAATAAACTTAAATTTAAGGGTACAAATTTTTGATGTGAAATCAAAACTTATGTATGAAGAAGCATGCATACATCTTCATAGCATAAAATTTTACAAAACATTACTCGTTAGTTTTTAAATTGCTAAGATTAAATTCTACAAAGTTTTAATCGATGCGTTGACAAAATTACAACTTTGCATGAAGATGCTTCCTACATATAATGGTTATACTAGATAGCTCCAAATATGACGCACAAAGCGGCAGAGAATCTGGTCAGCGCGAAGCATATTAAAAACCCTTCTTCTTTTGAGTCGCAATTTAATATCGGACCCTCCTTAAACCACTCACACAGTTTGTCATAATGGGTGAGCCGTTCTAACAATTTAGTACAGTCGCATCAGTCGATAAAGTTCAAGATTTAATGCTTAGAAAACAAATTCAATTTCACAATTATTTAGTCTGGTTAACTTTTCTTTTCATAAAAAATACCCATTTGCTTGCAAACATGTCAAACAATTTTATAAACAAAAGTAACAATTAACCAACTCAAATAATGCACATATATCATAACAATTAACATATGTAAAAACAAATAGCCACATGCATAATTTGTTCGATAAAACCCTAATAATCAATTTTAGGTTTAATAATGCATATGTTTAACCAAGACTTCCACGTGTTTTCACCAAGTACAACGTGAGCCACATACATCGATGAATCGATTGCATAAGTCTTAGCTAAAACACATACCACATAGCCCATAATTGATTCATTAGATATATTGAGGTCTTCCCCAATTCAATATTTGTCAAATGAATTACATGTGAATAAACTTAACAATTAACAATAAATATATACAAAAACAATTAACAATAAATATTTACTTAACAATTAAGAATATAAGCAATAATCCATGATAAAACATGCCTGTTTTTACCATGAATTCCACATAACAATTATTCAAGAATTCCCAAGATACGCATAATTATGTCACATAACAATTACACATAATTATCCACATAAAAATTCTACATGCAATTAGGGTTTCTACAAGTTTTAACAAAACTAAAACCTAATTAAATAAAATTAGGGTATTCGACCCATATTAAAAAAATTAGGGTTTTCAGTTTTTAAAAACCTAGAAACCATAAACATGTAATAATCACACAAAGGTTCAATTTTTATGTGTTTCAATAATTAATTACATAGTATCAACGGCTTATGATGCCACTGTTTGGTTTTATGAATACATAACAATTATAAAACATAAACATCATAAAAGCAAATAGCGGAAGCAAGTAGGATCTAAATACATGTAAACTAATTAGCCGAATTAAAAGTATATGCGTACCTTAAATCAATCCATGTAATTAAGGTTTATGAAAACCCCAAATAAGGATCAAGAACCAAGAACCCTAAAATTAGGGTTTGTGAATTTCGACTTCACAAAGAAATCAACCCAAGATATGCAAACATAAGTGTATTTGCTCTTTATTCTTGTACACACGTATTAGTAGCGAATCAACGAGAAAAGTGATAAGGATTTAAAACGTACACTTTTAAGGGGTCATTTAAGCCTTTAATCGCGCACTTTTATATCCGTTACTGCTTAATTTCGTTCCTTTTCACTTTTTAGGATATACAAAAAATTAAGCTATTTGTTTTTTAATAAATAAAAATACGTTGCTGTAAATTTTAGAAAAATCTTTGTGCGTGCGCGGGTACTATAACTAGTATTACTACTAAAATTATTTGTTCGTCTCTCATATTCAAACCTCCAAGGAAATTTTGGAATTCAAGTATCAAGCCACATACATGTTATATCTCTTCTATTACCATGAGTGAATTCATGTAATGTTATATCTAATATGAAATTATGATTTATTTTTCTTCCTTTAGCCATTTACATGGATGTCTGCTTATCTTCCATTTATTTTGTGCAGTATTATTATAGTTAGTGACCTAAATGTGATTTATATCAAATGTGACGTCATCGGTAATCCAAGACCATTTCCATAATCCCATGTGATGAGGTTCCTTCGATTGGAAAATCTACACTATCTAGGGGTCATGTTGATCCCAATCACAATGAAGAAGATGATATGGGTGTTTGCTTTGAAAAGTTAGAGAAACTTGGATGCACAACACATGCAAGGCCTGTTTTACGACAGTGCAATTTTGTTTTGTTTTTTTTTTTTTTTTTGTTTTTGTCTTGAAAGTGCCGATTTTAGGAAGGTTTGGTTGCATTTGAAGCTAGAGAGTTGTAAGAATTGGGTCAAGAATGCTGGAACTAAGTATGGATTATCGGGTTGATTCAAAGGAAAACTTACATAGTTCCTTTTTCTTGGTTAATCGATGTTATGCCTTTTGTTTTGTCCGGAGGTTGGCCACTTTGTTTTTTGACGTGTTCTTATATGTTTTCATGAAGTACTTTTCTAGTTTGCTCAATGATAAAATTTGCTAGAAAACTAGTTCTCTTTTAACTATACTACTTTATAATACATTTGGGACTTGCTATTAATAGAAGGCTTAAAAATTCAGATTCAACATATTACTATTAATAGAAGGCTTACAAATTACTTTTGCTATTAAGATTTTAACACTTTTCAATTTCAAATGTTGACGGTGCCTGAAAATTAAATACACATTTCAAGTCCATTTACTCTTCATTGTAACAACCCATTACCCATTAATTCTTGTAACGACCCATTTAAAATTTACTTTTGTAACAGCCCATCATCCTCACTCCAAATCTGATTTAGTATTCTGATATTTCCTATAAAAACCTCCAACACACAAGACATAATTATCACAAAACACATACATAACCCTTCACTTTCACATCTCTCTCTCTCTAAAACCTACTCCACCAACACCCTCTAAATCCGCCGCCGTCACTGCCAACAACATGCGTCGAAGCCACCACCATTTTACATGACCTAGGTGAATTTAGTGGGTTGGTGCTATCTGTCTGGTGTTTGTGGTATTTGGATCTAACTAATGCAACCCAAAAAAAGAAAGATCTAAACAATGGAGAAGGTGGACTATGGAGAAGGTCGATGTTGGTTGTGCCGGTGATGATATGATTCTTTTTATTTTTTGCTTTACGTTATTTTTTAGTTTGATGGGTTTAGTTTTTGTTGTCTCCTTACACATGATAGTGACTATGATGAACAAGGAGAACAAAACGGTTTAGTGGGGCGTATTGGCAATCACAACCCATACTCTCAATTATTGGTTTGTCTGGGTAAAGTTTTAGAGTTTTTGGTTGCTTTGGGTTAGCAAAAACTAAAAGAACAGGTCTAATGGGTGATGGGGTTTCATGTTGCTGGATGGAGGATGGGTCAAACGGGTCGGAGATTGGGTCGATTGGGTCATGGTGTTGGCGAATAAAAAAGCGGTTTTTCTTCTTCGTTGACTGGTTCCAATGAAGAAGAATGAACAAAGTTATCTTCTTTTTACTGGCTAGATTAACTCTCAACTTTTCAATTAAATTAAAATTAAACAAATATGGCACAACATGTTTCACGGCCACATATAAATTTGCTTGCAGCAAAAAGTTACCATGAATGTTACTAATATTTTAGTTACAGTTCATATCCTTCAACTATTTCTGATTTTACATTAACAATCTCCTATTTAAATGTGATATTAATAGTGAACTTTTTAATGGTTTATGGTTGAACCATGGATCTATGTTTGTAAGTTTGTACTAATAGTTTCTAACATAGGATATGATTCTTTTTGTTTGTCGTTGTTAAGCTATTGTTTCATAATTTTACAGCTCAAATTATATGATCATTATATTTTGATTAAATTATTTGTATTCTTTGTGAACCTTTGTTAAACGTTGAAAATTAGCATATGTAATGGAAGTAAATACAGTATAGTTTGTGTTTTTTTTATTGTAGTGAATTACCATTATTCAAGAATTTTCATATAGCGTTTCGTTGAATTACTAAATTTACGCACATTCGGCTATCATCGACACATGAAAAGTCACATTTTTATTTGTTTCTTCTCAAAAGAACCAGGATTGTAATGATTCTTTTTCCATTATATGATTTTGTATATTTTAAAATTTTCTTTGTATATTTGTATATGATCCATATTAAATTTTAAATAATATCTATTATGTAACATATGTGGAGTTAGAAAAGCGGTTGTTTAAACTTTGAATTGTTAAAAAACCAAAAAAAGTCTACCGGTAGTATTTATATATGGCAATCACAAGATGATGATCATTAAAACTTGAGACTTGCTTAAAATCCTAAATGAATAATAGCTTGGTTAACTGAGATACAAGTTCTATAGGTTTTTGTTTTTGTTTTTTTTATGAGAGGAAGTAAAAGAAAGGAGAGAAATGTAAAAAAGGGGACGAATGTAAAGAGTGTTAATATATAATTTTGTGTTCTTATGTCAAGGAAAGAAAGTGAATGGAGGCTGTAACTTTTTATATTATTTGTTTAGCATATTTACTACTATACCTTTCTAATGAACCGAGACCAGTGATTTGCTACTTTCATTCATACCATACAATATACACAATAGAAACAGAAACTGAAAAGTGAAAACCCATTAAATTATAAGATGAAAGTTTTTTTTTTTGAACGAATAAGATGAAAGTTAGTAGACAGTAAATGTGTAACTTTTAAGTATGAAGACAAAAATCAACTTTGATTGTAACAGTAAATGGTTTGTATGATGTGAATGTTCTTCTTCATTGTCAGGTCCTATTAATGTATTTATAGATGTGTGAATTATGATGTCCACATAGCCTTTTGATTGTAACAAACAAATATCATTAATTTGGTAGTGAGAATATTGATTTTGTTTTTATTTATAAAAGCTGTGATTTTATAATCTTTTGACAGTAACAAAATAAATATCATTAATTAGGTAGTGAGAATAGTATTATTATTTTTTTAATTTATAAAAGCTATGATTTTAGACTTTTGTTCTTTAGAAAGAAAACTTAAACAAATGCTTCCAAAGAGCTAGAAGTGTAGAATTTTGTTTTACGATGGTTACGAAAAATATTTGTAGAATTTTTTGGTAAAAATGGAATGATTTTACTTTGGTGTCTTATTTAGAACTTATAATCTTTAGAAGTAAATATTATTTGATAAAATATAACATGACGTACCAAAAAAGTGTAGTTCGTAATGAAGTTTGTTCTACGGTAACATACCTACTTACGACTACACGCTACTCTTAACCACTTTGAGCTCATACTTTAATAATATTACTGACTAGCGCTTTTATATCATCACCACTTAAAGTTATTCCCATATAAAATACACGTCATTCTTAAATTTATTGTTACAAAGAATACACAATTGAAAAACATTTGCTCGCCAAAAACTTTTATTTCGGGTACACGCATTTGCCTTGTACTCGCTGTGTATCTATATAAGAGTACTAGCCGGGTACCCGCTCACAGCGGCGGCGATAAGTATAGTTATATGTGTTTGCTTACCCTTTTAGTGAATTCGTTTCACAACACTTTGAATGTATATGTGTTAGTTGTAAGTGTTTGTTTGGGTTACCGTAACTTTCCGTAGCTTTCCAGCGACATCATTATTCCGCATATAGAAATACCCTCGCAATCTCTTACGCGTCAAACACTACCCCAAAAGTATATGATTTTGATGAATCAAGATTATATTGATTGAAATAAATGAAATAAAGGTTAAAGTTGTAAAAATTTGAATTAAAATAAAATAAACCCATTAAAAATATAAAACTAAAAACTCATAAAAATATATCAAAATGGATGTTGAATTAAAGAGCATAAAATTTTAAAAAATATGGTGAAATTAGATTATAAAAAAAAATAAGTAGATAAAAAGATATTTTAATTTAAAAAATAAAGATGAATTTTTAGTTGAGAAATGACATGTCATTTTATAATTGGAGCTCTTTATCTTAATTTTTAGTGGTTAGGAGTTTGTTAGAAGTTAGGCTTGAGTTTGTTAAGAGTGTACGTAATCATGCATGATTGGAGTTCCTTATCTTAATTTTTGGTTAGAAAAACTATTTCCATAATAAGCAAGTAAAAAAGTCTGAATTTTTAAGCCTTCTAATTTTAGAAGGCCTAAATGCATTATAAAGTAATAGCAGGGTACCCGCGCAATGCGGCGGCGGGTACCTTGTGACTATATTTTGCAGCGAGCAAATGTTATTCGGTTACACATTTTTCAAATAATAATTGTACAAATGAATGCTAACTTATTATTAAGAACGCAAAATATTTCATGTCTAAATAAACATAAGGTCCAACCGAAAGAAAAAAACATAAGTAGAATCTTTGAAATCTAAGTTAAAATAGACGTCATTACAAAATAAAAATTAATTTGGAGAGCGAGTTGTTTTACCATCTTCTTTTACCAAGTTAAATAGTATGATTACCTCAATTTATATAGCTTAGTTAATAGTTACATTAAAACACAAATATTTCTCAAATGGGCCTTACAACGTCATTAAGCGTTTCTAGTTATAATAAGATTTTCTTTGATCTATTGTCATTTATTAGAAGACAAATAATATTAATATCAAACACACCTCCATGCTTGGACTACGCTCACATTCTCAGTAAAGTGATGAGACAATAACATAATAATACATGTACATACTTTGGGTTTACCATTGCCACACACTGTTT
This sequence comes from Chrysanthemum makinoi, assembly GCA_910596185.1. Taxonomy (NCBI): domain Eukaryota; kingdom Viridiplantae; phylum Streptophyta; class Magnoliopsida; order Asterales; family Asteraceae; genus Chrysanthemum; species Chrysanthemum makinoi. The sequence continues at coordinate 19,958,709 of OU343222.1, forward strand.
ACTATAACCCAAGGTTGTAAAAATCGGTTAGCGATATGTCGACGGTCGACTACCTTCAAGCGATAAATCGGTCTTAGTGTCTATATATCGGTTTCTTGGCGGGATCATAAATTATAAAAAAAATTATTTTAAAAAATACATAAATATTAGCAATATCATAATAAAATAAGTCAATAACTTTTACCCAAAATTATACCAAAATTTAAACTAATAAAAACTTGGTCCACTCCACAATATGTTACCACCGATAATCAACATACCAGTCAAATTGTTAAAATTTTCGTATAGTTAGTTGGCCCAATGAACATTTCAGTTAATAAGTTGAGTCATT
>OU343222.1:19959139-19978977 GCA_910596185.1 Chrysanthemum makinoi
CCAAAGAGATCATCAATACTTTCTGATGAAAGTGGAGTGATGTGGAGTGAGTTCATCGGAGAACTCCTCAAGAAGAGGATCAGACTGTGGGAGTGATGCCTCAACGTACTTGATGTCTCCATAAGATTTACAATCATCGCTAAAATCGGAGAAAGTCCTCAAAATGACTATTAGAACACTAAGAGGGAAAGGGATATCACACAGATGCTCGAGAATTCCCTGTGACTCTCTTGGGATTGAGACAAGGCTCTCAATACTAGACGATTCCATTTCTCAATAGTGCTAAGAAGCTCATCCCCCATGTTTAGAGTGAGTGGAATATCGGGTGTGATAAATAACAGACTGAGGGAGCTTTAGAAGGACTAGTTGCTACATATGTTTTATACTTTCCATTTGTTCTTCTGCTAGTAATTCCATCATAGTCTTTTCTCCCTGATTTTCCACTGAAGTTGAATTTCAACTGATGAACTTGATGACTCTGTACATAATTCACTAATATCAAGGGTAACATCATCATCATCATCATCAGGAATGAAACGGAATCGAGAGCTAGATTTGAATGCTTTTTGTATTCTAATTGATTCCCTAATAGTGTTTTCAATGGAAATCTGGGAATCTAATTTAGCAGCCCGCTCTTCGGCTAACAAAACTTCCATGGATTTTTCATTTGGATTATCTTGGGAGGACATAGCCGTCTCCTCCTTAAGTTCTTTAATAACCCAGAGTCTTCAGTAGAAGGTCTGTCGTAGTTTCATGAGGAGTCGCTTGAATCATTTGGTACTGGGGAGGTTGGTCTTGATAATAGAAAGGAAATTGGGCGAAAATGGATTCCTTGTTTGACAATCCGAGCTAGAGTGAGGACCTCCACAATACTCACAATAGTAAAACTGATGTGGCTGTGAGTGGTATGTGTTGTAGTCATAATTGTTATCAGGAACCTGCCTATAGACAAGCGTGTTTCCCGATTGACAATCAGAACTGTAGTGTGAACCACCACAGTACTCACAACAAGTAAACTGCCGAGTCTCACAGTGTGGTAGCTGATGGAATAAATCAGTCGTGTCATGGTAGGAACAGGGATCTTGGTTATAGATAGACCCGCTTCGTGATTCCACCACACTACTCACAAATCAATTGCCACCATTATAAGGACCACCACACCATTGACAACCAAGAGGGTGAGGATGAGAAATAGAAAGAATCAAAATGGTTCTAGAGGGTAAGAAATGAAGAATCAAAAGGGTAAGAGGGTAAAGAGGAATATTTTGGTATTTTTGAAAAACATGTTGTAAAAAACAAAGAATGAAAATATTTTTGGTTTGTTAACACTTTAGGAAAAGTGTTAATGAACTTTTTGATTTTGATAACTTTACAAAAAACTGCTTAAAAAAAAGGTGGGATATGTACAAGAATAGGTTCCAAAATGGCTTAACACACGCTTAAAGCCTCCCTTATACCGCACCACCCTGCAATAACCAGCTGGGTTTTATGACACTCAAGCCTACCTGTACCAATGGCCGTGAATAAACTTAAACAGCCCAAGCACAAACTCAATGAAGATCAGAGAATACAATGAATTCCCGGGTCGTTATGTCCCACGGAGACTCAATGGTGTGTAAAACACTTGATCAGACGGTAGAATGATCACTAATGATAGTGATCAGAAAGGATTTGGATGGAAAATTATATCTAAAGAAAAGATCTACAAATTACAGCGACTAAAATGCAAATTAAGAAAATTAAAAAGATAAAAAATATTAAATAAACGCTATCACTATTTTAAAATGATGAACGTTTAAAACTTAAAACTTAAAACTTACGCTTAAATTAAAAAACTACGTGAACGCATAAAATAAAACGCGGATATTAAAGAGATAAAGACCTACAAATATGAAAAATACATTTTTACAATCCTAATTATATAAGAAAATTATTAGAAAAAGAAAATTATTTTTATAACTATTTATTTAATTATTATTAATTAAAAACTATTTTAACTATTTAATAAATACTCTAAAATAGAAGAAAAATACAAAATAAGATGGAAAAATAAAATTATTATTGAGAAAAATCTAAAATATGATAAAACTTATTTTAAAACTGAAAATATATTTTTAGACTTTTTATGTATTTATTATTAATTTAAAACTATTTAAAACTAATTAAAATGCTAGAAATTACTATTTAAACTAAGAAAATTATGGAAAAATATTTTTTTTGGCTTTTTATATTTATCTTAACTTAAGAAAAATGAAAAATTATTTTTTTGAAACTTTTCTTAATTATTTGTATTTAAAGCTAATTAAAAAGTGCTAAAAATTGATTTAAATGCAGAAAAATAGAAAACAAGCTTGGAAAAATATGAAAATTTCAGGAAAAGCTTAAAATAATATTAGGAATAAAGGAAAAATAGAAAAACAAGGTGCTATGTGGAGGGAATAGGAACTGATGTGGAAAGTGCTTAAAAATAAGCACTTCCAATAAGCAAATGGAGACCAAAAAGCACCAAACCAAAACAGGAACTACACTATGCTAAAAATGACCAAATGCAACAATAATCAACAAGCTATAACCACAGGATTACAAGATTGATCAGATTGATGATTAGAGCTTATGGTGCAAAATGTTAAAGGTACCAAGTTTGAGCTTATGCACAAGCTTACTAGATAAGTCAAATGGAAATGTAAATTGGGACTTGGAGAAGACCTAGCCAAGAACCTTAAAACTAAAAATTAGACCTAGAGAAGCTCAAATGAGCAGGTCAGTAAGAGATGCAAAAATCAAGACAAGCCCTCGTAGTAGCCAGTTCTCATTGCAGCACTTGACCCATTTTGACAAGCTTGTTTGAAGCTTCTAAAAATTTGATAAAAACTGGAAAATGCTAATAAGAAACAAGACCAACCGAAGTTAATGATCCCATACTTCACTTAGATTGGCCCAGAGATGAATCCATGAAAATTCCTCTAGCCGCCAAAACTCTTCTTTTGCAATTTTTGACTTTTGAAGTAAAATAAAACTTTTGACTTTTTGAGTTTTGATCTCAATTTAAAGACTGATAATGATGTTAATGATTTAAATGAGACTAAAGCAACCTTTATCTATGAACTTTAAACACAATTCAAGACTTTGGATTTACAAAAATCTCAACAGTTAACTGTTGAGATGGCTTACGTTGGATTTTGACTTTAGGTGTAACAAGCACAAAAAATAAGACAGAGATGAGTTTATTTAGACTTAACAAACATGATCCAAAAAGCATTAACCACTGAAACCACCTCTAATGCAGAGCAATAAGCTGATCCAAACACCTTTGTATATAACTGATATGCAAATAAAATGGGCTAGCTAACGATCCACCTTTAAGATACTTATCAAACTAAGTTTAACTTACCTAATTACAGCTAATTAAACACATAACAACCAATTGTGACCATATTCAAGTATATACAATGCAAAATTACTTGAAATTTTGAAAATGAGAAACTCACTAACCATCGTGTTCAAATTTTATGCAGGCTCAAAACCAAAACTCCCAAACCTATGCTAACCTAATCTAATACAACCCAAATTCCAAGCTAAGATAAACCCATTTATCCATTTCCTCTTCAATCTTTGCCCATTTTGACTTTCAATGACCAAAGTCCAAAAGTGCATGCAACTTGCATAGAAGCTTGTAAAAAGCTATAACAAGCTTATAGAAGCTTGTTGGAGATCAAAACTAAGCTATTATAGGGTTTGACAAAAGAGTTTGAAAATGAAAATTCCAACAAGTAACACAGATCAATAATTTTAACCAAACCTTGAAATTACTTCTTAAAAACAGATTACAAAGGTAAATTAACTTGAGTTTGAATAATAGCAAACAACAAGACACGATTTTAAACTAAATTAAGACATTGAATAAAAAACGACATTAAGGAAATTTAAAACTACATTCTACTCCCTTGCTTGCTTCTTTCTTCCTTCTTTTATACCCCAAATGCTTTCTTCTCTCTCTCTCAAGAAATCCCACTTCTATTTTCACCATTGGATCATTTAAGTGATTTTTGGCCCTTGATGGGTTTTATGGAATTGGATATTTGGCGCTTGTTGATTGAGTGTTAGGAGAGGGTGCATTAAATGAAGTTTGGAGTTGTGTGGAGGTGGGGGGACATGGAGGAGAGTGTGAGGAGGATTGGTGGTAGCAGGGCACTTGCAGAGAGTCAAGTGGGAGAAGGAAATTTAGGCTGCCTTCTATTTGACCAGAGGAGAGTTGACCAGATATTAGTAAGCCAGGGGGTCCAAAATAGATAAAGACAGGGTCATAGCATAATGGTCCAAAAGTATATTAAAGGGTTAATAATTATAGGGACCTATGTTGTCAATTCTGAAAAGTGAGGGACTACTTCACAATTATGCAAAGTTACTCCAAGGGACCACAAGTGACAATCTTCAAAAGTACAAGGACCAAACTTGACAATTTCAATTTTGCAGGGGCTAATTTTGCCAAATTTGAAACTTGGAGGACCAAACTTGTAATTTTCTCAAACTTTTTATATTTTTCACCAAAGGACTAATTTTGACAAGTTATGATATTAAAAGGACCTTTGGTGATTTTCTTTTGAAATTTTGACTCAGGGACTATTTTTGACAATTTTAGAAACTTGGAGGATCAAACTCCAATTATGCAAACTTTGCTCATTTTTCATCCTGATTTTAAACATTTGCATCCTAAACATATAAAATACAATTTTGGAATATTTTCGTGATTTTGATGCATTTGTGAGCATTTTAAGTGTTTTGGCGTCAGATTTAACCAAAATGATGAGTATTTACACACTCATCGGCCGCATTACAAAATGTTCCGGACGGCGTCAGGTTAAGCAGTTGACGCCGTACCTTGTATTTCAGCAGCTTGAGTGTCTCGATTCTTGACTTTGGCCATTTTCTTCAGATATCCGCCTTTTTGTCCAAATAAGTGCTATACCAAAGAATTTGCCTTCAAGAGACCTAAAAAGTGAAAAGGAACGATATTAAGTAATAACGGATAAAAGTGATCAAATAAGGGCTTAAACGACCCCTCAAAAGGTACATTTTAAAACCTTATCAAATATCCCTACAGTTGGTATTTGCTTGTCCTCAAGCAAATGTGCTTTTAGCCAATTAATTTATAAGTTAGGGGTAATGAAGCATTGGTTTAAAACAATCCAAAACACATATAAGCCCCGCAAAAGTCATAACAAGCACGGAAATAACATACTAGCACCTCACATGGGGTGTTTGGATACTCACATATCTCGGGTGTATATGAAATATATCAAGTTGGAAATGGAAGATAAACACTCATTGACCGGTCCTAGTACATAGATTACCATAGGCTTGAGAATAGATCAAACCTCCATCGCTTTGGCGTAAGCACCTAGGAAAGACTATCAAAGAGGTCTTTTAAGGGTTGTAACGTTAGGCTTACGGTAGTGAAACAAAGGGTTTGGTGGGATAGGCTATTTAGTGGTGGCAAGTAAAAAATCTATTATGTTACAAGCATATGTAAGAATGGCGCTAAGCCAAGACTCGACACTCTAAAATCTAGATGAACAAACAAAAATAAACTTAAAGATAGATGCAGGATGGTAGCCCGTATGTGTAATTTTTTTTACATTCTATTTTTTCTTTTTCTTTTCTATTTTTTCCATACACTTTTACTCTACCATCCTCTACGGTAACATCAAAATGATAGGGATTTATAGGCACATCCCTACACTTGAGTTTTATTACTCTAACACTAATTTGACCCGAATTGAAAAGATCAAAAAACTTAGGGTATATTATTACGTGAAATAAGGGAATTTAACGCCTTCAAATCATTTCATAAACTTTAACTTTTCCCATGAGTCCCAATCGCCCCAAAACTGTATACAAAGGATATGACTCGACTTAGCAATTCATGCAAGCAACTAGATAATTGAACTAAGGGTTTAGGGTGATAACAATAATGCACTAAAAAGTGAGTGCATACTGTGGTAGGCTAAGGCATTTGGGTGTACATTTGGGGGGGGTGTAAACAATGCTCTTCATTGATATTCGGAGAAACCAAAACATCACGAACCGCGAAAAAGGATAGGCTCTGAGGGGTTAACTAGGGTATCGTGTACTAAAGATGAGTACAACGCAAAGGGTGTGGGGGAATTACTCAACCGAGGTGGAAGAAGTAATTGTATTACGGGTATCAAACAATGGTTATCCTAATGCCTCTTATCATTTAGTTATTCCTAACTACACAAGTGTAGTCTTACTAGCGATCTCAGAATGCATCACAAAACAAGTTCTAGAATCTATTTTACTACCGGTTCACACTCTAAGCATTAAAGATGAATGCTTTAATTCCTACTAATCTAAGGGCGATCCTCACATTTTGGGTGGAATTAAGGTGGTAAAGGGATTTTTTGTGCTAGTCATATAACTTCCTATCCGTGAGACGCTTTTGTTAAGACTAATGGCCCACTCCTATATGTTATAAAAAATTTTAAATTTGGTGCCAAAATTGCCCTAACCGACATTTTCTCATGGTTTATTACACAAATACAATTGGACAAAGCAAATAATCAAGGATAAGTATAGTTTCAAAGTTCCCGTTTTATTTTCCCTCCCTACACTTAAACTGAACATTGTCCCTAATGTTCCCCAAAAGTATCAAAGTTATGATATAGAAGGTAATTAAAACGAAAGAAACTAGTACTCCCCTGATTAGCTCGGTAGGATCCGTGTGTGGAGTAGTGGTTAAATCCTTTCCAAGAAAATGTATGAAAAGCTCCATCCAATCTTATGTTTCTTCTTCTTGATAAATAAAACCTGCACACTTTAAGAAAACAAACTAAACCTTCAGTAAAATCAGCGTAATAATATATATAAGACTCGACTAAACTAGGATATAATGCTTGTGGAATGGATGTTTACAGAATTTCTGGAAAATTAAGACTTGGAAAATTCCAAAAATTTTATAAGTAGCCTGTAAAACGAAAAGTAACGTTGTTTTTACCTCTTCCGACGCCGCCAGTTGTTATCCCGACGCCTCACAAAGTTATCCCGACAAGAACCGGGTCCGATTTTCGGAAAAAATTCGAAAATTTACATCTTTAGAATCGGAAAATTTCTCGCAAAACATCCATTATGACTCGATACAAGCATTTGACTTAACAACACATATATATCTTTTAATTAATTGCTATTCTCATGTTTACGTTTCTTTGAAAACGTGTGTAATCCTCCCTACACTTATCCTTTATGTAAAATACCTTTATATGTGATTAAGACGAGGTTAAAAACAAAATAAAGCATTTTACAAATTTAAACATGAGATTAAACAATCAATAAAAGATATATGACACTAACAAGCAAACAATTAAGCATGGGTTGCCTCCCACGGCGCTTTTCTTTATTTAAGAGTCTTGTAGCTAGACTCGTAGTCGGTTCTACGGCTACTTTACATCGCTACCTTCTTCCATCGCTTTCCCTTCGCCGAAAGGGCGAGACGTTGTATGCTTACCGTGGACTCCTTGCCAATGTTGTCTATTATGGTGACGGTTTTATCCTTTAGATTGGTTTTATCAGAAAAGGCCCAAACCATCTTGGTTTGTTTCTACCTTGTAATTCCCTTTATCCGATTTGTACAAAAGTACTTTTTTCTCCTTTAGAAATTCCTTAGGGTTCCTTTGTGCCTTTGGTATTGAAGTGGGATTATTTCCTAACTTCGTATCGGGTTTCCACAATGTTGCATACAGTTCTTGAACCATAAAATCCCTAAGCCCTTTTCCTAATCATTCATTTTCTTAATTATATTGCAGTGGGCTTGTGGATTTCCACCCGTAATCATCTCCATGATCTTAAGAGGATATCTTGGGATGATGGGTATCCTAGCTGCATTCTTCCCGCTTTTAAGTATCATGATGCCCTCCCCGCATTTGATGGTTGCCTTGGCGGTGGCCAGAAACGGTGTCCCAAGAATGAGTGGCATGTTTCTATCTTCCTCAACATCTATGATCACAAAATCCACCGGATAAACGATATTAGCCACTTCTATTAAAACATCCACCGTGATTCCTATGGGGTAGACATAGGTGTGATTAGCTAAGGATAGTCTAGGATCGGTCTTACCGCTTCTCCTAGTAAACTTGTTATAAATTGATAATGGCATTATGTTCACATCAGTCCCCTCGAGCTAAGGCATTTATATTATCAATATCACCTATGCTACATGGTATCACGGTTCTGTGGGTGTCTCGCTTTGTTAACGGGTTTTTAGAAACCAACTCATACAGAGGTCCCATAGGCATGGCCTCATACTCTTCTTCTCAAGTATTTTTCCTTCAAGGGCTTCCCTAAGAACCTCATTGTACCTAAAGTTGTTAACTTGGTTTGCAATGGTTTTTTCGTTAATTTCGTGCTTAAGGTAGTACTCAATGGTCTCGGGCTCATCATTAGGTTCAGAATTCTCCCTCTTGCTTTCCTCCGTTTTCTTCACCTCAACCTTTCCATCCTCCAGCATAATGGAAATGGCGTTAACAAACGAAGTAGGAGGACAATCGTTGTTTCTTACTAGTACCTTTCGAACTTTTGTTTTGGTATATTCTTTACTGTGTTCATCATTTCCATCATTTTTGCTTGCATTTCTTCTCTCTCTATAAACCTCCCTCTTCAAATTTGGCTAATCTCTCCGTATGAGCTGCCATGTATTCCCCGCATTTGTTCCTTAAAGCTTGGTGAGAGTGGTATTGGGGAAGGAACTTCGGAATTGGGGTTTTGCTCACGACTTTGGGATTCCAAAAAAGGTGTTGGATGGTTGGAGGAAGTGGAATTGACCTCGAGGGATTTGTATGTCTTTTATGCCTTTCCATAAGATAATCAATCCTCCTCTCAATAGCACTCAATTGCTCCTCGGTGATGTCGGAAGATTCAAGAGGAGTTGATATGGCATTAACCACAAGCAGGTGGTTTCTGGAGATTCATTCCAATCTTCGTAGCTTTGATTAGCAAGCTCTTCTATAATATCCCAAGATTTTTCTGCATCAAAGTCGCTGAGCCTTCCACCAGCGGCTTGATCGATGGATCGTCGAGTGATGAAATCAATATGGTCATAGAAGATTTGGATTTGAAGCCAAAGATCAATGCCATGATGAGGGAGTTTACGGAGTAGGCCCTTGAATCGAGTCCATGCTTTGTAGAGAGACTCACCTTGAAGTTGTTGAAATGTTAAGATGTCTCGTCTAAGTTTAGTGGTTCTTCCCGGTGGGAAAAATTGAGCAAGGAAGCGAGAAATGAGATCATCCCAACTTGAGATGGAGCCGTGGGAAGTCGCCAAATTACTAGCTTGGTCCCAGAGAGAGAATGGAAGAGACGCATGCGTGGCCTCACGAGTAGTAGCATCAAGGTCGATGGAATCGACAACTTTAAGGAAATCCCTTAGATGTGTGATTTGGATCTTCGAACGAAGTCCATGGAATGCACATCCGTTTTGCACCAACCGGATGGTGTCGGATCGCAGGCCGTAGTTTGGGCTTGGTCGGGAAGCTCAATGGTGTTCCTATAGCCTAGGTGGCTTGGTCTCGAGTAATCACCAAGAGTACGGGCTCTTGGCGGGTCAATTGGTGGTGGGTTGATGAATGGTGGGTGGTTATCACCTTCCATGATGAAAAGTGATGGGATTACGAACAAAGGTCACAAAGAAGGGGGATAGACTACGAGAAAGCTAAAAAATAAGAAAAATTTACTTGATAGGAATCAAGCAAAGAAACCTAAACGAGGTGGACTACTAACTAGCTATTCTATTCCCCGGCAGCGGCACCAAAAACTTGATAACGCTACACGCGTTGTTCGGGGTCAAAGGAACTTCCTTTTCTTCGAGCAAGTTTTATAACACCCTAGGCAGTGAACCTAATCGTTGTAGTGTAGTATTAGGGTAAGCCACGGGTATTGATATCGTTCTTTATGGGAATAGGAATGCCTCGTGAGAAGTTACTACGCTAAGGTTGGGGTTGAAGAAGATTATTTTTGTGCTTTTTATGTTTTTTAGAAAATAGAAAGGTGTAATCTCGGGTTTGATTTGGGGGTTGGTATTTCTACCGATTACTCTACTTGTCTAATTATCTAATCTAAGGTGTATGTAGTCTATGTCTAATTATTGTGTGCTCGTATGATAGTTTAAAGATGTGTTTAATTAGGTTTTATTACTCCTTAATTATCTCCTATTAATGGTTGAATTGTCACGTCCTTATACTTAATTGCGTTGTGTGTCTAAAGTCGAGGGTATGCGCTTATCCTAACTCTTTGAACTTACCAAAGGGTCTCGTCTACAATAACCTCTAGAAATTATAAACTCTAACTCTAAGGCACTTTTTGGGTGGTTTATCCTACAACCGCTCTAGGTGTTATAGTCTAAGGTTCACAAAGATTGATCAAGCATTAATTACACAACGAATGACCTATCGCATTACTAGATCATTAAACAATTAAGATAAGAGACAACCAATCAATATTCAATAATTAAGTTTCATCTTCCCTAAGCAAACACACAAGTAAATTAGCGGACATGGAGAACATGCAAGCATACACACAAATAATCAAAGACATAATTGAATTAATGAAGTAAAACACTTATCTTGATGTAAGTTAGGGTATGGAACCCTAAAATACTGATAAGACAAAATTTTGTTTGGGTTTAGGTTTTTACTCCAAAAGACTACACCCTAAAATGAAAAATTCAGATTCTATATATATAATATTACAAGGACACGGCCACCTGATGTGACGCCTGGCGGGTCAGCCATTAGGGTTTTGACTTGGCCACGCGAAGTCTTGCGGCAAGGCCACCTTATGCTTGTGACGTGCCCCCTTCAGCTTGACTGCCCTCGATCAAACAAAATACCCAGTTGCGACGCGCCTACTTTTAAAGCCCGACACCGCCGCTTGAAAATAAGAAATTTGGCCGTGCTATCACAAAATGCCCGACGGGCGTAGCTAAGCAGTTGACGCCGCCACCTTGTATTTCAAAGCTGAAAGTGTCTCGATTCTTGACTTTGGCCATTTTCAGATATCCGCTTTTGTCCAAATAAGTGCTATTCTAGCAATTTGCCTTCAAAAGACCTGAAAAGTGAAAAGGAACGATATTAAGTAATAACGGATACAAAAGTGGTCAAGTAAGGGCTTAAACGACCCCTAAAAAAGGTACATTTTAAAACCTTATAAATTAGGATAGACCATAGGTAACGAGATTTTATAAATATTAAAACCTCGTCAAGAAAACTGCATGCTTTTTGGCCTCTGCCGGGGTTTTAAAATTTTCAAATTCTCACTATCACTTTCAAGTTTCAGTGTACCATGGTTGTTAACATTGATGACCTCACTTTGAGGAATATTTGGCATTGACAAGAGCGTGACAAGGGCCGGTATTGTAAGAACGGCAATCGGAGCTGATGTCCGCTTCAAAATTAAAGACCAATTCATGAGGGAGCTTCGCTCTAACCCTTTTTCTCGGAAATGGACGAGGATGCATATGAGTACGCTGAAAATGTCCTATACATCGCAAGCCCTGCTCAACATTCCGGTGTCTCATGATGTCAGTATGCTTAGGTATTCCCATGACTCTTATTGGGGCTGCCCAAGATGGATTGAAAGGTTGCCCAACGGGCAGTAATGCTTGGGCTCTACTCAAGAAGCACTTCATTCAGAGGTATTGTCCTCCATCAAAGATAGCTAACCAACTCTTGGAGATTCATAACTTCAAGCAAGAAGACGACGAAACATTGTGCCAAGCCTGTGATAGATACAACGATCTTCTATACAAGTGTCCTACACATGATCTGAACAACCAACAAAAAGTCAACATCTTTTACAAATGAATCAACGTGATTACAAGACGTGATGTCGGACTATCAAGGACCGACCTTAACATGACTCCTACTCTAGCAATTGAAGCCATTCAAAAATGGGTGATCATTCTAAAAATGGCACTATGGAGGAAGCAAAAGAAACCAAGGCAGGTTTTGGCGGAATTGCGTACCATCGCTAGCAAAATTGAAAATCTAAGTCGAGATATGCTAAAAGTCGAGAAACCGCTCATACCATCCAAGTCTATGTAAAGCCGTGGGGAGGACATCTCACAAAAAATTGTCCTCACATAAATGAAGAAAGCATGATCGAAGAAGCTAAATATGGAGAAAATCGACCATTTTACGGAGATAATGTAAATAATAATGGCTGTCATGGAGGATCGCCCTGAACTACAATCGGCCTTATGGAGAAAAAAGGCCCAACCTTGAAGAAATAATTAACAAATTCTTGGAAAGTTCAACCCAAAGACAAAAAGAGCAAGATGAGTGTCTAAAAGAATTCCGTGAAAATACGATAAAAGCCTTTCCAACCACGATAGAACCCTAAAAAACCTAGAAAATGGTGGAAAACTCAAGGAGAAAGGTAAGGATAAATAATACTAAACCGGAAAGAACCAAACCTGCAATGGAATGCAAAGTCATTTTTGCTAATGACGGCTCAAAGATACATGTTAATTCTCATATTGAAGATGACGGTGAAAATTCGTCGACAGTCTAGAGTTACGCGTGAATCCCTCAAGAGTAAACAGAACTATGTCTTTGACAGCGATCGTGGAGTTATGATCGATATTGATAAGGATGACTCAAACGAAGTTACCAGTAACCATACACACAGCTTACGCGAATCGGGATACATGGGCAGATAGCTTTCTCGAAGTGGACATTAACGGATGGTCCCACGACATTAATTTATGCCCTCTCTCCCCATCTAAAAAGAAATATCACTGGTGCAAGGCGATACCAGTAACTAAGGGGGACTCGTATGATCTTTGGGCTTCATGCAACCCTAGAAACGAAATTTAAGACGGTGGGGAGGGGCGATAAGTATAGGATCAAGAATAACAAATTTTGTGGGTCTGATATATGATGAAGAAAGATTAGGAAAACTCCTTCGAGGAATAAGAGGAACCACCTATCAATCATTGGTGCAACTCTGATAATCATAACGACAATGAATCCACACGAGTATGGCCTACGTATGCACCCTTTCCACGAGTATTGCAAACGGTGGTGGTAGCTTAAAAGATGAAGAATGGACGTGCCTCCACACGAGAAAGACATGCTCTCAAGTTCAAAATTGACATTTGATGATTGGTATGCACACTGTTAGGATTTAGAAAATCCAATTCGTTAAAGAGTCGGTCACCCTCAAGTATATGTATTCATTAGAAAGCTCGTGAGTCGTGAGACAAGTTATGTTAATAAGTAGTTAGTTAAGTAACCATGGAGGACGGACGGTTCCTACCCACTCTGGCCTGATCCATAGCCCGTAGGTGGCATTTATTGTAAGACACTATAAATACCCTCTACCTCCCAAGGTAGAGGGTTGGAGCTTCAATACCATTTTTCTTTGTTTCACATAGTTCCCAACTCTCTTCCCTTTTTCTCTCTAACTTTCTCTCTCTAAAAACTTGTATACGCCCCATTATGATTGTGGTTTAATGTGTTTGTGAAATCCTATAACTTACAATTGGTATCAAGAGCCATGGTTTGATCACTCATCTTTCATGCTCTTTGTTTTGGTAGATTTCATAAGGTTTTTGGGGTTATAAGTGTTGAGAAGAGTTTGAATCATTTGGTCAATTTCTTGTGTTAAAGTTCGAATTTTGATAGTACTTTTGTGTTTAGGATCATCATATGTGCTTAGGTTTCGAATTAGAAGGCTTGAATCATCGTGGTTGGGCTGTTTTTTATTGTTAAAGTGGTTGTTTTTGAATATTTTACTGCTTGAGTTGAGCCAAGGTAAAACGCTTCTTCGCTTAAGTTGCTTTTGTCATTTGGAAGCGAGTTGCTTTGTTATTGTAAGCGAGTTGGTTTATGCGACTTGGATATTTAGCGAGTTGATTCTTTAAGCGACTTGAGTTCTAAAGCGACTTAGCTATTAAGCGTAGTTGGCATGTAGTTGGTTTATGCGACTGATGTGTTTCCCGGTGCAAGTTTTAAAATTTATAAACACGATTTAACCGTCTAATACTATAAACACATACGAGCAAGTATACTCGCGACAAACAAAGGTGGGTAAGTCGAGATCGCCCCAATGGATTTTGTGTTCAAAATTGTTTCTTGAAAAGATCTCAAAACAAGAAAGCTTTGTCAAGGCTTCCTCAAAAGTGATGTTATAGTGAAATTCAACAATAAGAAATATATATACTTGTGTGTAGTCTATAGGCAATCATAAGTAATGTTCATGAAGGCTTGGTGTAAACTCTTGATGTGATGCACAAATCATAAGCAAATGATTTCCAACCATGGTTTATGTTTGTAAAAAGCATTCTAAGAATAAAAACATATAGGTAATCCTTCTCGTCCTTATCCTAATGATTATCCTTTTAGAAAATCCATTTGTTTGTAAAATATTCTTATTAAACTCGTTCTTACGAATCTTCGACCTTCGTGATGAAAATATTTCTAGTCTTGTTTTAATAAGTAAACATGGTGGTTGTCAATCACCATATCCCCATACTAGTTTGTCACTCAACTTTTTAGAATAAAACACAAGAGAAATCTTTTCTCGTCCTTTTCTTAAAACATTTTACCACAAATCAAACCAAGACTAGTATTTTTCCAACAAACTCATTTAAAGAAGATCATATATACATGCATCACATTTGAGAACTCTAGTATGATTTCCTACATCCCAACACACAAATATATCCACAACTACTCCATGATAATAATAACAAAACACAAGAAATAACAAAGTAATTCCAATAACTCAAGAGAATAGAAATCCATAACAAAGTTCATAGAATACCTATACTTTTGCGACACAAGAACTAGAATTCGTGGCTTATAGCAAACTACACCTCCAATCACCTAGCTTAACCGATAACTCCAAATAACCAAAACAATGGTGAGAATCTCTCCAACCTCCCGGACGCTTTTACAAGTGAATACTAAACTTTTGGGATGAATAAAATGGTTGGTAATAGTTTTGGTGTAAACTATTACACTTTGGTTGTGTCCACCTAGTAAAATAAGACTAGGTTCAATATATAACCAAAGAAACTTGTCTAACTGCCAAAACGCTCCCAACAAGTTAATATCAAGAAATGATCGGCCTCTAATGATTATGGGGAGTTAAGGCAACAATAAATGCAACTTTGTGTAACGGCACCATGCAACCGGATCGGAGGTACTCGGCAACCGGATCGGTTGCCGCTTTGACCATTATCCAGCCGGATCCGCTGAGTGGCACGACCAACGAGCCTGGGTGATGCTCTTTGACTTTCGTTGACTTTCTTGATTCATGCCTCACTTTGCTCTCCTATGATTTCCAAGGTAAAACTTGATCTTTCCTGGCTATAGATACTTAGAAATCATTGCGCTTCCTAATAATTGAGTCCAAAAGCTTCCTTGCTCACTTCCTTTGGAATCTCCCAAATGTGCATAAAAAATCATTTCTGCTGCTTCTGATACCCGCTACATGTACATACACACATACGATCTTTTGCACTTTTGCAACAGCTATGAGTAAATATGACCGATTATCATGCATTAAAACCAACAATAACGCTTACTAAAAACATGTTCATTTTAGCGCTATCAAATTCCCCATACTTAAGTTCTACTCCCTCGAGTAGGTCTAACATTTGCAAAAATCAATTCAATGGTCTTGATACTCGGTTCTCAAAATTTTAACAATCATCCCAAAAGAGATAATCATTAATTTGCTTTTAATATGTGAAAACTTTTAAAATGAACCAAACACTTTAGATAATATAACTAGAACACCTCACTAATGATTTTAAGAATTCACTCAACACTCATATATTGGTGGGTATATGTAAATCACTCAATGCCTAGTCATGATCAATGCTTTTTACCAAAAGCTTGTACAAGTATCAAAACAAAGAAAATAAATTCATCAAAGAGGGCTTTTATTCGGGTTATATCGTTAAGGCTACGGGTTTATAAAAGGTATGGATAAGGCATGGAATGGTTTATGAAATTGGTGTTAAAAAGAAAATGTCAAGTCTAAACCTCCATGTTGCTAGCCATCATACAAACCACAATCCCGTAAATGATTATTTCTCCTCTTCACATATCGATCTCCACAAATATGTATAACTCAATTTGGCTAATTGGCTAATCAATATTCTTCATATAGCTCATTGGCTACAATTTATTTATTTATTTTTATTATTATTTTTTTTAACAAATTCCCTCACACTTAGTGTAAGCGCACACCAAAAAAATACAAATGAGAAAGATGCCTCCTTCATCTTTGTTGGAGAATGGTACACACTATAGACAAAGTGTAGCTTCTTCATAATCATCAAAAACAATCCAACATCCCAAACAACTAGCAACAAACCAATAGACATGACAAGGGTTGGCTAAGGTTTAAAGTGTAAAATCTTTTGAATTTTCCGGATTTAACAAATGAAAAGATTGGCTCAAAGGGTGTAACTAAGGGTATCTAGTGCTAAAGATGAGCACTAACAAATAGGTCCATATAAGGGTGGTAACTAACCAATGTGGTTAGCTAATATATCATTAGATGTAAAATGGAAGGCCATTTGGGGTAAATCCTACGATGCCTCTTATCACTTGAACATATTTTATCACTCGAGAGTGATTTTAACCGTAATGCATAACTAGTACAAGTTCTATAATCGACATAATCACCTAAGACACTATAGCAAATATAAAACAAAAGATGTGTTTTATACAAAAAGAAACCTCACAATTAAGTGGAAAAAGCTATAATGCGCTTAGAAAATGCTATCAAATCCAAAATGAATTACTTCCGTAATTAGGTTCAAATCCAAATTTTCAAAACCTCATTTTACCATTGAAATACCCAAGTTGTTTTATATATATATCAATAATGTTTGAAAACAACTAGACAATCAAGGGCTTAATTCCTTCTAATTACTTGCATCCAAAAGTTATCTAAAAATAAAACCAAAATTAAAATGCATATCATTTTTCCTATTTTCTTCCCTCCCCATACTTAAGTTTTGCATTGTCCTCAATGTAATAAAATGAACTTCAAAGTAAAGAAAATGGGAAAAAGAAATAGTCAAAAGATATCACGGGATAGAATATGCAATACGCATATTGGGTCATAAGCATGTGAGTTATCCAACTCCAAATATTTGACCATCAATAAGCTTCCGACACATCCATCCCAAAACAAAACTGCAATACACAATACACAAACAAAACAAAACAAAACAAAACAATCCAAATGCTACTAAAAAAACAAAATAAAACAAAGTATGATAATCATCCTAGAGAAATAGTTAAGAGATAGAGATAATATTGTTTAACACATGATAACCATTGTTTTGAAACCATAAATCAAGAATGATCCACGATCATTCGTCATTCCTCGCCATCTCGTCACCTTCTTCATCATCATACTCATCATCATCATCACTCTCGTTACATAGTTCTCGCCCACAATCTCGAATCTAACTCTCCTCTCTTGTTCTTTCCTCTAACTCTTGATGACGATCCTCCAACATCATAGCTTGCTCCACCAACTTTGGGTAATCGACCATATGCGCGGCACTGGATCGAAATGGTGCATATCCGTGATATGGATATGGATAAGGTCCAGGATAAGAAGTATATGGGAAAGGATATGGTGGAACATTGGGTAGGTAGGAGGAAACTCGAATTGGCTTCTTGAGCCATGTGTTGAAAGATAGGCATTGTATAATCATTGATGTAATTGTTTCTCAACATCATGAAGTCTCCACACATCCCTACAATCAATTTCATCTAAATGTTGGTTCCACTCTCCCCAGCCTGAATCAAAACTACTGGACGTACCCGCTTGCACGCTCCCATCGGTATATATACTTTTGCTGTTGTGGTGGTTGTTGTTGTTGCGGTTGCGGTTCAATCCATGCTCCCAAAGTTTTCAATTTCTTATTCAAAGCATTTCCAAAACCATTTGCACTCCACATCTCACTAAACTTTGGCTCTCCACATTTAGCCAACTCACTACTATTGTAATACCCAAGATTCTTTGCCAACCCCGTTACAAAATGTCCTCCACAAATGTTGCTATTACTTTTGATTCCCGGGGCTCTCCTAGATAAATACTCGGCATCCGCCAAACCGCATCCGCCCTTAGTTTCCCAATACATCATCATAACCCACAAGTCCGCTTCGCATTTGTCCCCGCCCATACCTATTAAACGACCCAGTCTCTATCAACTTGTGAAGTATCCTATTAACGGTTTCTATGGTTGCGATTCCTCCTTGCACAAGGAAGGATCTCCCACTTGATCCAATAAGCAAGCACACTAGGTAGTCTTTTTCAAACCTCAAGCCTCGCAAAAGTGAGCTTCAAATAATCGATGCTTAACCTCATGGTTCATACAAGCCAAGAGCAACAAATAAATCCGCAAAGTGTAAGCATGATCCCGTCCACAAAGCCTAAACCAAACACAAACTTCCTCCATCAAGATTCGAACATTCACCTTTCTCTCAAAATACATGGTTGAAAAGAACTCCATACACCATTCTCGATAGACCTCTTCGTTAACGTTAAATGCTCTTTCCCATGACAAATCATCAAATGAATCCCCATCCGCCGGATACACATAAGATGTCCGTATCATTTTTCTCAACTCCTCTTCAATCATATTCGCAAACAAATCCCAATCAATCACCCTCAGAACCAAACATGTCCTATTTTGCAATTTTGACAATCGCTTCCGAAAGCATGTTTCTCCCTCTGGTGAGATCTTTGAACTTTAGGTTGTCATTTGCTTCCGCCTTCAAGCTATACTTGACTTTCTTTCTCTCGCTCTTTGGCAAAACTTGGTAACAATCGGGTTAATTGAACTGTCCCGAGCTTGAACTACCTACAAGTCTCTCTGAGAAATCACAAATATAAGTCAATATAAGAGTGTTAGAACAAACGGGAAGGTCCATGGAAGCCTCTAAGGTCCACTTCAAAATTTCAAAAAATCCAACACGCATCCTCGAACCGGATTCGCTTGCGGTGGCAACCAATCGGTTACTCCTAATGACCAAATCCAACAGATCGGTTTACGCCGCAACCGGATCGTTACTCATTCTCGCATAAGGCTTTTGCCTTCTAATCCATCACCCACTCATTTCTAAATCCAATCCACTCCTAGACTGCATTCTAACATCATCAATGATTTCTACATCCTCAAATTACTTTAAATTTGCTTTCCAAACCTCAAATCATCACACATTCATCAACTTAGAACTCAACAAATAAGACAAATCTTCAATCGCTTGTTCTAATCAACAATGTGGCATTTATTACTCATTAAAAACGCATCATCTACCACTAGGAACCACCAATTGCAATTTAACTTGATTCAATGGCATAACCTAATTAAATCCAAAAATTCAATCATCTAATACTCATTCCATGTTGAATCAATCACTACAATTCTTTTTGTAATGCATTCCTATATCAATTACCCACTTAATCAAAATATTACAACTTAATTCAAATTATATCTAAAACCCCCAAATTAGTGACCTAATATGCAATTCGA
The DNA here is from genome assembly GCA_910596185.1 of Chrysanthemum makinoi. Taxonomy (NCBI): domain Eukaryota; kingdom Viridiplantae; phylum Streptophyta; class Magnoliopsida; order Asterales; family Asteraceae; genus Chrysanthemum; species Chrysanthemum makinoi. The sequence goes on from OU343222.1 coordinate 19,978,722, forward strand.
ATCAAATTCTCTAACTAAACCTCAATTGAGTTAATTGAATGCAGATGCTTACTTGTTTGGGTGCCATGATGATCTTCTACAACTTAAACAACCTTCAATTAGCTTCTATTGGTTGAATTTTGCAAAACCCAGCTGGAGGATTAGTGTATGTGTGTGTTTTTCTGGAAAAAGTGAATTTTTGGTATATATACTTTTGTGCAACCGGTTTAGTCATGGACACAACCGTTTCGGTTTGCATTTTTGCCAAATTTTGCAT
>OU343222.1:19979077-20040937 GCA_910596185.1 Chrysanthemum makinoi
CCTACACTTAGGGAACCGTGGGATCCGGCAAACAGAAAATGCAATTGCAAGCATTATATTTCAAACATATCTTTAAAACATCTCACACTAAGCTAAACATAGTGTCTTAAGGCAAATTAAGTCCTTATCAAGATAGGTTGATCCTTCCTACTCACACATAACTCACCTAGATCACGCTCTAAGATGCTTGTAGATCTATCATTTCATGTTTAATCCATTACTCTTCCGCTCTTAAACTCACACTTCATTTTTCACTTGATCCCTCACATCTAGTCTTAGAAATCCTTCGATTATGGCAAAATTGATCATAAATAATCCTTACCTCAAAATTGATCAAAGTTGATCAAATTCTAGTTTTTCCATCTCAAAGCTTCTAGGATATTTTCCAAAACACTATCCTAAGTCACAAACTGATCTCTAGGATCATTTAGCTTCAATTGACACTCTCATCTTTAGTGTCATCCTTACTCATCCATTGGTACTCATGAAAGTTCTAAATCCTTCCATAAAAGACAATCATTAGCTACATCACTCATTACCTTCAAGTACTTAAGCACCCATTCATTTAAGACACTTAGGAGGACTGAAACACTCAAGATGATATAGATCTTAGATCTTTGAAACATCATTTCCACTCTTTCATAGTTGCTGAGAGCCGGATCCCTAGGATTAGCCTAGACGGATCCTCGAGGAGGAACCGTGGGATCCGGATGACAGTTTATGTCAAATCTTGCTAAAACAATCATTTCAACTCATCTTTCTAACTCAAACACTCCATCTCATCTTAAATGAATTCCTAGATCAGTGCAAACTATGAAGTTGACTCTTGTGCATGTTAATCATCACATTCCAAAGAATCCTAGTGGCTTAAGGCTTAAATGCACTTGCCAAATCTCTTGGTTTATAAACCACTTTGTTAGGACCTCCATAGTCATCACCTTCATCCTAACTTTCAGCATTTTAGAAACCCTTACAAACCTCTTGAAATCATTTCATCATGAGAAAAACCCCAAGTAGTAACTTATCCACCAAAGAACCACCCAAGAAAAAGGCTCGTGTTATACACGAAATTTCTTCAACCGAATCATCTCCGGTCAAGCCAACAAATGATAGGATCTTCCCTCAACCAATCAAACCAATTACTAAAAGGATAGTACCCACAAAACTACCTATGCCAAACACCACCATACCTCATAGGCCAAACAATATCATCTCCACTAAACCATCACCATTGGTGCCTAGAGCTATTTCATTTACATCTCCACTATCATCACCACACCTCTACAATTTAGAGGACTTGCCTCCTAGGCCGTCTCATCCGTTTCCACCGACAACATTCTCCTCATTAGGAGGAATAATGGTACAAAATCAAGGTGTTGAGTCAATACTTGCTCTGGCTTCCTTTTCGCCGTTTCCATCATATAATCCCATTTGGATTATGAGAAATCATCAAAGTCAACCACCCGACCATATGGAAGTTGACACTTCTCTACCACCACCATCATTCTTGGTCGAGCCATTCTCAAATGCGCCTCTACCAATCCCTCCATCGTTTGAAGCTCCACAAGCCGCTTCACTTGATCCTTCGCATCAAGCCATTTCATTTCTTCCACCACCACTACCTAGCCATGACAAAGATTTCTATCATTGTCAACATGTTGAAAGTTTGATACATGAAGTACGAGAAGACCAACGTTTCACGTTATATCATCTCCTCGAACGTTTCGACGAGATCAAACCAAAACAAAACTTGAGCTAGAAGATTTTAGTGGTGTCCTAGCATCAAGCGATAGTTGGTCTAGAAATTCCTAGTCATGTATTTTCTTATTTTTTAGGGTCATGTATATCATAACTCTAGTTTTATTAAATGAAATTACATGCTACTTGTTATATTTCTGAGCATACGATTACATTGTATTCATATCTCATTTCTGTGATAACATTACTTGTTATATCAACTTTGCTAAAATTAATCATCAGCTAATACGGATCCCTCATAATTGCTTAGACGGATCCCTACAAGGAGGGAACTGTGGGATCCGTGTGACAGAAAACTATTTTCTACTAACTTGGACCACATTTGCAGGAAATTGTGAATTATACTTGTTGTCTAACCTTTGTTTTGTAGTTATTCAATTTACACATGAAGACTTTGACATCCTAAAGCTAGGGGGAGCTTTATGTCAAAGCAATACATTGCAAATTACTTGCAATATTAGGTTTACATTTCGTGACATCTCCTTGCAAAATTGCAATCAACAAGGGGGAGCACATTCGTCACTTAGACAAAATCTTTTGTAAACTTACTTGCAAACAAACTAGATTAGTATCACTCTCTTGACGCCCTTACATAGGGATGGACTCGTCAAGGGGGAGTAAAGACGAGATCCTTTCCCGTTACTTGCTCTCTATTTCTTTTTATTTCTTTCAAATGTTTTTCTTAAAAATAATGTATTGCTTTCTTTCAAAAACTTTTTGTTTCGACAAAAAGGGGGAGAAGAAAGTAAAAACTACAAATTCAAACTTTTACGAATTTTAGCTTTTCCTTAAAATAATTTTATGTTTTGTCATCAACAAAAAGGGAGATTGTTAATACAAATAAGCCGTAAAAACGTTTATTTATATTTTACGATCTTCTAATGTTTTGTCGATAACAAACGTAAAATCATTTTAACGAAACAAATAAAATACGTAAATTGTTTGAACTAATAGTTTCTAACATATTCACATTTTCACATAAAACACTAAAACAAGTATAAGTGATTTTATGATTTAATATTAGATATGTACAACAACTAGTGTTTACATATTTGGGTAAAATATACACATAACTAGTATGTAGTATATTGGGTAATATAAATGGATAGAAACTTAAGTATCATAACCCATTGGGCAAATACATTGAATGTAGTTGGGTACAACCCAAAGCCCATGACCCATGGAGCTTGACCCATAACCCATTGCATGACATCATGCTTATATCATACATGAATAATATCATACATGAATAATATCCATAACCCATGGATCAACCCATACCCAAGTGACCAAGTGCATTGCACTCTAAAGATACATTGTATCTAGCTAAAGATCCATGGTTCAACCCATGACCCATGACCCATAACCAAAATACCCATGGGTAAAAGGGAGCGTCCCACGGATCCCTAGCTTTACGCTAGATGGATCCCAAGTGGGAGGGATCCGTAGGATCCGGGGAACAGTAGATTTTTTCTTCTATAAATAGTGAGCCATTTCTTCATTGTTGTTCACCCCTTTCTAACACACTTTCTCCCTGAGTTAAAAACTCACTAACCTCAGATCCAAGAGATCTATGTTTGTAGTTTTGTTTTTGTGTGATCTTTTAGGTTCCTCTTAAAGGCAAGATCACCACCTTTGAAGTCGAGCAAGCTCAAGTCCATGAGTTGCCATGCTTCCTCATCATCAAGGCTACTAAAGTCTTCTTGTTGATGATTCCTTTCTTTCTTCAAAGAAGTGTAGTGTTGAAGACATTAGTGAAAGATGTCTCAAGTGTCAAGACGAAGATATTAGTGAAGGGTATCTATCGTCCATATCATAAGCACTTGTGGTAGGTGCTTAGAAGTCAAGACTAGAAGCATTAGTGAAAGGTGCTTAGAAGTCAAGACACAAGACATTAGTGAAAGGTGTCTTGTAGATCTAGTCAAAGGCATTAGTGAAAGGTGCCTTAGATGTACATTCTATATGGTGTGTTTCGATGTACAAGATAGACTAGTATTAGATCCAAGGATATTGATATCCTTGATGATGTTGTAAAGGAGTAGATCTCCTTTGGGATTAGTCGTTGGTGTAGTGTGGTAGTAGTTCCTCCATTGCAATGGAACTAGGTGCTTAGCCTAGTACCTAATAAAGGGTAGGCGACGTTGTGAAGGTGTAGTTCACCTTGGAGTGAAAGAACTAGGTACTTAGCCTAGTACCTTATAAAGGGTAGGCGACGTTGTGTAGGTGTGGTTCACCTTAGAGTGAAAGAACCCGGTGGTTAGCCTAGCACCAGAAAAAGGGTAGGCGACATTGTGAAGGATTCTCCGCTATAAGGAGATTGGTGTAGTGTTTACGAACTCTCGAGTAGGTGACTCGGGGAGTGGAGTAGGGCAAGGAAGGTGTCCTTGTAGCCGAACCACTATAAATACTCGCGTTGTGGTTTTGTGCTTCTTACTCTTATCTTTTCATTACTTACCTTTATATACTTGTCCATCAACATCCAACACACACATCCAAAAAGATTGACATAAGTCGATCTAAATAGATTAAAAGGAAGTTTTAATTGGCAAAACTATTCAACCCCCTTATAGTTTTCCACAGAACGCCTATATAGTATACCGTCCCGAAGTTCAAACCTCTGTGATGTGCGTCGTACCCGTCGGGCGTCCTTCTGCTCCTGGGGCAATACGCCCTTGCTTATAAACTCGACTATTGGAGATGTAGGACCTTGCTCCTCTATCACCGTGGATATTTCCATTTCTGAGATGGACTTGCTCTTTTGCGTTTCTACCAACACTTGTTTTGACAGGTGTGCAAAGCTTGTGGATGCAATCTTGCTCTGTGCATCCGTCTTTCTGTTTTCCCCCCTAGGAACTTGTTTGATGGTAAACTTGTCAAAACCCTGGATTAGTGACTTGGTCTTGTCGAGATATTGAACCATGTTTTCCTTTTTAGCCACATATTCGCCCAACACATGGTTGGCTACTAGCCGGGAATCCACATTTGCTTCTAGGTTGCGTACGCCCATTCGAGCTGCAATGCGTAATCCAGCAATCCGGGCCTCATACTCGGCCTCGTTGTTTGTGGCTATGAATTCAAAAGCGCAGATGCGTCACATGAAGTTCCATTCCTTCGAACTTGTGAGGATAAGGCCGGCGCTGACCCATCCGCATGAAGATCCATCCGTGAATAGGATCCATGGTTCTTGTAGTTCCACCTTGCTTTCGAAGGTGTATCATCGTGTCGGTTTTCGATGATGAAGTACGCTAGTATCGCCCCTTAAGCTGCGATACGTGGTGCGTAGGAGATGTTATGTTCACCTAGCAACACGCTCCACTTTTGTAGTCAGGGCGTCCGGGTTTGGAGATGATTTGCTTGATAGGTTGGTGCGTGATCACTACTATTGGGTCGCTGGAAGTACTGCGCGGCCGTTTGGCGGCGAATACTAATGCCAGAACCAACTTCTCCATTGCGCTGTAGTTAATCTCCATTTTCTTGAGTGCTTTGCTCACAAAATATACGGTGTTTGTCTTGAATTCACATGCGTCATCGATAGTAGCGTTGATTGCTCCATTAGTCAGAGATAAGTACATAATTAACTCTTCCCTGGGCGACTAGCGTGGGGCGGCGCTAGGTGTTGTTTAAGCTGTATAAAAGCTTCTTCTGCTTCCGTAGTCCAGCGAAAATCTCCCTTTTTTATACACTTCTTAAGCGTTTTGAAGAGAGGGAGTGACTTATCTGCTGATTTGGATAGGAACCTGTTCAAACCGGCTAGCTTTCCATTCAGAGACTGGACTTCTTTCAAGGTGCGTGGTGAAGGAAGTTGGATGACAACCTTCGTTTTTTCTGAACACGGTTTGATGCCATCGGGCTCTTTCAAATATCCAAGGAACATGCCTTCTGTAGCGCCAAAGGTGCATTTCTTTGGATTTAACTTCATGTTGATCTCTCGTAGAGTCTTAAATGTTTCTTCAATGTCGCGCACCAATTCGTCCTCAGTATGGCTTTTTATGACAAGGTCGTCAACATAAACTTCCAGGTTGCGTCCCACCTGTTTGTCAAATACATTATCTACCAATCGCTGGTAGGTAGCGCCTGCATTCTTTAAGCCGAAGGGCATCTTTGTAAAACAATAGATGCCTTGGCTTGTATGGAAGGCCATTTTTTCCTCATCTTCTTTGGCCATTTGAATTTGGTGGTACCCTTTGTATGCGTCTAAGAAACATTTGAGTGGGTATCCGCACAAGGATTCTACCTTCCAATCTATCTCTGGTAGTGGGTAGCAGTCTTGTGGACATTCTTTATTGAGATCTGTGAAGTCCACGCACATCCTCCAACTACCATCGCTCTTCTTGACCATCACTGGGTTGGAAAGCCAGTCATGGTAATAGACTTCTCGCATGATACCTGCGTCCACAAGTTTGTGTACTTCCTCCAAAATGGCTTTTGCGCGCTCTGGAGCCTGGCCGCGCTTCTTCTGTCGTAATGGGGAGTATCCTTGTCGGATTCTCAACTTGTGTTCTGTAATCGATCGTGGCACACCAGTCATGTGCTTTGGTCCCCACGCAAATATGTCTAGATTCTTTTGCAAGAGTGCGCACACAGCTGCCCTGCCGTTATCAGATAGCGATCCCCCGATCGATACTTCTTGCTCTGGGTAATCAGGATGAATTGTAACCCTCAGGTTTGGCACTTTAGTTGCGCGTTGTTTAGGAATGTGTGCCGTCTCACATGTAATTGTGTTACATTCTCCTGGTGGTACGGTGGTATTGTAGAGAGTAACAATGCCTCCCTCCACCGGGAATTTGAGCATCCCATGTGCTGTAGATGGTACTGCGCGTATGGCTGAAATCCCTGGTCTTCCAATAATGTCATTGTATGACGAAGGGGATTTGATCACCATAAAATTCATCCAGGCTGTCATGGAGTGTTCCTTATTGCCAACATTTAGTAGTAGGCGTATTTTCCCCATGGGCCATATCTTTTCTCCTGTAAAACCAGTCAACGATGTCATGACCGGGCTTAACTGACTTCGTATCTCAGGTCGCAGTCGTTTGAAACAGTGTTCATACATTATGTCTGCGGATGCTCCTCCATCAACATACATGCGGTGGATATCGTGACCCCCTGCATTGATTTCAATGGTGAGCGGTTCTACCACTGCGTTGTCCGCAGCCAAGGTGGGGAAGGAGATTTCGCTTTCGCGGGAAAACTTTTGGCTGATCTTCTGCCTAGTCATTCGCTGCCATGATTGTATCATGTAGATGGTATCAGCCTTATATTTGGGTACTTCTTTCTTGTTCCCAGTCTTTTGCTTATCTTTTCCCTCCTTGATGTTTTTAACCAAATGGTCCAATCTGCCTTCTTTTACTAGCTTATCAATTAGCTGGCGCAATTGGACACACTCATTGGTGGTGTGGCCCTTCTGTCCATGATAGTCGCAGTATCCGTTCCCCACGTGCCTCTATTCTGGGGTGCGCATTGGTGGGGGCCTCGGGAAGTTCGCGCCTTCAGTCGCGAATATCTCCTTTGGAGTCTTGGTTAGCAGGGTATATTTGTCATTATCTCGTCCGCTCCCTTGGCCGCGGTAGTTCTTGTTGCGGTTGCTACTCTGGTCAATGGATTGTCTTTTAGGTTGTTCTTGTGACCTATAGTTTGAGTAGCCTTTCTTGCTGTCCGCCGCGGAGGCTTCTCCTTGGATAAAGGACCTTGTGCGTTTCATGAGTTCATCAAAGGTTTGGGGGACCTTGTCGTTCAACCTTTTGATGAGTTCTGGGTTATTGATCCCGTTCATGAACCCTGAGATCTTTAGTATTTCGGGACATGCCTTAACATGAATGCACTCATCTTTGTAGCGCTCCACATAAGCGCTTGTAGATTCCCCCTGGCGTTGTTTTACCCTGGCAAGTTCGACAGGGTTTTTGGCGCACTTCTTCCTTTGAGTGAAGTTTAGGCGAAATGCCTTCCGCAACTCTTCAAAGCCATCAATGCTTCTGCGTGGAAGCTTACTGAACCAGTTTCGCGCATTTCCCACTAATGTGGAATTGAACATGTGGCACCACACAGGTTGTGGTCAGTTTTCGATGGTAGCAGCTGATTCGAAAATTTTTAGGTGATCGTCCGGATCACCTGTTCCATCGTAGGTTTTCACATTGGCGGGCATGCGCCTTCTCTTATTTTCTGAGAAATCGCGCCGCGAGTGAACGCATCCACCTTTTGGCGACACGGGGAAGAGACATATCTTCCTCCTCCTGGTCACGATATCTTTCCATGGACTTCCAGTGTCCTGTTTCGCTGTCCTCATTGTCTGAGGAATCACCAGAGAACGAGCTTCCCCTCTGTCGGCGCTTGCGCAGACCATATGAGGAGTCATCCGAGGACGAGCTTCCTCTCTTTCGGCGCTTGCGCCGACTGTCCTCATAATCCGAGCTTGAAGAGCTTCCACTTGGGGAGTGCCATCGTCCCAGTCTGTCATGGACCTTGCGGCTACCAAGCCTAGCGTGGATATTGGTGCGCCGTCCGTCTTCTTCGTGCTCTTCCAGATACTGCAGGTCAGCTGCTTCATCGTTCTCAACTCTCATCCCGATCCTAGTAAACACTGGGGGCCTGCGGCTATCCTTCCCGCGCCTATCCCTCTGATGACGCGATGGGGATATCTCATACTCTGCGTCAAAGTTGAGTCGGGCTTGCAGGCTCTGACTCGACCTCTTTTTCGCCTCCTCTTGCATGAGGCAGCCAAGGTTTCGTAGTTTTGAGATACGAAGTCACTTGGCGCTAGTTCAGGAGCGACTCCTTCTAGCGCGAGGGTGTCTGTTTCCATACGGACCCTGATTTGAGAGGGCGCTGGAATTTTTCGAGGTCCGTTTAGGGCACGGTTGGAGTGGTAAGAAGGGTGCTGGTGGTTGTCGTAGCGGCATGGGTTGTCCCCGTGCGTGGTTCCACTGTCGGGAAGACCAGATCTGGGCCTGACCCCTGGTTTTTGGTCGCACTGGTTGTCCCAGAGGCCTGCTTGGAGGCCGATCCGCTTTGCTGCTTCTTCCCTTGTAGGTCACTATGCGATCGCTGGTTTAGGTTTCCTTGCTTTGTCATTCTAGTTCTTAGTGATTGGTCCCACGGATGGCGCCACTTGTTGATACAAAAGTTGGGCGTTCCTTGTTTGGACTCCGGTTCCCGTATCAATTAGATCTTAATGCTTGAGACCTGCGCACTAAGTAAACAGAAAACACCGTTAGGCTTATCATGGGATTGTCTCCCACAATTATCCTCCGGCGTGAGAGTAAATAATCGGTTTTAGGGTTTAATGGAGAATTAGGGTTTTAGATCGTACCTTGCCCTTTATATACACACGAAATCCTTGTTGGTTTCGTGTTCCCCAACCTTCGGCGTATCCCGCCTCAGTCGGTCAATTAATGCATATCTCATAAATAAGAGATATCCGATATCTAAAACCATAAATAACTTCGGGTTTGGGCCTTCGTGAGCCCAAACCATTACCGGGTTAGCCCATTCGTACTGGGCTCGATTGCTAGTAGCGTTCATTGGACGGGCTCATGACCCGAATGCGGACTATACGTCATCAACAAAAAAAGGAATTTTTTTTTTTTTTTTTTTTGGGTTAAGATGAGATACTTCTTAATGTTTGTACATTTCGAAAGTAAACAAGATAAGATAAGACACGATCGGTTGAACTACATAAACCATCTTGTTCTTGTAGTTTGATTCTATAAAAATGAGTCCTGTTTTAGCTGATTTGTTAAAAGATTGGAGAAAAATGTTGTAGGTTGAGGTGGTGGGGGAGTTGGTAAATCATACAAGCTTTGCATAAAACACACAAGTTCAACTCTAAACTCCTCCTCCTCCACCACCTCAACCCTCATTTTTGCTTCTACTATATTAAGCAAATTATTTTTTTTGCTTTCCAAAAAGAGTGGTGTCAGCTCATTTCTCTTCTACTATATTAAGCAATTTAATTTTCACATGTGACTGAATGGATCTCTTTGATCCAACAGAACATTATCCAGAATAATTAGATGTTTATGTCCTAGTGTTTTGGTTTTTACATTTTGAAAGTATCATGAATTAGACGAGATAAAACAAGATTGGTTCAGCCGCATAAACCATTTTGTTCTCATAGTTGTTTAGTTTTTTAGTGATTTGCCTAACAATGGTGCTTCTTTTTTAATCAAATGTTACAAAAGTTGTTGAAGTTGGACAAGTATATATGATTGCATCCTCGCTATAATTTTCTCTACCTGTGGTTAACATTGAAGAGTTTGATAGGTGATACTTTTGTAATCGTCACAATAGAATGCTTAAAAATATCTGTCATTGATGGCTTGGACAATATCATTGCTTACCAAGTTTTTACTAACCGATTTTTTACAAATTACTTCTAATTCCTAGAGAGCTCTGCTTAGTTTATAACCGATTTTCCCTACCTGTTTTGTATTATCCAACTAATGTCCAAGCAACTTTGAGTTTTTTGTTTTAAAACATGGTCCGGTTCAGTTTCCATTGTACGTGTTTTGTGATGATGTTGCACTTTCTACTTCTACCAAAATTTGGGAAGGTCAGGTTCTCAAAGACAAAGACTAAAATCAACTAGGATGGTGAGTTCTTAATTTTCGAAGTTATTCATTTTCTTAAAACTTCACGTCCCATTTTAGGTCTGTGAAGACTCTATATGGAATTATGCCGAACCAAATCAAACCATAACCATAACCATTATTGGTATATTTGTTGGTCCAAAATTACATCAACAAACTAATTTGTTCCATGTTTGAAATTTTACCATATCTAGCGAGTTACTCTAAACACATAAGCAAAGTTAACACTCGGAATGAGTCACACTAGATTTTTATCGAGTCTTTATTTAGTAAAATATCGGACAAAATTGCTGTGATTTGAGATGGTGGGTGAGTTGGTAAACCATAAAACCTTTGAAGCTGGCACCCCAAGTTCAACTCTTAACTCACCTTCAATCTTCAAATCTTTTGTCTCTTTTTTTTTAAAGAGACAAAAGGTGGTGTTGGCTCAATTGTGATTTATGCGTTTCTATTAATTGGCTCAATTTTGACCCAACACAACATTTGGAAGCATAATCCAATGTAGAATTCTCAGTAAATGTGTTTGGAGCAGCATGAAAGTGATGTAATAAGATGTTTACTGTTTTGGTTTGTACTTCTTGAAAGTTTCAATGAGTGAAAATAAAAGAATTCACTTTAAACATGACCATTGGTCCATTAAACAAGAGAGGTTGAGCTAAGTAAACCATTGTGTTTTTGTACTTGTTTAACTCTATAGCGTTTTTCCTAGCCAGACTGTGTGTTCTTTAATCAACGTCAAGTCAAGAAGGTTGTTGAAGTTGATTAGTATTATGGTTGAATGATGGCTAAAATATCGTCCATAAGTTGAATGGTTTGATAGGTGATATTTCAAAATAGAATGCTTGAAAAATGTCATTGATAAAAGAGGTTAATTTTCATATGTGACTGAATATCCTTTATACAATAAAAGAAAACAATTACAGTAATTATTTCGAATCAATTTTGCAAAAAGTAATTCTGAGAAAATCAAATTTGATCAATAGGATAATAAAAGTCAAAAATAAATCTTAAGGTCAATCCTTGTTACCACATCAGTTTTTTGTTGATGCGTACAATGACATCGTTGTAACGTCATCATTTTCTTATCTTTGATCCATTACTGGTATATTTTATCTTAAAGTCAATCCTTGTTACCACAAGAATCCAACTTATTACTTGTTTGGCTTTTTATCAGTCCCGTTTTGTACCTCTGCGCAACCGTAAGAGAGTAAGAGCTCAACTACATAGTCTAGTCGTTGGGGTTGGTAATTTCCCTACACACATTATGATTTATGCATTTCTGTTTCTAGACTATATTAAGCAAATTTAGTAACATGTGACTGAATGAATCTTTTGATCCAACACAGCATTTGGGAGCACAATCCAAATGTTTGTAGCCTAATGTTATGGTTTGTACATATTACAACAGCGACTGAGCTACGTAAACCATTGTATTCTTGTAGTTTTTTTAGTTCTATAGCGTTTGTCCTAGCTATAATGTGTGTTCTTTAATCAACTTTATGGAAGCTGTTGAAGTCGGACAAGTTTATGATTAAATTGCGGCTAAAGTTTCTCTCAACCTGTGGTTAAAGTTGAATGGTTAGATAGTTGATACTCTATAATTGTCAAAACTTAATGCTTGAAAAATGTCATTGATGGCTTTGGACAATTCATCAACTTCTCATTCATTGCTGCTATTATTTGTAAGTTCATTCAACCATCTCACAATAGAACAGCTATAAACAACTTGCCTACATACATGTCCATTGATCTATTTTTTCGACTTAGTAAAGTTATGGTTGGTGATTACGCTACACACATTAGCAATGTCATCACTCAAGGAGAGTCATGTTTTAACACACTTGTATCTTTTGGATTTGTTAAAAGCTTGGGCGAAAATGTTGTCTGTTGATGTGGTGGTTGAGTTGGTAAATCATACGAGTGAGTAGGCTCAAGTTCAATTCCTAATCCCCGTCTTCACATAACAGTTTTTTGCTATTTTTTGTCTTCCAAAAAAAGTGGTGTCAGCTCATTTATGGTTTGGGCATTTCTGCTTCTACGCTATTTTAGCAAATTATTCACATGTGACTGAATTTGTAGCAAAATCCATAGTAATTAGATGTTTCTGGCCTAAAGTTTTGGTTTGTATCTATACTACATAAAATGGAAAAACAGTCAAAGTAGAAAAGTGGAAAAGTGAAAAAGTTTAATGGTCAAATGAGAGAGAAATATATTTGTGTAATTAATACCCTTATTAAAACACCCATTATTTAAAATTATAATTTATTAGTTATTTTTCAACTGAGAGAGAAATATTTGTGTATTAATACTCTTATTAAAAACCCATTAATTTAAAAAATACATAATTACACTTATTAAAGTACAATAAAATTTTAAAAGCATATCTGCCAAATAAAAAACAACAATTAAAAAACCAATAAACAAGCTACAACATAATTCTAAATATAAAATAATTTAAACACAATGTACTAATTAATGTTATTTTTAAAACACCTAAAATAAGCTACAACATAATTCTAAATATAAAATAATTAAACACACTAATTAATGTTATTTTTAAAACACCCTAAATAAAAAGTACATGTTATTATACACATTATACATATTAATAAAACACACAAAGTTCATAAGCATTTGATACATATAGTTTAAAAATCAGCACGGAACAACGGGTTTTAAAAATCAGACGGTTAACGGGTTCAACGGAAACGGTTATGCATAATCGGTTCGGTGCTAACCAATACTCGACCATCCGGCGAACTGAGAGGACCCGCTAACCAATAACACCATCCGGAAACAACTAGAGACTGGTGTTAAAAACGAGGTCTACAAAATCGTGTTGAATCAGGTTTCATCCGGATCTATTTCCAGTCCGGTAAATTTCACATGCCTTGACTCGTCGCCGCAGCTGGTACGCGCGCGGGCTGATATATTATAATAAAGGAAAAACCAAAAACTAAAATTAAAAATGTAAAATTTGAAACTAGTAAAAAACATATCGAAAAAAGGGTTGATCAAAACCCGGCGTCAAACCGGAACTTTTAATTGGTTGACCTGTTTAATTTGGTTTAAATCGTTTTTGGATGGAACTCGGTTTACGACCGGTTTTTCATGAACCACCCGTAGGAACCACCTCAAACGTGGGTTTCAAAACGTTATGTTTAATCCCAAATCGTCTTCGTTTAGAACTTTATTATTTTAGTTAGAAACACTTTTTTTAACCCAAAGCGATCACGTCGCTATATAAATATATTATCTATATAAATATATTATTTTTGTCTTCAAAAGCGATCTGTGATTGTTTTCAATTATGAGAAAATATCGCTGCACATTTAACTTTTTATAGGGTAAATAAACATTTCAAAAAAAAATTGGGCCCAAATCTTTTTACAAAAAATAGCTAAAATTCAATTTTTATTTTATTTTGGGCTAATCATATTACTAATTTTGGATCCCATCACCATTAATATTTTAGTTTTTTCGCGACAAAACGTGTTTTGTTAGTTTTTATCTCATAACATGTTTACTTTCATTTTCATTAAATGATTCTATATGTTGTTTGATATATGTTAGCAATTTTGAATCCATAGTACAATTAGCAATTGTTTCAGGGTTCACGTTCTATTTTAAACTCTACACAAAACACTCACCACAATATCACAAATCATAAATTATCATAAATTAAGAAAACATTTGGTTTGTATATTCTCATATAGAGTAATAAAAGAAGATATAAAATGGAAAAACTCATTTTTCTATTAACTAGTGAGAGAACTTAATTTTGAAATCGAGTTTTCAGATTGATCAACAAAAGAAATTAGCTACAATTTGAACAAATATATTTAAATTATAAAATAGATATTAAGGATAATTGCATCCAGTGTTCTAAAAGGCGCGTCATGGCGCCGCCAAGGCGCGAGGCGTGGCCTCGGCGCCACGAAATGAACCAAGGCGCGAGGTCTAAGCGTCATGTGAAAAGGCGTGAGGTAAGGCGCGAAAAGGTGTGAAAAGGCGCGCCTTTTGGTAAGGCGTGGCTCCATTTTTAGAAGAATTTAAAGGATTTACGGATTTGGGCTTGAATTTCTAGTATTTGGTCTATTTCTTTCTTGGGTCTCGTTATTTCAAAACTTAATTCCTATTTTGGCCTCATATTTGGGCTGGTTATTTAGGATTGGGGCTTTAGTTATTGAAATTGCTCTAGAAAAATGATACAAAATTATAAATACATAAATCTATAAATATTTTTTTGTCGCCTTAAGCACGCCTTATGAAATGCAAAGGCTTCGCAAAGGCTTGTAAGGCTTGAGGCGTGGCTATGCCGCCATGCCACGCCACACGCCTTTTAGAACATTGATTGCATCTCAATTTATCTTACTTGTCACGTTTTTTATTTTTATGTTGTGAATAATTTTTTTTTGCAACTTAATCCTTAAACTTTTGAATTTCAACAACTTGGTGTACGTTTTTACTTGACTTGTAGCCTAAAAGTTATTCACTTTCTTAAAAGTTCTTAATTTTCGAAGTCATTCATTTTCGTAAGAGTTCACATCCCAGTTTAGGTATGTGAATACTCGATATGGAAATATGCCGAACCGAATCAAACTAAACCAAACAAGAACCATTATTGGTATATTTGGTCGAAAATCTAATTTATTTCATGTTTGGATTTTTACCATTATCTGGTTAGGAGCTAGTTACTCTAGTCGTTGTGGTTGGTAATTACACTTAGTGACGGAACCAGGGTGGGTCTCGAGGGGTCCCGGGACGCCCATGGATTTTTGCGGTTTAGTGTTAATTTTGTTATAAAAAAAAAACCTCCTTTTTTCTTAATGCATTCGGTCCCTAAAAATTGTGTTTATAGTATTGTTTATTTTATTCTAAGTACACCGCCAGTCACATTGTGTCATAATTATGTCCCTGATTACACTACACGTATTAGCAAAGTCGTAACTGAGTTATGTTTTAACACAAGTGATTCATAAGTCTATATTTGTTAAAAGATTGGACGAAATTATTACCTTATGAAATGGTGGGTGAGTTGTCAAATCATGCAACCTCTGGTTATGGCAACTTAGGTTCAATTCTAAACTCTCCAACATTTCTAAATGTGGTGTCGGCTCAGTTATGATTTCGACCTATATTAAGCAAATTTGATTTTCACGTCACTGAATATATCTTTTTGACCCAACACAACATAAAATTTACCTAACATTTTATGTATTTTGTGAGATTTCTCTGTATTGTGTTTAGAAGCATACATGATTCTATCATAAATGGAGTCCACTTCAATCCCTTCTGGGAGTTTTATTAATAAGACCTATAAAAATCTATACAAACATCCAATTTTCAAAAACTGAAGATTTGAAAACAATGAGAAAACTATTTGTGAGCATAATATTTCATGAAAATGTATTCCAACACCATTTGAAGTAGATGGACCAATATTATCGACACTAGGTTTTTACAAAAGCTTTTACTCTATAGCATAGATGGACCCACACATGTATGCCGGGTGTGGCACGGGCTATACCCGATTTTAGGTCACGAAGTGCAAAAAGATTTCAAAACTGCCGTTTTTGTGGTATCTGCAACCCCCAAAATCTTTTTTGCTACTTTCGTTTTTTATAATGTAACTTTAGTTAGCCAAAAAAAATTTTGTGCAACACCTATGGATCCTCTTTGCTCTATAGTCATCGTGGTTGGTGATTATCCTACACACATTAACAAACACCATCACTCAAAATGAGTCATATTTCCATGTTAATGTAGTTGAGATGGTGGGGGAGTTCGTAAATCACGAAATCTATGAGCATGGCTGCCCAGGTTCGATTCTGAACTCCAACATCCTCTTGTTGCTTTTTATGCAAGTTTTTGCCTTTCCAAAAAAAAGTAGTGTCAGCTCGATTATGATTTCGGCATTTCTGTTTCTACACTATATAAAGCAAATTTAGTTGTTACATGTGACTGAATGGATCGCAATGAGTTCGATGTGTGTGGAATAGTCAATAGTGATTTGGTTTGTACATTTTGAAAGCATCATGAACAAGATAAGATAAGACAAGATCGGTTGAACTACATAAACCATCGTGTTCTTGTAGTTTGATTCTATATTGTTTCGCCCAACAATAAAGCTTTATGCTTGCTCTTTTATCAACTTTAAGAAGTTTGTTGAAGCTTGACAAGTATATGATTAATTGATGGTTAAAATTTTGTGCTTACCTGTTGTTAAAGTTGAGCAGTTTTTGATAGGTGATGCTTTCTAATTGTCAAAATAGAATGCTTAGAAGAAGTCATTAATGGCTTGGACATTATTATCGCTTACCAGGTTTATACTAATCCCATTTTTGGTATTTACAGAACAAATTAGTTATTATTCATTGCTATAAATAGAAAGCTTTGTAAGCTTATTCAATCATCTCAAGTCTCAACGCACAAAAGCTATTATATAGCTTACTAAGAGATTTCTCTATATTGTATTAAGAAGCGTACAGGGTTAATCCTCTTTGAGATTCTTATTAGCAAAAACCTATAAAAATCTATAAAACATCCATTTTCCGAAAAACTGTACCGTTAAACAATGCGGAATTAAAACCTGTGGGCAAAATATTTCATGAAAATGTATTGCCAGGTTTCAATCAAGAGACCGGCTTTCGGATCAGCTGAACCAGCTGCTACAATTCCAACACCATTTGAAGTAGATGAACCATTATCAACACTGAGCTCGTTGACAAGTTCATCAATTTTGCGAAACTGGTAAGGCCATCTTGAATTATGGAGGAACTGGCGGAGATCGAATATGTTATCTTCGGGTATTCATACAAACAAAAGAAGGTAAGATTATTTGGTTTAGTAGTGCGAGGATTTAACTGGAAGAGCCTTGTTCACCACAAAACCTACACATTATTTCGAGTCCATATTTGTTATAAGATTGAAAAAAAAAAATGCCTATTGGGATGCTAGGTGAGTTGGTAAACCACATTTGTTTTATGACTTTATCCTTTTTTTTCCCTCAAACAAAAGAAAGCAATTATTCCCAATCAGTTTTGAAAAAAGTAATTTTGAGAGAATCAAATTTGATAAATTGGATAACAAAATGAATCCCAATTCACTATGGACACAAGCAAGATGGATCCGATTGATGTGGCTATCGTGAATGCCCAAAAAGCACGAATTCGGAAAAAATATCCAACAGACGAGTAGTAAACATTATGTATTTTTAATTTTAATATCTTTTTCGTATTTTTTTTTAACTTCTATGTAATGTGTTTTATTTTAAATTAATGAAGTTTATTTTAGTTAAAAATTTGTATATTTTATTTATATAAATGAAAAAAAATAAAAAATAAAAAATGGCCTATGGCACCACATTTTCTGGTGCCAACGGTAACGGCCAGAATGTGGTGCCATAGCATTTCTGATGTCATAGAGGTTTTTGCTGACGTGGCAGCACTTTTTGACTATGGCACCTTTTTCACGACACGACGGTACCCAGTGCTCTAACGTCATCATTTTCTTGAACTTGATCCATTAAATCCAAGTTACGTAAAAAAAAAAAAAAAAAGGTGGTGGTGTCAGCTCGTTTATGCCTTTGGCTTCTACAATATTTTTAGCATCCGACACAACATTTGTAACACAATTCAGAGTAATTAGATGTTTGTGTTCTAGTGTTTTGGTTTGTACATTTTGAAAGTATCATGAATTACACAAGATAAAAACAAGATCCGTTGAACCGCATAAACCATTTCGTTCTTGTAGTTGTTTAGTTCTTTAGTGATTTGCCTAACAATGGTGCTTCTTTTTTAATCAAATTTTACGAAATTTGTTGAAGTTGGACAAGTAAATGATTGAATCCTCGCTAGAATTTTCTCTACATGTGGTTAATAAAGTTATTTTGATCACCCTGCAAGAAATTATGTCTTCGGACATTCATAAATGCGAAGCGATTCATCGCATCTCATTTTTAACGTTGACATATACTCTTTAATTCAAATTCTTATAGATTAAAAAAAAATCGGGTCGGGTCGGGTCATATTTTAGCTAGAAGCAGGATGTCTATCGAATGACACCGGTTAATTGTGGTATTTTTTATTAACATATCTTGAAGTGTACACTTAGGCCCTATTTTATCTTCAAAATGCTTAAGGTAGTTTAAACCAAAACCTTAAAGATGATAAAATAAACTTACACTAAACGATGGAAAGGTAAATTGTATATCTATTAAGGGGTAATTATAAATGAAGGTTGTCCTCACTTTTTAGGAAAAGTTTTGGTGAGAGTATAAATAATGAAGTTTGTGTCCCAAATATTAAATATATTTGTTTTAGGGAAAGGATCCGTGAAAAAAAATTACAATTTTTTTTTTGTCTTTTAGAAGAATGAGTCAAAGATTTTACTAAAATATTTTTATATGGCACGCCATTTTAAACTTATCTTTGGGGAGAAATTTTAAAAGATATAGCTACTTTTTTACTTTATATGTACCTTTTAGTGCATCTTTTAAAATGTGGCTGATAATTACACTAAACACATTAGCAAAATCATCACTCAAAATGAATTGTGTGTCTTTATTTATTAAAATATTGAACTTTGGATTGCATTCACAAAGCAGATTATGGCGTGACTAATGTGGAGTCAATGATGCCATATTCTACCACCGACAACTAATTTATAGAATGAAAGCCTCATCAACTTAACTTGCCTGCTAGCTCTTTCTTTTTTGTTTGTTTTTTTTATGCTTCTTTAAATTTTCTTTTGAAGTCTCGAATTTGAAAGAAACAAAAAGTGTTTTTGTGATTTACGCATTTCTATTATTTGGTTCAATTTGAGGTAACCCGAGAAAAACACAACATTTGGATAGCCATCGATATCGGTTGTCATAGTAGAATGCTTAAAAATACAACCCCAAGTAACCCGGCTTATCTCCTAAAAGGGATGCCCATATAGGTTTTGAAGAGCAAATAACCTGTCCATCTGAATAAAATGATGTTTTGGTCTATAAGAATGCGCTAAAGATAGCACAACTACAGCACAACTCTGATTTAGAAGAAGCTAACTAAACCATTGTGTTTTGCTAGTTTTAATTCCTTTCCCTCTATAGCGTACGAAACCTTTGCCTAGCAATATTGAGGTTGAGCTAACTAAACCATTGTGTTTTGTAGTTGTTTAACTCTAGTGGTAGCGTTTAATGCCAGCAGTTCTCGCATATTGTGTGTTGCCCTTGGTCTAATGTAACAGATAGGCTCTTGAAGTTGAATAGTATATCACCGATGGCGTGAATGATGGCTAAGAGTAAGGATCAAATGAGGGTAACTCAATTAGAGAAGGTGAAAAGAAATCACAGGTGTGCATTTTTTGTATTCCATGTCCATTCTTGAAGAGGATCACAATAATAGACTTGTGCATTCTTGGTTTCCTCGCTTTTAAAATTACAGAATATCCACCATTACCTCCATTAGATCGAATCATTTGAAATAAGGAGGAAGCAAGTCGAGTGGCTCAGAAGTGGGGACTTTCTTGAATTGCCCATTGAAAGAATCCCATGGAGAGCATGTTTCTAGTGAGTTTTACCCAGTATGGACATTGGAACCTGCCCAGATTCGTTCTTCTCCATATCTGCTAATATGGCAATCGTTTCCGCGACCAGTTGAATAGGTTCATAGGTGGTCATTCAGTCATAATATATTGAATTGATTTTGTGTCATTGATTAGAGAGGTTATTTTTGGCACTTATGTAAATTGAACACTCATAGTGTTAAAAGTTAATATTAGGCATGTAGCGATGACGTGACTGATTAGTTTTTTGCATTTTATTTCTTCATTTATAAAAGAAAAAATAATTATTTGAATCAATTTTGCAAAAAGTATTTCGTATGTGAGAAAACATGTTATAATTAGTATCAGTTGAGTTATATATATAGCGGTGTTCCTAAACAAATACATTAAAAAATAACTTACTTATTGCTTTTGCAACCGGCGCTTTTTGCACCACCGCGTCTTTGGGAAGCAGCTTCGAATAAGTATTTCACCATATTTTCGGTGAGAGTCTTATCAACATCACCTTGCTACAACGCCGTTTGACTTAATGTCAACAAATGTTTACAATAAATGTCATACACAGGCACCAGTTTTTTGTTTACTAAAGTCGATGCCTTCATCTTATCCTTATCTTTCCATCCACCACATCCACGATATTTTATGCACACCTCTTCAAACGTAAGAACTTTCCTTCTAGTGGTATGGGCCCATAGGCTTCTCGAAACCAAATGACTTGCTATGGTTTTCTAGTGGTATCGGGTACCATTGATAATGACCAATAGTTCTCGCATGGGCCCTTGGTCTAATGCGATTACTCTCTGACTTTAACATAACACTCACCATATGAAGTTAATTTTAAATCTCCCTAAATTAGTCTCACACCTTCTCTCTTCTCTCTCTTCTCGAAGCCAAGGTGGCAAGGTGTCTGCATTTTTTTTTCCATTTCACTCGATCTTCCTGAAGAGGATCACAAATTTGACTTGTCATTCTTGAAGATGCTTAGTACCTTTGGTAGGTCTATTCTAACCTGGTTCCTAAATATGTCAATCGTGATGTATATTATAAAGATGGATCATATTCAGTGAAAACAGTCAAGCAGCTTTTTATGTTTCGTAAGAGAACTCAAAAAGACAGTTTATAAATTCGGAATTTACACTCTGGTTTGCATAATAATAAGTAAGACGAATAAGACGAATAGAAACGTGGATGCGGTGTCCATTATGAATGCAAGCGGCTAAATATTGAGAATAGAAAGAAGATATTTTAGACCACCTTAGAATCCATAGGCAATATAAACTTTTGTGCTATCATATTTTCATTGTGTTTCAACACTCCTGCTTTGTTTAACCGTGGCAAGTCAAAACATTTTGCTTTGTTATTCCCTAGATCATATCCCGAGAATTGTGATTTAGAGGCCGTTGTAACTAGCACTTAGTAGGGAGTTCAGTTGAGAAGTTTTTGACAAATTTTTGAAATTCGGATTAAATAGGCGTGCATGGGAAAAATATGGTAGTAAGCCACTTCATGTTTTAAGAGCCACTTTTTTTTTTTTTTTTTTGAGTTTTTCTACCTATTATAGTAAACTTCATAAAGGCTTGCAAATTGGGGAAAAACGAAAAATAAAAACAGTTCTTTGCTAATGTAGGGAGGAATACACGATTTCATGTATATCACTCAATGCAAGCTTTTTCTTTTGTCCCTGCTTCACATTGCATTAGTATATGAAGCAAAAGAAACTTAGGAGCTTGAACACCAATATATGACATTTCATTTGAATGCAACTTTGTAACAAAACAATACTAGATTCTTACTGCGGTCAAGTAGTGTACCCAAAGTTATGTTATAAACACAATGATTTGGTTCTGCGTTTATGATATGAGATTTGAGTTAAATTAGTGAGCTTAACCTTCAATTTGTTGAATTCTCTCATGAAGAAAACTAAAATTTGTATAAAAGAAATAATGTGAACAACCCAAAGAGCAATACTAATGCCAATTGTGATCAACCTAACCTCTGAGGATCTATTGTGGACTAACCAAGGTTATAACACATAAAACAAATTCTAAATGTGGAAATTCAACATAAACCATCTAACCCTTTAGTTCTACCAAAATCAACACCATATCAGCTTCCATAGAATTGCTCAAAGTAAGCGGTTCTTCACAATATCATTTTACTTGTATTTCTCCGTTAACGATGTGCCTCATCTTGTTTCACATAGTCCCTCCCTTTGAAACCAGTTTGAACTACAAAACCTAAATTCCTTTCGCATTGCTAGTCTCGCCCCTCCAAGTGGACGGGGTCCGGGGTACCAGCTAGGCTTCTCGAAACCCTTTAGTGGTATCGGGTATCAACTGCTAGCCTGGCTTCTCGAAACCACTGCTAGTGGTATCGGGGCTAGCTTGCCAACTGCTATGCATGGGGTCATATGAGGCTTGACATGAATTCACTGGAAAATGTAATCATATCTAGACAAGTTGGAAACTTTATGCTTAGATTACGTACATTTATGCGACTGGCATGTGATGCATTAGGTTTCGGTAAACATATCGGGTTGGGTCGAGATGTGTTGTACTACATTATTTGTTCAAGGTTACAAAAGCTATACTATTTCAATAATAGTTAATATATTTTTATAGTACTACATCCTGCATTAAATTTCTTAGTAACATACAACAGAACCATCGACCCATTCATAAAAAAATGAGATGAATCATTTAGAACCATATTGGTGTTGACGATGTTCATTATCAAATGAGCGGATTAAAATCCATCTAAACCCTAAATACAATGCCCCAGAATAACTGAATAAAAAATATGAGATTCAAGAAGAATAAGACATTCTTTTTTGCCAAGCTGCGGATCCGGTATAGCCCGATCTTGTATGTATCTTATTAATCTCGGTTAATGATGATCTTCCATGAAAAACAGACCTTGAAATCATGCTCTCTAACTCTTATTTATGTTTTCTCTCCAAAATAATGTTGGTCAATCAGCAATCTTTGCCTCTCTATCTCTCACAAACGCACACTCCTATTGAAGGACTTTCCATCAATCCACATCCTAATCCGCTATCATCTCCACTTTTAGCGTTTGAGAATACATAGTTTTTAGTTTAAAAAGTGAATTGGTAGTAGTAGTAGGCTAATTTTGGTTTTGTTGAAGGAAAGAAGATGCAACACGTCATTTTAATTTAAAAAGTATTTAAAAGTTATGTAAAAAATATAAAAATACAAAAATACCCAAAGTAATTCGCTTAAATTAAACCAGCAAGGAATAAAATAATACCACTTTTCCTCGAAAATATAAAAAAATAAAATCGCTCGAATATTAAAAAGTCGTTGGATATAAGTCGATTATAAATCCAATGATTGGGTTCCACCCGGCACTCTTAGATTGGAAGAAAAAAGTCGCTCCAAGGTTTATTTTGGAAATACCCAAACTTTTTTTCTAAAAAGTGATGACACCTTGAGCAAAACATGCATTCTTAGAATTAGCCCATCTATTAATATAAATGAAGGGTTGTTATAGAAAAAGTAAGTATAAATAATGAAAAATATTATATTTTGTTTTAAGGAAAGGCCACGCCACGCATCCGTAAGTGCGCCCAACATTAGCAAAATCATCACTCAAAATGAATTGTGTGTCTTTATTTATTAAAATATTGGACGAACTTGGTGTCTGTTGAGGTGGCGTGCGAGTTGGTAAACCGCACAACTTTTATAGAATAAGCCTCAGGTTCGACTCTTAACTTGCCTGCTAGCTCAATTTCTTTTTTTTATTTAAATTTTCTTTTAGAAAAAGAAACAAAAAGTGTTTTTGTGATTTACGCATTTCTATTATTTGGTTCAATTTGACCCAACACAACATTTGGAAGCACGCACTAAAGGGATGTTATAAGAAATTAGTTATACACCGCTAACTAAACCATTGTGTTTTGTAGTTGTTTAACTCTATAGCGTTTTGCCTAGCAATATTGTGTGTTCTTTAATCAAGGTCAAGTCAAGAAGGCTGTTGAAGTTGAATAGTATATGATTGAATGATGGCTAAGAGTAAGGATCAAATGAGGGTAAAATTAAAATGAGAAGGGTGAAAAGAAAACCACAGTGCGCACCTTGTGCATTTAGTCCACCGTCTAAATTTCTCCTCCTCATTTGAAATGTGTGGTAGTTCGTCCATAAGTTGAATAGTTTCATAGGTGGTATTTCAAAATAGAATGCTTGAAAAATGTCATTGATTAGAGAGGTTATTTTGGCACTTATGTTTGAACACTATATTAAGCAAGTTAATATTCATTCGTGACTGATTATTTATACAATAAAAGAAAACAATTAATTATTTCGAATCAATTTTGCAAAAAGTATTTCTGAGAAAACCAAATTTGATTAATAGGATAATAAAAGTAAAAAATAAATCCTTTTTAGTCAAAACATTTTTGAATCCATATGTAAATGTCATGCCAGTTTTTTTTTATGCCTATAATAACATAGTTGTAACGTCATAGTTATATTTGATCCATTATTGGTATATTTTATCTTAAAGTCAATCTGATGGGGATCTTGAAGAGGAAAAAGGCAACAATAAAGAGAAAAGAAACTGGAGATTGAAATCTCAATTATTATCAAAAATACATCGTATCTTTTTTTTTGCAAAACAAAAAACTATAAATAATGTTTGTCTCCCACAAACTAAGGAAAGATATTAAAACCCAATCAATACTAATTGGCGATTTATTTAGTTGCTAAATATAAAATAAAAAGGAAATCTTCAATCCAAATCTTGAATAACCATGCATGCATGTCGCTTATGGATTGGCACCAAGAATGTCAAATGGCTCGCTGTGAAGGAAGCCCAAGGTGTTGGTTGCAAGGCTTGGATCCGCATCACCCCCCCCCGGTCTAGAAAAGGACTCGACCTCGAGTCCACAACATCAACATCATCACCATCAGGAGGAACATATCGAGTTAAATCACCAACATTGAAAGTAGCAGATACATTATAGTGGCCGGGTAACTCGATCTTATAGGCACTATCATTAATACGTTTAAGCACTTTAAATGGTTCATCCCCTCGCGGTTGAAGCTTTCCAAAACGACCCCCCGAAAAACGTTCTTTTCGAAAATGTATCCACACAAGATCACCATCGTTAAAGACAACACGCTTACGATGTTGATTCGCCCGTTGTTGATACTGTAAATTATGCTTAACAATTTGTTCGCGTACGCATATGAAGGTCATGTTTGCTTTGCACGTGACACTCCCTCGGCATTAAAA
Source organism: Chrysanthemum makinoi (assembly GCA_910596185.1). Lineage (NCBI taxonomy): Eukaryota > Viridiplantae > Streptophyta > Magnoliopsida > Asterales > Asteraceae > Chrysanthemum > Chrysanthemum makinoi. The sequence goes on from OU343222.1 coordinate 20,004,229, forward strand.
TGCTCAGTGGTCGGGCAAGGGGTGAGGTCAAGAGGTGTGAAAGGATTGCGGCCATAAACAACAAAGAAAGGAATCTTACCTATGGAACCATGATTGGACCAGTTGTAGGCAAATTCGTCTTGAGGTAATACCAAATCCCATTGTTTCGGATTGTCCCCAATAAGGCTACGAAGGAGATTGCCCAAACTACGATTAGTAAGTTCAGTCTGACCGTCGGTTTGGGGATGGTGCGAACTACTAAACTGTAACCGCGAACCCAAACGCTTCCATAACGTACGCCAAAAATGGCTCACAAACTTGACATCTCTATCAGAAGTTATGCTTTTGGGAATACCATGTAAACGAACAATCTCATGAAAATATAAACGTGCCACTTGGCTTGCATCATACGTTTTAGCGCATGGAACAAAGTGAGCCATCTTGGAAAATCGATCGACAACCACCATAATTGAGTCTTTTTGTCGTTGCGTACGGGGAAGGCCCAAAACAAAATCTATACTGACATCTTCTCATGGTCCATTCGGAACTGGCAGTGGGGTGTAAAGACCCGCGTTAGTGTGACGTGACTTTGCAAGATGACATATCCGACAACGTTCAACAATTCACGAAACATCCTTTATCATATTGGGCCAATAAAACCGATCGCGGATAAGACCCACTGTCTTGTCTCTACCAAAATGTCCTCCTAGTCCTCCTTGGTGATATTCCAAAATAATAGCGTCCCGTAGAGAACAACGCGGAACACATAGACGATTGTTTTTAAACAAGAAACCGTCATGCTTTATAAACTCGTGAAAAGGAGGAGCCGGACAACCTTTCCATGCGGAAGCAAAATCAGGATCATTGATATATAGGTGTTGAAACACGTCAATACCATGCACTTGAAGGCGTATAGATGTTAACAGTGAATGTCGACGACTTAAAGCATCTGCCACCGTATTCGAGGACCCCGCTTTGTGTCGGATAACAAAGAAAATTCTTGTAGCAACTCAACCCATTTGGCATGGTGCGACTTAAGTTTGGCTTGGCCTTGAATATACCGCAACGCTTCATGATCAGAAAAAAGAATAAATTCCGTTGGTAATAAGTAGTGACGCCAATATTCGAGACTCCGAATGAGGGCATAGAACTCTTTATCGTAAGTACTATATTTACGTCGTGTTTCATTCAGTTTTTCGCTAAAAAAAAGCAATGGGGCGCTTCCCTTGGCTAAGGACTCCACCGATACCCAAACATGATGCATCACATTCAACTTGAAAAAATTCATGAAAATTAGGGAGTGCAAGTACAGGTGCACTAGTGACACGTATTTTGAGATCATCAAAATCTTGTTGCGCCTCATCAGTCCATACAAAAGAACTACCCTTCAAACATTCGGTGATTGGTGCAACAATGGTACTAAAGTTACGAATAAATCGTCGATAGAACGAAGCTAGGCCATGAAAGCTACGAACATCATGTAACGTTTTCGGGGGAGGCCAGGACGTAATAGCATGAACCTTGGTTTCATCCATCCGAATCCCGTCACCCGAAATTAGATATCCAAGAAAGACGACTTCGGTTGTGAGAAAGTGGCACTTCCCCTGATTGGCAAACAATTTTTGGTCCTTAAGAACAGTAAAAACATCACGAAGGTGCTGTAGATGTTGTTGAATGTCCGGAATAAAGATTAAAATGTCGTCAAAGTAGACAACAACAAAACGGCCAATGAAGACGTGAAACATATGGTTCATAAGTCGCATGAAAGTGCTTCGAGCATTCGAAATACCAAACGGCATCACCATCCATTCGTATAACCCATCACGCGTCTTAAATGCAGTTTTCCATTTGTCCCCGGGTCGCAAGCGAATTTGATGGTACCCACTACAGAGATCAATTTTAGAAAAAAATCTAGCGCCGTGTAATTGGTCGAGCAAATCTTCAAAACATGGAATAGGGAACCGATACTTAACGGTAATTTTGTTAACTGCGCGACAATCAATACACATACGATATGCACCCCCATGTTTCAGAACAAGTAAAGCTGGGACGGCACAAGGACTCATACTCTCACGAATAAGGCCCTTCTCGAGTAGTTCAGTAACTTTGCGGTGTAATTCCTCATACTCTTTCGAGTCCATTCGATAAGCGGGTTTATTCGGGATACTCGCGCCCGGTAGAAAATCGATACAGTGCTGAATTTGGCGCATAAGCGGGAGGCCTGCCGGAATGTCAGCCGGAAAAACATCGCGGAATTCAGTAAGTAGCGGTTGAATTAATGGAGGTGTGTCACTGATGATGGTGTTCTGTTCCGTCACAACTAAGGCGAACAAATTTTTTGGCTCAGTAACTTTGTAATAATCAAGGAATTCGGATTTGGACAAGAGCATTGCGCTGGGAGAGGAGTCACGACTATCAAGAGATGCAAGCACAATGTGAATGCCATCTTTTTTAAAACTATAAGGGCCCGTTTGGTTTGTAAATGGGTTTAGGATTAAGATTTGGATTTGGATTTGAGTTTGGGTTAGGATTTGGATTTGAATTAAATGTAAGAGAAAGAAAATATTATATTTTATAAAATAAAATAGTTTTATAATAATACAAGCTTTGAATTTTGTTATGTTTTTAAATCTATAACACATAAAAGGAATAATGAATGGTGGTAATTAAGTAAGGTCCCACAAAACAAAGAAAAAAAAATCAAATGTCAGAAAAGAAGTCTCAGGGGGTAGGATTCGGCAAAAGTCCTATACGAGGGGATGGTTACCAATTTCAAAAGTTATGTCTCCCTACCAAACAATTGATATAACTTTGATGCCTAATCCTATGGCCTACCACCTCAAACCAAACGCACCCTAAGTGTTACGGAAACCATCGTGTTTGGTTCGACGGTCATATTGCCATGGACGCCCCAATAGCAAATGACAAGCGTCCATTGGAATTACTTCACACCAAACTTCATCCGTGTATTTGTTTCCAATAGAAAAGTTGACTAAACACCGTTGGGTCACACGTACAGCATTCCCTTTTTTTAACCATGTCAACTGATACGGTCTGGGATGGTCTTGAACCGATAAACCAAGTTTTTCGACCATCGCTGCTGCTACCATATTATCACAACTACCCCCGTCAATAATAACCGTACATACCTTGCCTTTCATCGTACATTTAGTGCGAAAGATATTATTTCGTAGCCAAAGAGTGTCATCACCAATTTTGTCCACGGTTGCGGACAGGACTCGTTGCACTACCAATGATTCGCCTTGGTCCGGGTAAACAATGTGTTCGTCTTGTGGTGCAACCCCGTCTTCCCCGTCGGTATCAAATTCACATGTATCGTCAACAAACGTAACGAGTTGCTTGTTTGGACATTCCCGAGCATAATGACCCAATCCTTGGCATTTAAACATCGTTTACTCGCTGTTTGGTTTGCGTTTCCCATGGAAGAACCCTCTGATCGCTACATAGGGGCATTGCACGGATTTGAACTTGCTGGTGCAGAATTGCGAACGGGTGGTGGAGGGCGGGTTGGTGCTGAACGAGTTTTATTACTAAGTTGTTTCTCCACTTTAAGTGCAAGGCGGAAGACATCATCAAGGGTCCAAAATTGTTGTAACTGGACAATATTGGCAATGTCCGGTCGCAACGTGCCCAAAACCCTTGCAATTACCTGCTCCTCATCTTCGTCTGCTCCTCAACGCATGCGTAACCTATCAAAATCTGCGATAAACTGTTCGACGGAAGAATTGTTTTGCATTAAACTATGATATTCAAGGAATGCGTCTTGCCTGTAATTGATGGGTAAGAATTTTGCACGTAAACGTTTCTTCAACTTATCCCATGTTTCCACTCGAGATTTACCTTGTTGACGTCGTTTCTGTTTTTCGTGATCCCACCATAAGGATGCGTATTTTCGTAGTTTAATAGCAACAACCTTAACCTTGAGATTATCTGGAATATCTCGAAGGTCGAACATACGTTCCACCGTACTGATCCAGTCGATGAACTCATCAGGTTGTGCTGTACCCGTAAATTCCGGAATCTCAACTCGAACCCCCAACGAACGGAGGATGTCACCGCGATTCTGTAGGCGAGCTTGAGGTGGCGGACATCGGCCAAAAGGATTCTCCTCTCCGTCAAAACCATCGTCCCAGACGACGGAGTCTGACTCGGTTTCCTCGTTGCGTTCATCCTGTTGAACTTCTAATTCTCGAATCCGTTGTTGTAGTCTTTCGATTTCTTCAACGTCTCGTGGGTCACGATTTGCAATCGGTGCAGCAGGGTCGCCACCTTGGCGGGTGTTTCGTGGTCGTCCTCTGCATGGCATGATCTGCTTAACCCTGAAACTGATACCACTTGATGGGGATCTTGAAGAGGAAAAAGGCAACAATAGAGAGAAAAGAAACTGGAGATTGAAATCTCAATTATTATAAAAAATACATCGTATCTTTTCTTTGCAAAACAAAAAACTATAAATAATGTTTGTCTCCCACAAACTAAGTAAAGATATTAAAATCCAATCAATACTAATTGGCTATTTATTTAGTTGCTAAATATAAAATAAAAATGAAATCTTCAATCCAAATCCTGAATAACCATGCATGCATGTCGCTTACGGATTGGCACCAAGAATGTCAAATGGCTCGCTATGAAGGAAGCCCAAGGTGTTGGTTGCAAGGCTTGGATCCGCATCACAATCCTTTTTACCTCAAGAATCCAACTTATTACTTGTTTGGCTTTTTACCAGTCCCGTTGTCTACCTCTGCGAAGCTGTAAGAGAGTAAGAGCATGGAGTGTGGTGGCGGGTTTCGTTCGCCACTCCAACGTGGCACCTTCGCCAGTCCAAGTCTCGCCACTCCAACGACACAGAAAATGACAAAAACTTTTCGAATATTAACGTCTGAATATTAACGTCAGTACGCATTTGTGGTGAATTTAATATTTTTAGAGGATGCTTTAGGCTAGAAAGTATAAGATTTTTACAATAGAGGGAAAAAAAATCTCTACTTGCGTTTTAATGGAGAAACCCAGATCTAGGTTTTGGGTTTTGATGAAGAAGACAACCAAAACTTGAAATTTTTGTGGCCCTTCACTTTATTTGTCTGTTAGCACTATCTTATTTAAGTCCCAAGTTTAGCCCCATTTCTTTAACAATTGATCACTTTATTTTCACTGTGAAGAGGTTTTTGTGTAATTTTATTTAAATGAAATGAATTTTATTATGTTAGAAAAATATAGAAAAGAAATAAAATAAGAGTGGGTGGGCCCAAATGAAGAGGTTTGAGTTAGTTGTGATTGAGGGGTATTTTTAAGTGAGTGTGTTGTGCCATGACACTCCATGCTCTAAGAGCTCAGTTACACAGTCTAGTCGTTGTGGTTGGTAATTACCCTACACACATTAGCAAGGATCACCACTCAAAATGACCATGTTTCCATATTAACACCCTTGATTCTTTAGAGGCTCTATTTTTTAACATATATATTAGACTAAAGAGGCATCAAGTGAGGGTGTGGGTGAGGGTATCTGAACAACATTTGGGAGCACAATCCAAATGTTTGTAGCCTAGTGTTATGGTTTGTACACATTACAAGAGTGATTGAGCTACGTAAAACATTGTGTTCTTGTAGTTGTTTTGTTCTATAGCGTTTGTCCTAGCTATAATGCGTGTTCTTTAATCAAGTTTATGGAAGCTGTTGAAGTTGGACAAGTATATGATTAAATTACGGCTAAAGTTTCTCTCAACCTGTTGTTAAAGCTGAATGGTTAGATAGTTGATACTCAGTGATTGTCAAAATAGAATGCTTGAAAAATGTCATTGATGGCTTGGACAATTCATCAACTTCTCATTCATTGCTATAATTTGGAAGTTCATTCAACCATCTCACAATGCAAAAGCTATAAACAACTTGCCTACATACATTCTATTGCTTTATTTTTCGCCTTTAGATGTCTTTGCTAGTTTACTTCATCCTAGAGGTGTCTCTCGTAAACCAATCTAATGAACGCATTTAAAAATTAGATTAGTCCCTATCCAGACGGTGGCTGTAAACTAACTTTGAGGTTTTCTAGTCCAGCATCAATCAACATGGTCAGTTTCAGTTCTACATGTTTTTGTGCTGATGTTGCACTTTCGAATTCTACCCAATCAGGGAATGTCAAGTCCTCAAATCAACTATGATGAGTTCTTAACTTTCGAAGTTATTCATTTTTGTATAAATTCACAACCTAGTTTAGGTTTGTGAAGACTCAATAGGAAAACATGCCGACCCAAATCAAACCAAACTCATTATTGGTATATTTTTATCCGAAATTACATCAGTTAGTCTAAATTTATTCCATGTTTGGCTTTTTATCATATCTGGTTAGGTACCAGTAAGATCATCTACCTTGCACAAAGAGGTAGTTAGTTGTTGTGGTTTGTGATTACTGCTACACACATTAGCAAAGTCAAAATGACTCATGTTTTAACACACTTGATTCTTTCGTGTCTATATTTGTTAAAAGATTGGACAAAAATGGTGCGAGTTAATGTGCTGGAGAGTTGGTAAATCATTCAAGCCTATGAATAGGTCGACGCAAGTTCGATTCTTAACTATCCAGGCACATTTAACTCTTTGGCTATTTTTTGTCTTCCAAAAAAAGTGTGTCAGCTCATTTATGCTTTCGGCATTTCTGCTTCTACACTATTTTTAAGAAATTTAATTTTCACATGTGACTGAATGGATCTTTTTTATCTGACACAACATTTTTAGCACCATGAATTAGACGAGATAAAAACAAGATCAGTTGAACTGGATAAACCATTGTGTTCTTGTAGTTGTTTAGTTCTTTAGTGATTTGCCTAACAATGGTGCTTCTTTTTTACTCAAATTTTACGCAAGTTTTTGAAGTTGGACAAGTATATGATTGAATACTCGTTAGAATTATCTCTACCTGTGGTTAAAGTTAAAAAGTTGATAGGTGATACTTTGGTAATTGACACAATAGAATGCTTAAAAGTATATGTCATTGATGGCTTGGACAATATCATTGCTTACCAAGTTTTTACTAACCGCTTTTTTTTACAAATTACTTCTAATTCATTGCTATAAATAGAGAGCTCTGCTTGGTTTTTAATCCTTTTCTCTTGTGTTCTCAGTTTGCTTAATTATTTTGGGTTAAAATGAGACACTTCTTAATATTTGTATTATCCAACTAATGTCCAAACTACTTGCCTACATCATGTAGGCTACATGTCTATTGCTCTATTATCATCCTAGAAGCGTTTCTCGTTTTGAAACCAATCTAATGAGACTTTGAGTTTTTTGTTTAAAAAGTGGCGTAAAAAAACATGGATGCTGAGTTGCATTTCCTTCTACCGAAATTAGAAAAGGTCAAGTTCTCGAAGAATCAAATCAACTAGGATGATGAGTTCTTAATTTTCAAAGTAATTCATTTTCGTAAAAATGCATGTCCCAATTTAGGTTTGTGAATTCTCGATATGGAAACATGCCGAACTCCGAATCGAACTAAACCAATCAAGAACCATTATTAGTACAGTATATTTGGTCGAGAATATAATTTATTCCATGTTTGAATTTTTATTATATCTAGTTAGGAGCTAGTTACTCTAGTCATTGTGGTTGGTAAATTACACTACACGCATTAGCAAAGTCATCGCTCAAAATGAGTTTATGTTGTAACACACTTGATTTTTTTGGAGCCTTTATTTAGTAAATTATTGGACAAAATTGCAATATGTCGAGTTGGTGGGTGAGTTGGTAAATCGCATGACCTTTGTAGAAGGTTACCCAAGGTCGACTCTTATCTCAGCCACACGCTTCATACATTTTTATTTTATTTTTCTTTACATAAAAGAAAAAAAATAAAAAAAAGTGATGTTTGCTCAATTGTGATTTATGCATTTCTATTAACTAGGCGAGTACCCGCGCCTGGCGGCAGCGGTTTCTAGCGGCAGACAATTAACGATATGCGATATTGAGGTAACTGTTTCGTATAACGTTTAAAATAGAATGTGAAAAGATCAAAATATAATTGCAAACTGTTGTAACATATGACAATTCAATTGTAACAAAAAATTCTTAACATGTATCAAACGAAATAGATACACAAGCGGCATACCTCGTGGCCGATAACACCCAAAATGGCAGCATAATCTGCGTCTGTTGCAGTTTCCGGTGATGCCAAAACAAGCTTTGAGTTGAAGATCTATTCAAAAACAAAATTACATAATTAAATTAGCATATAAACAAAGAATTATAAGGATACAAAAGTACTAAAATGTTGATATAGGCACATACGTTCAAACTCTTGTTTTCCATGGCTCCCCTAGTAATCGAAAAGAGAATAACATGCATCAGGTAACGTCAAAAATAGCATTATATAAAATATACAAAATAAATAAAGGTTGCCTACATGTTGAAATCTGGAACGGAGACGATGTTAAAGATATCAAGATCGTATTCACGACCGAAAACCTACAGAAAGAGATGCAGAAAAAAGACGGTTAAAGAGGTTGGTTCATACTTTGACCGAGTTGATGATATAAAAAGTAAGGAAAAGATTATTATACTTCTTCGTCCCATTTCATAGCCGCTTTAAGAGAATACATGGCATGTGCAGTTTTTGGCAGATCGTGTGACGGGACCCAAATTCTCAGGGCAACTTTACGACCAGAGCATGTGGTGAAAGTATCATCTCGGCTCTCCAACTGTCCAGCAACTAAAGTAAAGAGATAGCATGGCTTCTTGAATGGATCCTCCCAAAGAGCAAAATGCTTGCCACCCTGCAATGAATTCCAATTATATATAACATTTTACTATTCCATTATAAATCATGGAATTATATTTGTTTTGTGTATATCATAGGTTTTATATACCTCTAGGTCGCCTTGGTCAATGAGGTTACCATTTGACAACAAAACGGGGTAAAGCGACTTGTCAGCCTCAATACGACAAGTATATTTTGCCATAATATCAGGACGATCCTGAAACCAAACATAATAAAATTAAACAGAAGAGAATAAATAATTGGAAATAAATAATAGTCACTTGTTACAACAAACCTGATAAAATGTGATCTTTCGGAAACCTTCTGCTTCACATTGAGTGCAGAAATTACCAGATGACTTGTAGAGACCCTGCATAAAAATCAAAACTTTCAGCAAAAATCCAAAGATAGATGAGCAAACTATCCATAGTAGCGGATTTTACCTCTAAAGATGTGTTCTTTTGTGGTAAAATCTCGGTGACGGTTTCCAAGATGAATTTACCGGTTGGAGGTGACTTGAGAATAAGATGTCGCGAGTCCACCTGAAAATCACCCTCCTGAAATAAACGAAAACATTAGTATCGGCATGTGAAATCAGAATAAGCTTTGGTGTTTTAAATACATACCTTAAGTTGATTGCCATTGATTGCAACTGAAATGAGCTTGAGATCGGTCCCATCCAAGACCAATGGAGCAGCAGCACCTGTCCATATAACACACGTCATAAAAAAAAAGTCAAGAAACAAACTACGTTTGATACATGAGTTGTTTGGACACGCATTTTAAACGTAACTATGTGATAGTCTTTGACAAATTATAATTAGATATAGAACGTGAATAAAACAAACAAAATTTATGTTCTAGTGAGAAACAGAGATACATATTGTAAGGTGGAATAAAAAAGACTCGTACAATGGTGAAAAGGGCAATTAGGTAAATTCTACTGACTATTTGACGCATATATAACCAAATAATCAGTTTGAAACAAAATTCCAAACATTACAAGTCTGTAGGTATAGGAAAACTTACCATCAACCCTAGGAACAACACTGATCTTGGCGGACACAATTGTTTTCTCTTCGCCCAACGAAAATGACAGATCAACCTGGTTAATAACTCATTGGTCAACATCAGAAAATACAAATCCTAAACACGTAACACTGGTTTATAGTTGAGCCAAGTGCAAACCGTATCAAAGTAGTAGTCGGGTAATTTGTAATCTTTTAGAAAGATCTCCTTTGGTGCATCCATGTTCGATTCTTCTTCTATTGAATTGGGCAAAGATTCTGTTGCCACAGAACAAATGAGCGTCCTACTCGTTTGATTTATCCTCTGAAGATCAAACACATATCCGTTTTAATAATAATATAGAAAAAGACTACTCATAGCACACAAATTGTTTTTATCAAAATCATAAAGACTAACCGGTAGAGAATAGAATGGCGGTCGGGAACTCTTACGTATAATCTGCTAAAGAAAATACATCCAAAAAAGATGTTCAAATTAGTTCACAATGCAATAATAAACTATTTAAAGTATGTAGTGGAAGAGAATTAATAGAAACCTGTGAACTATGATAAAAGTATTCTATGCATACCGTTTTGTCCAGAATAGGGCATAACCATCAGACCACAAACCGAAATGATGAGGATCCTTGCAGCCTCTTTATGGTCGATTCCGTATGCCGAAGATAACCACCAAACGTGCAGCACCTTTGACCGTCTTTCGTGACCTACCCTGCAAACACTGTATGTACCTTCTGTAAAAAACAAAAGAGATAAAGAAAAATATTAAGTCAAAGAACCTTACCACACTTGCAATTCTCTTAGGCTTTTATGAGACGTTCCTTCTTTTCCACATGGAATGCAAGCATAATATACGCCTGGTTTAGAATACTCTTTCTGGCAGACACGCACACGAAGCGTCACTGACAATCGTATCAACAGCATTTCAGCTTGCAGAAAGTCTTTTGGATCTGTTCACGTCGGTAGTTTATTACATTCACCTGTAAACAAAATAAAATGTGATATGAGTATAAATATAATAGCAGACTTACAGAACGGATTATTTTTTCTGCTCGGTTACATATGCATGGCCGTTATTTGATTCGGTCCAGTGAGAAACTATGTTGACATTTGTATGCGTAATAAAGAATCAATTGTAGGTTGGTTTATATTTTGGCATGATAAATATTTCAGTTGTATGGATAGCAGCAACATTATAGGATTCTGTTAAGAGGTTAACCCGACAATATAATTGGTAGATCTTACCGACAATATAATTGGCAGATCTTACCTGTAGCTTGGAATGGTCTGCGACCCGTTGTTGTTGCCCTTGGTACCGTGTCCCTCCTCAGGTATCAAGCTTTTGCAGGGACACTCTTCATCTGTAAACCTCATTATTCACTATCATTGTTAGTATCATATCAAGCTTTTGCATGGACACTCTTCATCTGTAAACCTCACTATTCACTATCGTTGTTACTATCCTTTTGCTCAATTTCATTGTTAATAACGGTCACGTGTATCAACAAACCTGTATTCAAATAGAAAGCAACCACGTATCATAGAAGGCACCGAAAATGCACATCTGATATCTATGGGGCTGTTTGGGTCAAGCTTATTCAACCGTCTCATGAGCTAATCTTAATCTAAAAAAGTTGATGAGCATATGGCTCATCCAATTCCATTAGCTCAACTTGATATTTGATAAGATCATAGGCGCAAAAGCTCAAGCAGTTGTAGCTCAAGATGCTCAAAACAGTCTAAGATTCAAGAAAAAATAGTAATAAACATTTTAACTGACTGATATGCATTTTACCTGTTTTCCGGATAAATTGCTTCACATCACATTAGCGTCCTTATTACCTAAAATCAGCAAGTGCGTAAAATCTTCTGAGCAACATAACAAAGGTAGAATATATATCTATAAATTTATAAAAACTGAAACAATTTAAATTCTCACTCGACAGCGACATTTCCGGCAACTCACGGCGACAACGGCTGTAACAAAAAAAAAGTTAATAAATGTTATAAAAACCTAGATCTACAAAAAAAAACAACTACAAATCTAAAAAATAATATAAACATACCAAAACCACATCATTACCTGAACAGCCTTTCGGTTATGGCGAGTTTCCGGCGAGGTGGTGGTGGCTTGGACATGGTGATGGCTGTGAAGTGTTGGAGGCTGCGACATTGTGTGTGTTTTTTTTAAGAACAGAGATTTTATTAGGTTTAGGTTAGAGGGGATATGGATGTCCGGCGTTTAATGTATTCTCTCACTGTTTTTAAGTTTTCACTTTGACTTTCAATTTCAATTTTCAACTTTTCACAATTCCCCTTTGACCCTTTTTTCATTTAAGATAGTAGAGATTGGACCCACACAACATTTGTAAGCATAATTCAAAGTAGAATTCGGCATAAATGTGTTTGGACTAGCCTCAAAAAGATGTAATAAGATTTTCTAGTGTTTTGGTTCGTACTTTTTGAAAGTTTCAATGAGTGAAAATAAAAAGAACTCACTTTAATCATGGACATTGGTCCATTAAACAAGAGGGGCTGAGTTACGTAAATCATTGTATTCTTGTAGTTGTTTAACTCTATAGCTGTTGATACAAAAGTTGGGCGTTCCTTGTTCGGAGCTCTGGTTCTCGTACCAATTAATGATTGTTGCTTGAGACCTGCGAATTAAAGACAGAAAACACCGTTAGGCTTACCGTGGGATTGTCTCCCACGATTATCCTCCGGCGTGAGAGTAAGTAATCGATTTAGGGTTAAAGGTGAGTTAAGGTTTTGAGATCGTACCTTTAACGAGGGATGTGATTCCCTTTATATACACACGGAATCCTTGTTGGTTCCGTGTTCCTCAACCTTCGGCGTATCCCGCCTAAGTCGGTTGGGGAATGATTATCTCCTTTATTAAGAGATATCCTCTATCTATTCCGTAAATAGAATTGTATTTGGGCTTTCCTGGGCCTAAACGCTTATCAACGTAGCCCAGTTCGTGCTGGGCTTATCAGTATTGGGCTTTAGTCGGGTTCGTGACCCGGATATAGACTATACGTCATCATGTCCCCCCAGTCTAGTATGCGTAGTGAATGACTGCGGATGTTAGACTAATAACCGTAGTTAATGAAAAAATGTCGAAGCGTAGCCAAGAAGTTAAAAGAAGATGCCCTCTAGTACATTGTATCTAGACATTTGATTAAAAAATTGGCTCCTCGTAAGTCGGGGGAAAGTTACTGCAGTAGCGTCCCATCAAGCAATCTCAGCCACACAGTTAGTGTTAGTGGGGTCCACGTGTCACTCATCGTGTGGTTGAGAAAAAGTATATAACCCATCGCTTCATTTCCACTTTGTTTCTCACAGTAAAATAAAAAAAACGTTCATCCGCCATTGCTAACAAAGCTTCATGCTACGACCCAGGAAAACACTGTGTTCAAAAGGTAACCGCGCGTGCGCTTTGGAAAAACAACACCATGGTCAAAAAATTGTCAGATTTCACCTCCGACCTCACCGAAAGCGATCTTCTAGAATTCACTTCGGATTACTTTATACCTTTTGACGTGCATCCGGTTGTTCCGGGTGCGCGGGCATCTATTGCGGATTTCCCCGAAGGGAAAATAGGGGTATACACACGATTTTTTGAGTTCGCGAATCAACGTGTGCCCCTATCCCGATTTTTGTGCGATGTTCTAAATTATTACGAGCTGCATATATCCCAGCTGCACTGCATCGGTGAGGCTAAAATTACCAATTTTGAGGTGAACTGCCGTTTGCTGGCGGTTAACCCAGCCATCCATCTATTCCGTGCCTTTTATCACACAACATGGTCACGTGGGTGGGTATCCTTTGCTAAGCGCGCCGGTAGATTTCAATGTTATACTGAGAAGCTAGATGCGCTTAGATATTGGAGGGAGTCATTTTTCTGGGTAGACGACACGTGCTTTCCGTGGCACTATGACTTTTATACTCGGGGAACGTTGCCGAGGGATGAGTGCCCCGTGCCTGGATCATATGTTGCTGAGGATGCGGAACTGATAAATGCTAACCACATCCCCATTAGTTCCTACCCTGAGGAATTTTTGGTGCATATGGGCATCAGCCGTAATTATTTTGGTATGCCGGATGAGATGCCAATCTTCTTAGGCGCCAATGGCCAGGGTGGGTACTCGTTCCTCGCAACCCCTGTTGTAATTAATGTAAGAGCTTTCTGTCCTTTTCGCGCCTTATATAACCTGGGTTATTTGTTGTCTTCTATTGCGCAGATATGGATCTTTTCACCGTTGTGCACCTAGCGAAGCCAATTGAGGTGAAGGTAGGGACGCGGCCCCTGAAGGAAGGAGAGGAGGCCATCTTAGCGGCCACTGCAGGTCATACCCTGGAGATGAACATAGGGGGAACAGGTACTAGCTCCTCTGTCGCAGTGGAAGCGACACCGCTGCAGAGCGTGCCAAGCCCCCAGGTGCCCTCTCCCGTAGCGCAGCCACCACCTGTAGCCGTGGCGCAGCCTATGGAAGAAGAAGAGGAAGAGCCAGAATCTGGGTTAAAGCGCAAAAGATCCCGCGAAGAGGATGGCGCGAGCACCTCGAGGAAAAAACGCCCTGTGATCCTCACTGTGGAATCATCCACCAGTGATGTTGCGTCATCTCACCCATCTGCTGATGTTGCCGGCCCACAGTAAGTAATATCGTGAATGCCTTCTTCTCTTTTTTTTCTTTTTTTTTGTTTTTGCGCACTGATGAGTGTCTAAATACTCATCATTTTTGTATCATTTAAACTGCAAAAACATCTGAAAACACTTAGAAATGCATCAAAATGATAAAAATATCACAAATAAGTGTTTTATGTGTTTTAAATGCAAAAATATCAAAATCTGGTGAAAAACGTATCAAGTTTGCATAATTGGCAGTTTTAGTCCCCCAAGTTTCAAAAGTTGTCAAAAACAGTCCCTGGTCAAACAAAATAAAGAAAAATATCATTTCAAGTCCCTAGGAATTCCTAAGTTGTCAAAATTGGTCCTTGAGATTTAAATTTACAAAATTACAACTTAGGTCCTTTAACTTTCAAAATTGTCAGGTTTAGTCCTTTGAGAATTTGAAAATGTCAAAAATGGTGCTTGTACTTTCAAAACTTGTCAAAAGTGACCCTTGTGTTAACTTTGGAGAAATGGCAGTTTTGGTCCCTCTAAATTGGCAGATTTACAAGTTAGTCCTTGTTATATTAAACCAAACCTTGACCCTTTCCCATTTTTGACCCCTGCCCTTTAAACCTTTGACCCCTGTCACCTCCCTTTTTGAACCCCAAGTCAAACAAAAGTCAAACTCTCAGCCTTTACCGCCACCTCCTGTTTATCTTCCCCAACCTCTGCAACCAACTTGCCTGCTCTCTCACCCATCACCTCACCTTTTCTCCTCCCCTCATCATCACTACTACCCACTCAACCCACTACAATAAATGCCACCCCCCCTAGTTGCAGTCTAAAGGCCACAGAGGTCAAAAAGAGATTTCCCGCCAAAAAAACATAAAATGGCCAAAACCCACAAAACTCATCTATTGGTTGACAAAAGTGGTGGGATGTGCTCAAGAGGACACGTGGAAGCTCTGTGAGTATAAAAGAGAGAAGAGGAAGCAAGAGATAACAAGTAGTTAGTTTTCAATATTTTTTGTATGTCGTTTTTATTAGCAATGTCTTAATTTAAGTTTGAAATTGTAATTTTCTGTTTTTATGTACTCACTTCAAGTTATTTTATCAAGATAAACCATTTTCAAGCATAAATTCAAGTGGCACTTCCATTTCATATATTTCAGTTCACTGTTGACAATTTCCATTTCAAATTCTATTGCATAAGTTCTTATTAGTTTATTTTTAAGTTTAAACAAGCTTACATTAGCTGCTCATAGCTTTTTGTAAGCTTGTCTTTAAGTTTCTAGCAAAGTTGGTGTATGGTCAAAGAAAGTCAATTGTGCAGCAAACTGGGTTCATTTGATCTTGGAAATGGAAAAGGGTGATGCAGAGCTTGGATTTGGACTTATATTGGGTTGTTTCATAATCTAGAATAGGTTGGTTGATCCTGTGTACTTTTCCAAGCCATAGTGGCTAAAGGACATTTTGTAAGTTGTTCTCTAGTTTAATAGCATAATCTGTTTCTGCAGTCACAATTAGTTAAAATCTGTTCAAGTAGTTGTATTTAGGTTAAATAAACTTAGTTTGATCATTAATCATAGCTTAAACAATGTTTATCTCAGTTTTCATTGCAAAACAGTAGAAATAGGAGTGTTTGGATTACATGCTTAATCTGTTTTTAAGGTCTGCTCAGTAGTTGTAATCTGTTGTTGCATGTTTGTTTAGCTATATTGAACTCAACTCAGTCACCATTTGCACCCTACATAAGTTCCAAGTCAAAATTCATCTTCAAATAACTTAACTGCTTAACTGTTATAATTTTCCAAAGCCAAAGTCTTGTTTTATGTTCAAAACTCATAGATATAGCTTGCACTAGGTTTAATTTATCTTATAACATCATTATCTGTCCACCATTTTGAATCAAAACTCATTTAAGTCAACAATTCACTTTTTCTTCAAAAGTCAAAACTTGCCAAAACTCAATTTTGGCCAAGCTAGAGAGATTTTTAGTGAATTCATTTCTGGGTCAAGGACAATGAAACTTTGGGTTTTCAAACTTCTGTTGGTCTACTTTCTTATTGTTATTTTTATAGAATTTTGTGAAATTTTTATAAGGTTCAAAAAAGCTTGTCAATTGGGGCCTATTTGCCCTGTGCAACTGACTCAGTGTTAACTGAGTCTGCACAGGGGCTTTGCAGAGCTTGCACAAAGCTCAGTTGAGCTTGTCTAGGTCCCATCTTTGGTTTACTAGCTCTTAGCCAGGTCTCCTTCAAGTTTCAAGTTTCTGTTTTAAGTCTTAGCTTATTGAGTGGCTTGTGTTTGAGCCCAAACATGGTACCCTCACACTGATTTTAGCTTATGAGCTCATTTCATCAAATCTTGGTATTTGCCATTCCAGTGGTTAAAAACAGTTAAGACTTGTTCCATTTTGGTTCTTTTAGCTTATTTAAGCTTCTGTGATCAGTGGGTGGTCTTGGGTTTTCATTTGGCTTATTTAAGTGCTTATTTATAAGCATTTTGCACATCAGTTTCATTTTCCTCCACACAAGCACTTGTTTTTCTATTTTTCCTAGATTCCTTATATTATTTTAGAGTTATCTTGAATTTTTCATATTTTTCCTGTCCTGTTTGCTATTTTTCTTGATTTAATTCAGTTTTTAGTACTTTTTAATTAGCATTTAATACAAAAAATTAAGAAAAGTTTCAAAAAAATAATTTTTCATTTTTCTTAAGTTAAGATAAATATAAAAAGTCAAAAAAATATTTTTCTAGATTTTTCTTAGTTAAATTTGTATTTTTAAGCTATTTAATTAGTTTTTAATAGTTTTTAATTCCTAGAAAATAGAAAAATAATCAGAAAAATACAAAAATAGTTTTGAAAATTCTTTTTTGTTATTTTAGATTTTTCTAAGTCAAAATTTTATTTTTCTAGCTTTGTTTCATATTTTCTTGTATTTTAGGTTAATATTTAATAGTTAAAATTAGTTTTTAATTAATAATAATTAATTTAATAGTTATAAAAATAATTTTCTTTTTCTATAAATTTTCTTTTATCATTAGGTTTGTAAAGATGTCATTTTCATATTTTTAGGTCTTTTATTTCTTAGATCTCACTTTTTATTTTGTACGTTTACGTAAGTTTTATTTAAACGTAAGTTTTATTTAAACGTAAGTTTTAAGTTTTAAACGTTCATCATTTTGCAAATAGTGATAGCGTTTATTTAATATTTTTTTTATCTTTTTAACTTTCTTTAATTTGCATTTAAGCCCCTGTAGTTTATGGGCTTTCTCTTTAGGTATAGATCAATCACTATCCTTTCCCTTTCAAATCCTCTCGATCACTTTACGTTTGACTATTCTCGCACAGCTCGTTGGGACTTAACGACCTGGGGAAACACTATACTCTCCTGATCTTCATTGCATTTGTGCTTAAACTGTTTTAAGTTTGTTACGGTCGGCCATTCACAAGTGGCAGGCTTGAGTGATAAAACTTGACGGTTTTGCACGGATCAAATTTTGGCGCCGCTGCCGGGGAGCAGTGCTAATAGTCTTACGTTTAGCAGATTAGTGATTTGAATATTCACTCCTTGTTCATACCATCTATATATGTTTATATTTTCTTATAAAAACCCAAAAAGATTTTCTTTCTTATTTTTACATCATGTTTTTCAAAAATACCAAAAATATTCCTCTTTACCCTCTTACCCTTTTGATTCTTTATTTCTTACCCTCTGAAACCCTTTGATTCTTTCTATGTCTTATCCTCACCCTCTTGGTTGTCAATGGTGTGGTGGTCCTTATAATGGTGGCAATTGCCCCAGTTGTAGCATGGTGGAGTCAGGAAACGGGTCTGTCTATAACCAGGATCCCTATTCCTACCATAACACAACTGATTTATTCCATCAGCTACCACACTGTGAGACTCAGCAGTTTTACTGTTGTGAGTACTGCGGTGGTTCACACTACAGTTCTGATTGTCAATCGGGAAACACGCTTGTCTATGAGCAGGTTCCTGATAACAATTATGATTACAACACATATGACTCACAGCCACATCAGTTTTACTGTTGTGAGTATTGTGGAGGTCCTCATTCTAGCTCTGATTGTCAAACAAGGAATCCATTTCCTTGTAACAATTACGACTCTTCGTATCATGACCAACCTCCACAGTACCAAGTGAATCAGGCACCACCTCAGCCTGAGCCACTTCCTCAAAATCTTCTCCTTGATCTTTTGGATTTAGTGAAAGATTTGAAGGAATGTAAACATCCCCAAGATAATCCAAATGAAAAATCCATGGAAGTTTTGTTAGCTGAAGAGCGGACTGCTAAATTAGATTCCCAGATTGCCTTTGAAAAATCTGTTAGGGAATCAATTGCAAAAGAAAAAGCAGCCAAATCTAGCTCTCGATTCCGTTTCATTCCTGATGACGATGATGATGAAGTTACCCTTGATATTAGTCAATTATGTACAAGTTCATCAAGTTCATCAGTTGAAATTCCTTCCATGAAAAATCAGGGAGAAAAGACTATGATGGAATTACTAGCAGAAGAACAAATGGAAAGTATAAAACATATGTATGCTAGTCCTTCTCAACTCCCTCAGTCTGTTGTTATCACACCCGATATTCCCACTCACTCTCTGAACAGGGGGGACGAGCATCTTGACACTGTTCCTGAAAAAGAATCGGACGAATTCATAAAGTCTAGTGTTGAGAACCTTGTCCCAATCCCGAGAGAGTCACAGGGAATTCTTGATCATGTGTGTGATATCCCTCCTCCTCTTGTCTTCCAAAATGATCATATTGAGATGTTCTCCGATTCTAATGATAATGATTCGTTATCTTGTGGAGACATCAGTTATATGGAAGAATTACCTTCTGAGCTTGTTAGCTTAGAAGAAGAGAATGATGAAGTTACTGACACTGAAATCAAAGATGAAGCACTTCGTGCAACATTACTGAATGTCAGTCTTCTCATTTCTAAAATCGAGGCTTTCAATGAAAAACCTATTTCATCTCCTATCCCCATTAAGTATAGTGACATTCTTTCCGATGATTCTATTCCGGAAATGGAAGCCTTCTGTTTTGATAATATGGGAGAGAAGATTAGTGGCAGTACCACTTTTCATTCTCATAATTCTCTCCCCGATTATGAATCATTTACATTGGATGAGTTCACCAGTGAACCCACTGATACCAATTCTGAATATGATTCATTTACCTTCGAGGAGTTCTCCTGTGAACTTACTCATATCATATCTCCGCCGGAGTATGATCATTTCTACTTTGATCTAGACACACCCATAATATGTCTTGATCAAGTGAACTTAACTGAGGAGATTCATGAAACTATGAATTCTCCTATTGAGGATGAAGAGTTAGTCATGATTCGTATCATGATTTTCTTTCTTTTCTTCATATATCCCGTGGCTTCCCCTGTTCTTCACTCCTTCGGGAATGAAGACATTATCTTTGACCCAGGCATTTCCATGTACCACTTGTGAGCCGGGTCTGTCTGTCAGTATGTATCTCATCGGTGTGGAACTTTCACGTACTTCAATGTTTATCCAAACATCTTGAATGAAAGTCCGATGGAGATTGTCTCTTCCACCTTACTTCCCCATGAACAAATTAATTCGGGGTCGAGTCAAGCTAGCGACTCGGTAATCAAAAATAGTAGTTTAACATGGGTTTTCACCCGTGTGTACCACTCTAGTGTGGGGGAGATACCCCACATGTTGTATATAGATCTAAAAAATAAATGAAAATTGTAAATATTAAAAAAGAGAATAATTGTTGTGTTTTCACACTTGGCTTGTAATGTTATCCTTTTATGTTCAAGGATTCGGCATAATAGCCGGGACTTTGAATATTGAGGACAATATTCATTTCTAAGTGTGGGGGGGAAATTCTGGCGAATTTGATCATAAATGTACCCTTTTAGTCCCTTTTCCCCCCAAAATGGCCAAATTTTAAAAAAAAAATTTAGTGGAAGTACTATGTACTAAACACAACAAATGGTAATCAGTCCACCATGTCTAACCCACATAAGGATTGGCTAATCCAGGAGCAAACGGCTCTTGGTAAAGATATCTCAAATCCGTTGACGGCTTGCAATTTGCCCAAAATTGTATGGTATTCAGCTCACCATATCCTTAAAAGTGAAGAGTTGGCTAGCCCGCAAGTTTATGGCTTGTGGTAAAGGCAGTGGAAAAACCATAATTGGTAATCAGCTCACCAAAGATAATATTGATAATTTATCTAAGAGTTGGCTAGTCCAGAAGCAAACGGCTTCTGGTAAATACAAATCAAAACCGTTGAAAGCTGGTGGTTTGCTCAAAATCACTTGGTTATCGGTGTACCAAGGTTCTTACTTGAACTGAAACATTTGGCTACTCCAGAAGTAATGGATTTTGGTAAAGAGATAAAATCCATTAATTTTTCTCAAAACATTGCTAGGGACTAGCAATATCTTAGTGTGGGGGATTGATGAGTGTCTAAATACTCATCATTTTTGTATCATTTAAGCTGCAAAAACATCTGAAAACACTCAGAAATGCATCAAAATGATAAAAATATCACAAATAAGTGTTTTATGTGTTTTAAATGCAAAAATATCAAAATCTGGTGAAAAACGTATCAAGTTTGCATAATTGGCAGTTTTAGTCCCCCAAGTTTCAAAAGTTGTCAAAAACAGTCCCTGGTAAAACAAAATAAAGAAAAATATCATTTCAAGTCCCTAGGGATTCCTAAGTTGTCAAAATTGGTCCTTGAGATTTAAATTTACAAAATTACAACTTAGGTCCTTTAACAGTTTAACTTTCAAAATTGTCAGGTTTAGTCCTTTGAGAATTTGAAAATGTCAAAAATGGTGCTTGTACTTTCAAAACTTGTAAAAAGTGACCCTTGTGTTAACTTTGGAGAAATGGCAGTTTTGGTCCCTCTAAATTGGCAGATTTACAAGTTAGTCCTTGTTATATTAAACCAAACCTTGACCCTTTCCCATTTTTGACCCCTGCCCTTTAAACCTTTGACCCCTGTCACCTCCCTTTTTGAACCCCAAGTCAAACAAAAGTCAAACTCTCAGCCTTTACCGCCACCTCCTGTTTATCTTCCCCAACCTCTGCAACCAACTTGCCTGCTCTCTCACCCATCACCTCACCTTTTCTCCTCCCCTCATCATCACTACTACCCACTCAACCCACTACAATAAATGCCACCCCCCCTAGTTGCAGTCTAAAGGCCACAGAGGTCAAAAAGAGATTTCCCGCCAAAAAACATAAAATGGCCAAAACCCACAAAACTCATCTATTGGTTGACAAAAGTGGTGGGATGTGCTCAAGAGGACACGTGGAAGCTCTGTGAGTATAAAAGAGAGAAGAGGAAGCAAGAGATAACAAGTAGTTAGTTTTCAATATTTTTTGTATGTCGTTTTTATTGGCAATGTCTTAATTTAAGTTTGAAATTGTAATTTTCTGTTTTTATGTACTCACTTCAAGTTATTTTATCAAGATAAACCATTTTCAAGCATAAATTCAAGTGGCACTTCCATTTCATATATTTCAGTTCACTGTTGACAATTTCCATTTCAAATTCTATTGCATAAGTTCTTATTAGTTTATTTTTAAGTTTAAACAAGCTTACATTAGCTGCTCATAGCTTTTTGTAAGCTTGTCTTTAAGTTTCTAGCAAAGTTGGTGTATGGTCAAAGAAAGTCAACTGTGCAGCAAACTGGGTTCATTTGATCTTGGAAATGGAAAAGGGTGATGCAGAGCTTGGATTTGGACTTATATTGGGTTGTTTCATAATCTAGAATAGGTTGGTTGATCCTGTGTACTTTTCCAAGCCATAGTGGCTAAAGGACATTTTGTAAGTTGTTCTCTAGTTTAATAGCATAATCTGTTTCTGCAGTCACAATTAGTTAAAATCTGTTCAAGTAGTTGTATTTAGGTTAAATAAACTTAGTTTGATCATTAATCATAGCTTAAACAATGTTTATCTCAGTTTTCATTGCAAAACAGTAGAAATAGGAGTGTTTGGATTACATGCTTAATCTGTTTTTAAGGTCTGCTCAGTAGTTGTAATCTGTTGTTGCATGTTTGTTTAGCTATATTGAACTCAACTCAGTCACCATTTGCACCCTACATAAGTTCCAAGTCAAAATTCATCTTCAAATAACTTAACTGCTTAATTGTTATAATTTTCAAAAGCCAAAGTCTTGTTTTATGTTCAAAACTCATAGATATAGCTTGCACTAGGTTTAATTTATCTTATAACATCATTATCTGTCCACCATTTTGAATCAAAACTCATTTAAGTCAACAATTCACTTTTTCTTCAAAAGTCAAAACTTGCCAAAACTCAATTTTGGCCAAACTAGAGAGATTTTTAGTGAATTCATTTCTGGGTCAAGGACAATGAAACTTTGGGTTTTCAAACTTCTGTTGGTCTACTTTCTTATTGTTATTTTTATAGAATTTTGTGAAATTTTTATAAGGTTCAAAAAAGCTTGTCAATTGGGGCCTATTTGCCCTGTGCCACTGACTCAGTGTTAAGTGAGTCTGCACAGGGCTTGCAGAGCTTGCACAAAGCTCAGTTGAGCTTGTCTAGGTCCCATCTTTGGTTTACTAGCTCTTAGCCAGGTCTCCTTCAAGTTTCAAGTTTCTGTTTTAAGTCTTAGCTTATTGAGTGGCTTGTGTTTAAGCCTAAACATGGTACCCTCACACTGATTTTAGCTTATGAGCTCATTTCATCAAATCTTGGTATTTGCCATTCCAGTGGTTAAAAACAGTTAAGACTTGTTCCATTTTGGTTCTTTTAGCTTATTTAAGCTTCATTGATCAGTGGGTGGTCTTGGGTTTTCATTTGGCTTATTTTAGTGCTTATTTATAAGCATTTTGCACATCAGTTTCATTTTCCTCCACACAAGCACTTGTTTTTCTATTTTTCCTAGATTCCTTATATTATTTTAGAGTTATCTTGAATTTTTCATATTTTTCCTGTCCTGTTTGCTATTTTTTTTTATTTAATTCAGTTTTTAGTACTTTTTAATTAGCATTTAATACAAAAAATTAAGAAAAGTTTCAAAAAAATAATTTTTCATTTTTCTTAAGTTAAGATAAATATAAAAAGTCAAAAAAATATTTTTCTAGATTTTTCTTAGTTAAATTTGTATTTTTAAGCTATTTAATTAGTTTTTAATAGTTTTTAATTCCTAGAAAATAGAAAAATAATCAGAAAAATACAAAAATAGTTTTTAAAATTCTTTTTTGTTATTTTAGATTTTTCTAAGTCAAAATTTTATTATTCTAGCTTTGTTTCATATTTTCTTGTATTTTAGGTTAATATTTAATAGTTAAAATTAGTTTTTAATTAATAATAATTAATTTAATAGTTATAAAAATAATTTTCTTTTTCTATAAATTTTCTTTTATCATTAGGTTTGTAAAGATGTCATTTTCATATTTTTAGATCTTTTATTTCTTAGATCTCACTTTTTATTTTGTACGTTTACGTAAGTTTTATTTAAACGTAAGTTTTAAGTTTTAAACGTTCATCATTTTGCAAATAGTGATAGCGTTTATTTAATATTTTTTTATCTTTTTAACTTTCTATAATTTGCATTTAAGCCCCTGTAGTTTATGGGCTTTTTCTTTAGGTATAGATCAATCACTATCCTTTCTCTTTCAAATCTTCTCGATCACTTTACGTTTGACGACCTGGGGAAACACTATACTCTCCTGATCTTCATTGCATTTGTGCTTAAACTATTTTAAGTTTGTTACGGTCGGCCATTCACAAGTGGCAGGCTTGAGTGATAAAACTTGACGGTTTTGCACGGATCACGCACCAACTACGTATATGGGAAACTGATAATGATCTGTTTGTGTATGCAGGTTTGAACAGGCTGCGGAGTCTCCCCCCAAAGATAGTCCGGTACAGTCTGAGCCAGACAGCCAAAAAGATGAAGACTTAGCTGCTGGGGATGCATCAGTGGGTCAAATGGTTGAGGAGTTGGTACAGGTGTCTGCGCACCAAGCTGCAATAGTGGAGAAGCTAAGGGTGCGTATTGCTGGTGAAGGCAGCCAAAGTGCTCAGAAAGATAAGAAAATTGCTTCGCTGGAAGCGCAGTTGGCGAGTGCCAGGGCTGAGGTAGAGAGTTTGAGCGTATACGCACAGAGGCAGGCTGAGGAGAAACTGGCGCTGATGGGCCAAATAAGCCAAGAGCGCACAGAGTCATCAGGGTACAAGGCTTCGTGTCTCTGGGCCCTAAAATATCTGGAGAAGAGTAAGGACACCTTGACCACGCAGTTGGAAGAGTTCGGTGCCACTGTGAGCAGTGCTCTGGAGACACAAGAGATGAAGCTGCGCAAGCTGAGTTTGGAGTATGATGAGGAATTATATCCTCATCTAATGTCTGCCATCTCCGAGCGCAGGTGGCTTATCAGCCATGGTCTGCGTCTTGCTGCTTTGAGTACTCTTGAGTCCAAGGAGGTAGTGGACAAATTCGGTGGGGTAGTCCAGTGTGCTTTGGCGCGAGGAAAATCAGAGGCTATAGAAGCGCTACAGGAAGCTAACTTGCTGAAGGTACCTGCTGAAAATGTTCCTGGGTATGATGCACAGTCTTATGATAACCTGGTTGCTGCGATGAATAGGATGAAGACTTTAGAGCTTCCCATGATTGTTGAAATGGAGCGCGATCAGGACTATCCTATAACTGTTATTATGGAAGGATTGACCTTAGCGCGCCATCGTACTGATGATGCAGAAGCACAACCGGACTATTTTTTGAAGCCCGATGTCTCTCAGTTGCAGGTACCTGTTTTTGCTCGCCCTAGGGACATTCTGAATCCCTTTGCTTTAGATAAAGAAATGTCCTTGAAGGAAGTATTGGAAGCACATGCGACCAGACTTGCTAAAAAGGAAGGTATTAAGGGTAAAGCAACTTTGTGCGGGGTTGGTGCCGCTCATCTTCCAAGGTCTGATGGGGTGCCAGTGAGTGTCGCCACCGTGTCTCTTCAAGACGCGGACTTGTTGAAGAGGCTTAGCAAGAGTGTAGATACTGCAAGCCGCGTAGGGACTTCATTACTGGAGCGATCTAATAGTATATAGGATTTTATATCCTTTGTAAGCACATAGTCTTTAATAAAGATCTCCGTTTGCTAAATGTATGTTAGTATTTATTGTCGCTTGTGACACGCGTATTTATCTGTCTATCTTTGCGTAAAAGATATATTTGTCAAGTTGTACACGAGCGCAAATAATATGAGAAATTCATAGTCATGTATGAAGATCATAGTATACTTAAACATAGTTTCTAAGTAATAGTGTCATATTCATATATGATGTGATATACAGCGTACTGTAAATATCATTTTAAAGAACCAAGCGTGTTGAATCCTTATGTTGTTAAACGCGCACCATATGCATAGTGGCGCATCCGTCGTGGGAGGCGCACAAACTTATCCCAACGTCTTGAGAACAAGGTGTTTAACAAGGATACGTGATCCAATGTTGATGGGTTTGCAACCCTCTTACTCAACAAGTTGTTTAGTAGGTTAACTTATCATTTTACCATCGTAGGTGTATTTAGTGCATGCACGCCATGTAGGCTAGAAATAAAAAATTGTTAAGACATACGGTATATGAAAATAACAAATGAAACTATGTCGCGGAGTTAGCTAGAAACCGCGGCGTTTTATTGATACTTGCAAGTTTTTTATGAGAAGTAAATGAGACATTACACTAATGAAACAAAAGTAAATACATAAATAGTTATTGGGCACTTTTATAACGTGCCGGAGCGCTTGTGCGCTGGGCCGTAGCCATTCCTATAGGTAACACCTTTTAAGGTTACAGATGTTCCATGTACGAGGCAGTTCACGACCATCCAAGCCTCGTAGCCTGTACGCGCCTGTTCCCAATGCTTCAGTGACCTCATAGGGTCCTTCCCACTTTGGTCCAAGCTTACATGTGTCTTCTGCGTGGCTCGCATCATTGGCGCGGTAAACGAAGTCTCCTGGGCTGAATGAAACACTCCGCACTTTAGCGTCGTAGTATCCCTTCATCCTTGACTTTGATTTTGCTTCACGTATAGCTGCGCGTTCGCGCCTTTCTTCTAGCAGGTCTAAGTCGATACGTCGCTCGTCATCATTGGTTGCCACATTGATTTCAACAGTGCGGATAGTAGGCATTCCAATTTCTGCTGGTATGACGGCTTCTGTCCCGTAGACTAGAGAAAAGGGGGTGTCTCCCGTGCTGGTTTTTATGGAGGTGCGATGTGCCCACAAAACATGTGATAGTTCTTCCACCCACCTTCCTTTGTGCCTGTCCAGACGTGCCTTAATTCCCTTGCCTAGGCTTCGGTTTACGCGCTCTACTAAGCCGTTGGTTTGTGGGTGTTTCACTGACGCGAAGTGCTGTGTGATTTTCAGTTTCTCGCACCAGTCTTTAAAAGGGTTGTCGCAGAACTGTTTCCCGTTGTCCGAGATGATTTCACCAGGTAGCCCGAAGCGGCATACAATATTTTCCCAGACAAAGCGTTTTACCTGGTTTCCAGTGATTGTTACCACTGCTTTTGCTTCTATCCACTTGGTGAAGTAGTTTATGGCGACTATGAGGAACTTTAATCCTCCTGCTGCAACAGGGAAAGGGCCTGCGATATCGATACCCCACTTAAAGAATGGCCATGGTGCTGTAATTGGTGTTAGCCCGTGCTGTGGTTGGCGCGGGACGTGTCTATGGACTTGGCAATCGTTGCATTTGCGTATTAGGTCCCGAGCATCGCAGTGCATGGTTGGGCAGTAGTATCCTGACCTCAAGGCGCATGCCACCACAGACTGTGGTCCTGAGTGCATACTGCATGAACCTTCGTGGATTTCTCGCAGTACATAATTTGCTTGTAGGGGACCGACGCAGCGGAGCCATGGTTGCAGGAAGGAGCGTCGGTACAGTATGTTGTCTCGAAGTTCGAACCTCTGTGCGGTGCGCCGTATCCTGCGAGCTTCCTTCTGCTCTTGTGGTAACGCTCCTTTGCTTAGGAAGTCCGTTATCGGTGTCATCCATGTAGGACCTTCCTCCTCTATTATCGTTGAGACTTCCATCTCTGAGATGGATTTGCTTTTCAGTGTTTCCACCAGCACTTGTTTTGACAGGTGTGCAAAGCTTGTCGATGCGATCTTGCTTAGTGCATCCGCCTTTCGATTTTCCCCTCTAGGAACTTGCTTGATGGTGAACCTGTCAAAGTCATTGATTAATGACTTGGTTTTATCGGGATACTGAATCATATGCTCCTCTTTAGCCACGTACTCGCCCAACATGTGGTTGGCTACTAGCCGGGAATCCACATTTGCTTACAGGTTACGTACACCCATGCGAGCTGCAATGCGTAGTCCAGTGATTGGAGCTTCATATTCTGCTTCATTGTTTGTCGCTGTAAATTCAAAACGCATTGCGTAAGTGAATTCCATCCCTTCGGGATTGGTGAGGATGAGGCTTGCACCTGACCCATCGACACAGGAGGATCCATCTGTAAACAAGATCCATGGATCTTGTAGTTCCTTCGTGGTTGGTGTAGGTATATCATCAGTGTCTGGCTTTTCGCTGATGAAGTCTGCTAGAATCTGTCCTTTGATTGCAGTACGTGGTCTGTAAGAGATACTGTGCTCACCTAGCAATACACTCCATTTTTGCAGTCGTCCTGATGCGTCAGGCTTGGAGATGATTTTCTTAATCGGTTGGTCTTGATCCTGCTATCGGGTGCGCTTGGAAGTATCTGCGCAGCCGTTTGGCGGCGAATACTAATGCCAGGACCAACTTTTCCATTGCGCTATAATTTATCTCCGTCTTCTTGAGCGCTTTACTTACAAAGTACACTGGGGTTTGTACTGAGTTTCTGTCCGTGAGTAATACTGCGATGACCGCTCCATGAGTTGCAGATAAGTACATGATCAACTCTTCCCCTGGTCGGGGTGCTACAAGTGTAGGGAGTGTTGCCAGGTGTTGTTTAAGCTGTACGAAGGCTTCTTCTGCCTCCGTAGTCCAACGAAAATCTCCCTTTTTTATACACTTCTTGAGTGTGTTGAAGAGAGGTAGAGATTTGTCTGCTGACTTAGATAGAAACCTATTAAGACCAGCTAGCTTTCCATTGAGAGATTGGACCTCCTTCAATGTGCGCGGTGAAGGAAGTTCGATCACAGCCTTGGTCTTTTCTGGACATGGTTTTATGCCGTCAGGCTCAATTAGGTATCCGAGAAACATGCCTTCAGTAGCGCCGAAGGTACATTTTTTTGGATTCAGCTTCATGTTAATCTCTCGTAGAGTTTTGAATGTTTCCTCGATATCGCGCACTAACTCATCTTCAGTATGGCTCTTTATGACCAGGTCATCAACATAGACCTCTAGGTTGCGGCCTACCTGTTTTTCGAAAGCATTATCTACTAACCGCTGGTAGGTGGCGCCTGCATTCTTCAAGCCAAAGGGCATTTTTGTGTAACAGTATACGCCTTGGCTTGTGTGAAAGGCCGTTTTTTTCCTCGTCCTCCTTAGCCATCTGGATTTGATGATATCCTTTGTATGCATCGAGGAAACACTTTAATGGATACCCGCACAAAGATTCTATTTTCCAGTCTATCTCTGGTAATGGGTAGCAGTCTTGTGGACATGCTTTGTTAAGATCGGTGAAGTCCATGCACATCCGCCAGCTACCATCGCTCTTTTTTACCATGAATGGGTTGGAAAGCCAGTCATGATAGTAGACTTCCCGAATAATTCCTGCCTCTACTAGCTTGTGTACCTCTGCCAGGATTGCCTGTGCGCGCTCTGGAGCCTGGCTGCGCTTCTTCTGGCGTATGGGTGAGTATCCTTGTCGGATTCTCAGTTTATGCTCTGTTATTGAGCGTGGTACCCCAGTCATGTGTTTTGGCTCCCATGCGAAAATGTACAAGTTCTTTTGCAGGAGCGCACATACAACTGCTC
Source organism: Chrysanthemum makinoi (assembly GCA_910596185.1). Classification (NCBI taxonomy): domain Eukaryota; kingdom Viridiplantae; phylum Streptophyta; class Magnoliopsida; order Asterales; family Asteraceae; genus Chrysanthemum; species Chrysanthemum makinoi. The sequence continues at coordinate 20,033,583 of OU343222.1, forward strand.
TGCCGTTGTCCGACAATGACCCTCCGATGGATATTTCTTGTTCTGGGTATTCAGGGTGAATTGCAACCTTCAGGTTTGGAACTTTGGTTGCGCGTTGTTCTGGGACCGGTGTCGTTTCGCATGTAATCATGTTACATTCTCTATGCGGTACACTGGCATTGTGAAGAGTAACAATACCACCTTCCACTAGGAATTTAAGCATCCCGTTATTTGTTGATGCACTTCGCGAGCATAGCTGATATCCCAGGCCTCCCAATAATGCCATTGTATGGCGAGGAAGATTTGATCACCATAAATTCCATCGGGCCGTCGCAGAGTGTTTTCATTTCCGATGCTAACTAGTAATCGTATTTGCCCCATAGGCCATATCTTTTCACCTGTAAAACCCGTTAGCGCGCCCGTTTGACCGGCTTAAGCGACTGCGTATTTTAGGCCGCAGTCGCTTGAACCAATGCTCATACATGATGTCTGCAGATGCTCCACCATCAATGTACATGCGGTGAATGTCGTGACCCCCCGCTTGATCTCTATGGTGAGTGGTTCCACCACGGCGTTGTCCCGCAGATTAAGGTGGGGAAAGAGATTTCGCTTCCTCGAGAAAACTCCTGGCTGACCTTCTGTCTAGTGACCCGCTGCCATGATTGTATCATGTAGATGGTGTCGGCCTTGTCTTTGGGTGTCTCTTTCTTGTTTCCACTCTTCTATTTATCCTTTCCTTCCTTGATGTTTTTGACCAAATGGTCCAATCTGCCCTCTTTAACCATTTTGTCAATGAGTATGGCGATTGGACACATTCGTTAGTGGTGTGGCCCTTCTGTGCGTGGTAGTCACAGTATCCATTCCCGGTGCGCCGATCCTCTGGAGTGCGCATTTGTGGCGGCCTTGAGAAGTTCGCACCTTCTGTTGCGAGTATTTCCTTTGGAGTCTTGGTGAGCGGGGTGTATTTGTCATTATCCCTTCCGCTCCCCACGTACTGCGATAGCTCCTATTACGGTTGCTACCCCGGTCGGTGGATTGTCTCCCAGGTTGTTCCTGTGACCGATAGTTAGAGTAGTTTCTTTTGCTATCCTCTGCGGCAGCTTCTCCTTGAACGAAGGACCGAGAACGTTTCATGAGTTCATCAAAGGTTTTGGGGATCTTGTCGTTCAACCTCTTGATGAGTTCTGGGTTGTTAATCCCATTCATGAAACCAGAAATCTTTAGTACTTCAGGGCATGCTTTAACCTGCATGCATTCGTCTTTAAAGCGTTCCATGAATGCGCTTGTAGATTCTCCCTGGCGCTGCTTTACCCTGGCGAGTTCAACAGGATTTTTAGCTCACTTCTTCCGCTGAGTAAAGTTCAGGCGAAACGCCTTTCTCAATTCCTCAAAGCCATTGATGCTTCTGCATGGAAGCTTGCTGAACCAGTTCCGCGCGTTTCCCACCAATGTGGAATTGAACATGTGGCACCATACAGGCTGTGGCCAGTTTTCAATTGTAGCGGCTGATTCAAAAATTTTGAGGTGATCATCTGGATCACCTGTTCCATCATAGGTTTTTACGTTGGCAGGCATGCGCATCCTCTTGTTCTCTGAGAAGTCACTGATGCGTCGGGTGAACGCATCCACCTTTTGACAGCGCCATGGGAGAGATATATCTTCATCATCCTGGTCATTATATATGTTTCTGGACTTCCAGTGTCCAGTTTCACTATCCCCATTGTCCGAGGAATTTCCAGAGGACGAATTTTCCCTCCTTCGGCGCTTGCGCCGACTGTCCTCAGAGTTTGTACTCGACGGGCTTTCACTTGGGGAATATCGTCGCCCAAGTCTCCTGTATTCCTGCGGCTACCAGTTTGGTGTGGACAGTACGCCGTTTCATCCTCCTCACTCCTTCCAGGTGTTGTGAGTTGGACGTCTCATCATCCTCAACCTTTTTCCCAATTCTGTTAAACACAGGGGTTCGGCGGTTGTCTCGGCCGCGCTTCTCCTTCTGACGGCGCGGTGGGGAGGTTTCGTACTCCGAGTCAAAACTGAGTCGGGCTTTTAGGCTTCGACTTGACCTCTTTCTAGCTTCCTCTTCCATGAGAGCGGCCAAGGTTTCGTAATTTTGGGATACGAAATCTCTTGGTGTTACTTCCGGTGCGACCCCTTCTAAAGCAAGGGTGTTCGCTTCTACCGCTATGCCTTTGTTTCTATCCGGTGCATCTGGTGCCTTTGTCAGGTCAGTCTCTGGCACCGATTGAAGAGGAGTGGTAAGAACAGTGCGCAGTGGATCCACTGCGTTAGTGGTGGTTGTGGTGGCCTGGGTTGTCCCCGAGCGCGGTTCCACCAGAGGGAAGACCATGTCCTGGTTTGATCCCTTGTTTTTAGCACCACTGGTTGTCCCAGGAGTCTGCTTGGAAGCTGAGCCGATGTGCGGCTTCTTTCCGGTAAGGTCTGTTTGCGATCGCTGATTTCCATGCTTCGTCATTTTAGTCTTAGTTCTTAATGAAGGGTCCCACGGATGGCGCCACTTGTTGATACAAAAGTTGGGCGTTCCTTGTTCGGAGCTCTGGTTCTCGTACCAATTAATGATTGTTGCTTGAGACCTGCGCACTAAAGACAGAAAACACCGTTAGGCTTACCGTGGGATTGTCTCCCACGATTATCCTCCGGCGTGAGAGTAAGTAATCGATTTAGGGTTAAAGGTGAGTTAGGGTTTTGAGATCGTACCTTTAACGAGGGATGTGATTCCCTTTATATACACACGGAATCCTTGTTGGTTCCCTGTTCCTCAACCTTCGGCGTATCCCGCCTAAGTCGGTTGGGGAATGATTATCTCCTTTATTAAGAGATATCCTCTATCTATTCCGTAAATAGATTTGTATTTGGGCCTTCGTGGGCCTAAACGCTTATCAGCGTAGCCCAGTTCGTGCTGGGCTTATCAGTATTGGGCTTTAGTCGGGTTCGTGACCCGGATATAGACTATACGTCATCAATAGCGTTTTGCCTAGCAATACTGTGTGTTGTTTAATCAACGTCAAGTCAAGAAGGCTATTGAAATTGATTAGTATATAATTGAATGATGGCTAAAATATCATCTATCTATACAACATATAAAAAAAATGGTCAAATCTTAAAAAGTGAAATGTTGAAGGTTAAAGGTAAGATAAATGTATAATATAATTAATACTTTTATTAAAACACCTCATTATTTAAAAGTACAATAATTTATTCACATTGTACAACCAATAAAAAACATATCTAACAAATTAAAAACAACCAATTAAAACACCCCTTACTAACAAGTACAATAAAATTTTCACAATGTACAATCCAAAATATAAAATAATGAAATACACTAATTAATGTTATTTCTAAAACACCCTAAAATGAAAAATACATGTTATTATACACATTATACAAATTAATAGAACACACAAAACTTTATACAAGCTAACAAGTTGATGGTACATATGGTTTTGAAAATTGAACCGGACCAACGGGCTCAGCCGGGAACTAGTGCCGCCACCAGTTCGGCTAACCAATAAAAGCCATCCGAAAACGAACTAGAGTGGACCCGTTGAAACCGATACAAACTGGTGAATCAGGTCTCATCGAGATCTATATCTCCGGTTAATCGTCCGCAAGTACGCCGCCGCAGCGGGTACCCTGCTATACTATATATAAAGGAAAAACCCAAAAGTAAAAAGTGAAAAGTTGAAACTAAAAAAGAAAATGTTGAAAACATATATTTCAAATGAAAATTATTAATGCATATCGAAAATCGGGTTGACCTATGACACTTCAAACCCGGTGGGTTGACCCGGTTTAATTTGACCCAACCTGTCGGGTTGACTCGGTTTAAATCGACTAGTTTTTTGACCCAAACGGTTCAACCGGTTGAACCACCCGGTCAAACCGGGTTTCACACAAAACGTTTATAGCCCTAAATTTTTAAACTTTTATTATTTTTCGTTTATAGCCCATAAACTTTGTTTAACACAAAACGATATGTCGTTATAAAATTATGTTGCTATGCACGGGTACTCGTCTAGTAAGTTGAATTAGTTTGATGGGTGATATTTCAAAATAGAATGCTTGAAAAATGTTTATGGTTTGAACAATGTATATCATCAACTTCACACTGATTGCTATAAAAGAGAGAAATAGAGAGTCGATGAGATTGTTTACCTATTGCAATTGATACAAGATTTTATTGGTTCATGAGTAAAAAACTTAATGCATAAAGTTATGTAAAACGTTGTTTGCTTTCTGCCAAGTTTAAAGTCTTTTCATTAAGTCATCTATTATTTAAGTAGGACTTAATGAAGAAAAAACAAATCTTAGCAAATAGACATTGATTTTTATAAGATTATCTATGGTGTGTAAGAGATTTCTATGTATTTTTATTAAAAAGCACACACAGTGACAGTTATATAAGATATGGAGACGACGTGCGCCACGTTTTAGCTCGTACGGACGTGGTGTTATGTCGAAGAGGAATGCTGAAAGAAAATCATGACTATCTTAGCAATTCCATCTTCTCTTAAAATTCATTCACTAGTAACCACTTTCCCTGATGCCGTACACCACCATCACTCTCAACCCCCACGACACACTTGCAACCACCATTAGATCGGATTAACCCTAACCCTAAACCCCCAAATTAAAACCCTTATTTAACCTACACCAATATTCAATCCATTTCACAATTAAACTTCGGATTCATGGCTCAATACAAGGATTTCGTATGGAAGATTGGAAACAGAAAACATGATACGGGAAACTCATATCATAGAGAGTTGGATCAATTTTAGACTTTCATAGTGGAATTTTGAATCCATTGGCAGGTTTATGGGAGAAGTGAAAAGATAGGCAAATTGGTTTGGATATCTACATTGCACGGAAGGTTTCTAAACAAGGTAAGCATTTCCTTTAAACCGTTTTCTTGAACATGAAGGATATGAATAGATTAGAAGATCAATTACAATCGATATGGTTTGGAAACTTTCATCTGTTCATTTCCAAGGCTAGGTTTTCTAGAGACCAATCAATTAGAAAACCAGAAATGAAAAAAGAGGAAACATTGGAGAAGAAAGAAATCAATACCATAAATAAAAACGTAAAAATGCAAGGCGTTTCTTTTGCTAACATGGTTAGAGGTGTTAGGGAGGAGAATAGACAACATGCTGACATGAAAACTAAGATAGTACTTGGAGAGGGGGACTACAATGATGTTGGTGATTCAAATTTGATCGTTTTAGGAGAAGTAAAAAATGCTACGATTATACCACAACTGATTAGGATGTGCTATGATGAGGGCTTTGAAGACGTGAAGATGAATTATATAGGTGGTATGTGGGTTTGGATTGAATTCGTGTAATCGAAAACATGTTTCAGTTTTAAAAATCATCAAGGGATTCGAAAACATTTCAAAAATATTGTTGTTCCCTCTAATGATTTTGTAGTGAAGGAGAGAGCAATATGGATTGAAATACAAGGCATGCCATTATGCGCGTGGTCTATTACGGCATATAAGAAGGTTGCAAGCATGTATGTATGGTACTATATTGTTCTCGGATGATGAATTAGAGGAGCATAGAAGTAGTGGTAAGGTATGTGTGTGTTCTCAAATCAAAGAGAATATCAATGAGAGGAGGATAATGGTGGTGGATGGAAAAGAGTATGAGATAAGTGTGAAGGAAATTGCTCAATGGTGGCCTGATATAAAACAAATAGAAGGAGTCGGGAGTAGCTCACATGTTGAGGAAGAGTGATGCAGGTTTTACTGACCAGGTCTTAATATTTATAGTGTCTCGCTATACCTATGGTCTACCCTAATGCACTAACGAGCAGTGTACCCGGTCGTGTGTAGTGTAGTAAATGGTAAAGCCGAGGTCGTCCCAAGAGCTATGTGTGTCGGATTATTACTAAGTCTAATTGTCACAGAATAATAATGGTTTTGATAGGGATTTAATTAATTAAACTACTAATGCAGAATATAAAATAACAGCAAATAAATGGTAAAGGGAAATCAATAGAGGAATAGTGGTGCTAACCTAGTCAATCCTCCTAGCTAGTTATGTCTACGCCTACCTACTTCCAATACTTCGGTGGGGTCAAATTCGAGAAGGACAGCAATTGGTCAATTCGCCCAACCTATCATCAAAGATGCCACCACAGGGAAATCAGCGACCGTCATAAGTCCTGTTGTTCTGGTCCCCTAGCCGAGTCATTAAGTAACCCGCTACTGCTAGATTCTAAATAGTGAGTGCCCGGCCGTTAGGAACTTAGACACTACACCCCCAATTCTTAAGTTCATCCAAACGATAGGTGATCAATTAGTCAAATCGCACAAGTAGAAAGGGTCGTCAGTTGGTCATATCTTACCATTTCCATCTCAGTCCGTTCACTAAGTTCAGTTGGTCATATCTCCTAGGTAATTGGCCTCTATCGCCATTCAAAACAACCGAACCAAGGGTGACTACCAAAGAACTATGCATGCATACACTTAGAAATAATTGTACGGAAGTAAAGGTAAATACAAACAAAACAATTAAGGAATCATAACTAGGCTAGCACCAAAGGGTTCTTAGCCGCTCATATTAATCATGCAAATCAATTCAATATTCAAAGGTACGAAATACACGAATTGAAAGTAAAATAAGTAATAAACGCTAAAGCTTATCGTAATGGTATGACTTCTCCCTTGGAAACAGCTCCGTATGATTCCCTAGACCTGCCTTGAGCTTTTTCCCGTTCTCAGATGTTGTGTGTGGAATGGGATGCTTTGAAATCTTTGGAATTAGGAGGGTATTTATAGGCAAGTCCTGGGTTATGGCGTAACCAATAGAGGATTACGTCCTAACCTTCTATTTCGTGTAATGCACTAGATCTGCTAGTTACTGGCGTAACCTTATAAGTGGTTTGCCGTAGTCTTCAATAAACTTCGATTACGTCGTAAGTGATCACATAGTTTTACGCGTAAGTATCAGCGGCGTGGAACCTCTTTTGACCTAATGGAGTTACCTCGTAACCATTGGGAAGAGTTACGCCGTAACCTCTTGATAAGTTGGACTTTTAGGTCACGCAATAGTTACGTGTAAGATATTACTTTTCACATACACATCAAACCATAACACAAAGTAGCATATAGATGGAATTCTAGAGAGAGAAAGTTAGAGGTTTAGGGAACTTAGTGAGAGAAAGTGAAAGATATTATTATGAGCTCCAACTCTCTACCTTGGGAGGTAGAGAGTATTAATAGTCTTACATAAATAAGCCACAAACGGGTGTGGATCAGGCATCTGAGTGGGTAAAGACCGTCCGTCCTCCACGGTGTTACTTAACTAAATACTACTTAACTAAATATTACTATCTACGAGCTTTCT
>OU343222.1:20041037-20159624 GCA_910596185.1 Chrysanthemum makinoi
GTCGCTCCAAGGTGGGAACTTCTCACCTGTTTTTCAAGTGATTGTAAAATGTTTGGATTTAAGAACTTAGTTACAGTAAATAAGACTGTTCAACTTAATAGACGTGGATATCTTCGAAAAAACGGATTAAAACGTGGGACAACATCTTAGCATCAAGCCTAGACAAGGATAAACACTGAAAATATGCAAACAACAATACTAGTCTCATTTATACGGAAAAACATGTTATTACAGGTTATATAAGCAAAGAAAATACGCACTCGCATTTGCAGATCATGTTAACATCAAGTCTAGAAATGACAACCACAAGTAGGGATGAAAACGCGAGCCGACCCGCCCGGAGCTTCGAAGCTCGCTCGTTCAAGTTTTAGAAGGCTGAAGCTCGAAGCAATTTCGACGCCTTAAATTTTAAGCTCGAGCTCGCTCGTTAATATTTTATATAGGCTCGGGCTTGGTCGAAGCTCCTCGACTTTATACTATTTGGCCATGAAAAGTTAAAAGCTTGGCTCGACTCGCTCGATCGTAATATATTTTATTGAGCTCGTTAATAAGCGAGATCGCTCGTATATATGTTTACTACTTAAAATATAATGTCGTTTAGCTCGCGAGCCTAAACGAGCTTTATATCAAAGCAGGCTCGAGCTCTATTAATAAACGAGCTGCAACTCGGGCTCGAGCTCGTTTAGGTTCGACTCGTTCGAGCTTTTTACCGATCCGATCCCGAGCTTTTCACGAGCGGCTCGGCTCATTTCCACCCCTAACCACAAGGTTCAGGAACTCAGTTGGATAAAAGTTGGGCCAAAGGCCAGTAATCTTATACATACATTTAATGCATGCTCTGCTTCTATAATGTACCCGAATATCCCGTTATAAGAAAAACCAATTAAAGTTTCAAATAAATGTTTTGCAATTAAGCTAAACCCTGACTCCCTAAGCCAGCTAACTTCGACCATTAGTAAAGAATATCAAAAATATTGTTCAAAGATAACGGAATGGGTACCTTAAGGTCTGATATAAGGTGGACTAACATAAGCTAAAATTCTAAGATTTCTCATGCTAAATAGATAAAAACATAGGTGTGGTGCAAAGGGAACTCATGAAATTACCTTGAGTGGGAGCAATGGTGATCGTTGATGATTGACGTGTGACTGTTTGAGTCTGTTCTGCACCCATCCTAGCATTCTGCATAGAAGAAAATGTAACATCAATAAATAAACTCTTAATAAGTTCTACTACAATTACACGCTAATAAAGGACGAGGATAATAAAGATGCCATTCTTTCAGATTTCCGATTTGAATAATACATGAGAGGTTATAGAAGTGAACTCACCAATGCTGCAGCACAGATAAAAGCTGCAGACTTTGTTTGTAAACTTTGTTTTTTCCTTCCAAATGTTGCAGGCTGTAATTTAAGTGGTCTGAGTAGTGGCAAGGAGCTATTCACAATAGTCTTAGTTTGTCCCACTCTCTGTAATTTCGACCTCGCTGTAAATAAAACAACAACATGGTACCAGCCTAAAGTTAGTCACTTGACTCACTTTAGATTTTTAGAATATTCTGACGCATAACAAAACAAGCCCAAAATTTATTATCCTAAAGAACATCAAATATGAAATGTCAGTATCCGGTATTTTTAGCTTGCGAGGATAGCAAATCATACCTAGTTGAGAGGTGGAGCTAGGAACAACACTTGGATTTAACGCGAACATCGTGATACTAACCTGAAAAGCACTCGACATGAGTCCATATAATTCCGTTAATCTCGATTCATATATCAGAAAAAATTTATGCAACTAGAGAAGAAGAAAAGGTCAAATAACTGAAACAAAAACCCGAACTTTAAACCTTCTTTAAATTTCTAATTTCCTAACAAACTTTCATCAGAAAAATATCTTTAATAATACAGCTAACAAGGTATTTGGGATTGCTATACGCTTATTAGGCGGATAAGCAGTTTGTAGCACTTGAACAACAGCTTGTGCTTATCTGCCTAGTTTGGACGCAAAATTAGCAGTTTAAGAAGCAGGACCGGACATGCTTATTTTTCTTTTTCTAGAAGTGCGTATTTAAAATGAACATTACCTTACCTTTTTACCATCATATCTAACCTAACCTCCTCACAAGAGGTCTAGGGTTCAAACCTAACTAGATACACATTCCTCCAGTAAAAGGGTCCGAAACGGTCACGAGGATACCTCACTTAGGCTAAGCCGTGTACATCTGAGTCCAAGACTCGTCCTCCCCGAACAAAGGAAAACCACATCCGTTTACCCCTTTTTTTTACCATCATTACGAGCTTAGAACCCAATATAAATGAATTAGACTAAAATAAATCCGGGTCTTATTGTATTTCCTAAAGTGCTTATTGTTAACTCCGCATAAGCAGAAACAATTAGCAACACCAAAGAAAGCGATATCGCCTTAACTACCAAGGGGGTGTTTGTTTAAGCTTATATAGCGGGCTTATGGCTTATTTGGTTTTCGGCTTATGTTTCATAAGCTCATTTTTGTGGCTTATATGAGCTTATCGGTCAGGCCGCCTTACAAACCTCATCCGTTTACTCGTTTATACAATTAATCCCAAACTACTAATATTAAAGTAATTTTTTTTTTTTTTTTTTTTTAATACAAACCCTGATTAAAGTTTCAAACTTTAACACACCCAACAGCTTATTCTTCCTAAAAACTTAATAAATAAATAAATAATCTAAAAAAATTAGGTAAAAACTAATTAAACATCAATAACATATAAATATATTAACTAGAGGGCTAATAATTGTTACCTTATATTAGGATTAAGATTGTTTTCGGTTAAGGATATTTTCCGGCGAGATAAATGACCGGATAACAGGGTCGCCGGTGAAGTTATGAGCGATTGAGAAGAGGGTTCAAGAAGATAGAGCAGCTGCCGATTTATTTTTTTTAAGGTTGTGGTTTGTTGCTTTTAGACTCCTTTTACTCTTTGCTCTTGTCAAATGTTTCTTTAAACTACATGTTCTTTTAGAAAAGGTTAATATATGAAATATTCTTAAAGTTCTTGAAAATTTGTCCCAAGTTCTTAAGTTTTTTGTTCTTTGACCAGTTACTCAAGTTAACGGTTTATTATATGGTTACTCAACGTTTAAAAAGTGATATTCTTGTTACTACGAGGATGCAACCGGATGATTGTAGTTCCTATCCGTCAATATCATAGTTTGAGTCATTTGAAAGTTACTATAATTCCGCGTGGGTTTATTAAATAGGTTCTTGAACTTTAAAAAAAAGTTACTATCCGTTTTATATATTTATGTATGTTTTATCTGTTTTCATTTTTTACGTTTTCTCCATTTTGGTAGGTTTATCACGAATTTATCGTTGATTACGTTTCTTTGTTATCGTTCTTTTAACGTTTTCTCATTTTACGTACGTTTTGTATATTTCCGTATGTTTGTTTACATTTCTATCCGTTTTATCGTTTGTGTATGCATTCTCTCTTGTAGTACATTTTTAATGTTTTTTGGCATTTATTTTATTTTGTATATATGTTTGTCCATTTTAAATGCGTATTTGTATGTATTTATCTGTTTTATGTGTGTGTTTTCTCTATACCTTTTACGTTTCATACATTCTTATGGTTTTAGTAAATTTTCGTTCATTTTCATACATTATCTTACGTTTTTGTATGTTTTCATATTATTTTTATGTTATTCTACACCTTTGTATGTTTTTATACGTTTATATGTTTTATATGTTTTGTCCGCTTTTATACGTTTGTATGTTTTATATGTTTTTTTTTTTATTTCTCGTTTTATCTTCTTTACTACGTTTTGTATGTTTTATCACGTTTTTCACGATATAAAATGTAAAAAATTATAACAAATCCATCCGTATAACATCAAGTATAATAACGTATGAAAATATATCAAAACAAAAAATACTTCCAAAAAGTCTAATAACGTCAATTATGTAAAAAACATACAAATATGTGCAAAATTTAAAAAAGTTGCAAAACAGACAAAAATTTAAAGAATGTAAACGATATAATAACGTCCAAAAGTTGTTGTAAAAAGCGTTATACAAATATACACAATTTTATAAACTTATTTGTATATTAAATTAAATGTAAAAAGAATGTAAACGATAGTAACTTAAATGAACATTTTTGGAAACTTTAGTAACTTATTTGTATATTAACTCATTTTTTAATATAAATGAAATATAAAATAGTTGCCAAGTAGTATTATTACCAATTTTTAGGTTACCAAAACAATAGTAACAAATATAACCGTCACAATAAGTTGAGTGGCAGAATAACGACAAAAACTTTGACTTAGAACAAATTTTCCGTAAACTTTAGTAACTTTTGTGTATATTAACCCTTTTAGAAAAGAGTTAATTTCATTTTTGGTCCCTGTGGTATGGCTAAATTGTAGATTTGGTCCTTAAAACTTTGAAAGTGCACTGGACGGGCCTATTTTGAATTTTCTATTGCATTTTTGGTCCTTGTGGTATGGCCAAATTGCATATTTGATCCTTGTGGTATGGCTAAATTGAAAATTTGATCCCTAAAACTTTAACGTCGTCTGGGCCCAAGGGACCAAACATGCAACGGAAACTTCAAAATGGGGACGTTCAGTGCACTTTCAAAGTTTAAACATCTACAATTAACCCATCCTGGACAAAAATGCTTTCTTTAAAGAAAAAGTTGCATGATTAGTCCATATGGTTTACCCAAATTACACTGGTAGTCCCCATTTCATTTTAATTACAATAGGCATACCTATTTTTGAAACAAGTAACCAAGACATTCCCTATTTTGAATGGCCCGTTAGTTAATGTGTTAAGTCTGAAAATGGTGATGGCATTTTTGTCTTTCCATTTCACTAACTTGTTTCTTTATTAGCCCCACCCACCCCGCCAAACACTTAATAACCTACATTACTTAGACTAAAAACCCTAGAACACACGCGCACACACACACACACACACACACAACCTCTTCACCAATCATGGTTTTCTGCAGGTGTCGTCAAGTTGCCATCATCCATTTCTACAGTTTCCCTATTCAAGTAAGATATAAACACCAAAATATGTGGTTTAATCAAAACCTAAAAAAATTATTTATGTTCTTTTCTTTGTACATGGATCATGAAGTGAGTGGATTGATTGGTTTGATCCACCAATGTGTGATCGTGATGTTCAAATTATCCTTGGTATGTTAAGGGCTAGAAACATTCATGAAGCTGCCATTGAAGAATTGACAAGTAAAGTTAGAAGTTGAAGATGTATTTGATATTTAGTTGGTTTAGCTTTTGTTGGTATTGTGGTAATTTACAGCGCGGCCTAAATTCATATGTAAAGGTCAACATTTTGTTATTGTATGATGTCTTTTGGGATGTATGAAGTCTTTTCGGTTAACGAATGAAAAATATTATATTTCCAGTATATACAGTTTATGTTTTGAGTATAGGTTAGTGTATTGAAACATAAATGTGAAGGTACGGAATTACCGTGAGTTTGTGACATCTATTTGGTTTGTTTGACTACTAAAAGTCAGCCTTAAGATTACAAGACAAATAGAATACCATAACTAAACTTAAGTATTGACTTTAAAAGTCAACACATAACATTACAAGACAAACATGTTATACTCTTTGGTTCAACTGGTAATGTAAACAAATACAATACTATAACCAAACTTAAGCATTGACTTTATGTTGGGTTCAGTAAATATCCAAACCCCTTAATCTAGGATTTGAATAGAAAATAGTCTAAGTGTTTAGTCCGTTAAACACTAACAGGTCACTGAGTGCATAGTCTCTGGGTGATCATCTTCGAGATACTCGGTATGAGGCGAAGAAGTAGTCTCTCCACTCGATAAGCGGGACAAAGGGTGAAGGCGGAGTCAAGAAAGAAGATGATGGATTAGGTGAGTGATGACAATAACTTTGAATCCCTAAGACTCTCTCCAACTACTTACGAGAAGACAATGAAGTAGAAATCGAAGGATGTAAAGGCTGAAGAATAGGGACAAAGGATAAGGTTGAATCGATAAGACGAAGTCCTTATCAACAAAATCAACTTTACAGGTAAAAGAGGGCTAAGTGTGTCATGACACTTAAGAAAGTAGTCTTGTCTTTACCTAGAATAGTCTTTTAAAGCGAGACAAAATACATCATATTTTGTCGTATGATGTCGATTGTCACTTAGAAAAGAGTTAAAACTCATACATGTATAAATAGCATAAGAGATGGAGTAAAAGATCAAGCTTGTGAATTGTAAAACACACTCTGCATGAACCATCTTTTCACTCCTCCAAATACAACTTAATCACCGAGATATTTCAGTGGGTTCTAGAGTTGTGCTCAAACTTAGCCTGAGCTTAGAGAGGAGTCACCCAAATTTGTCATTTCAATCCCAATCTTGTTACTACGTACTTGGGTATTTCTTTTGATTGATTTATAATAAAGAATATGATGTTGAAAATTACTTTGTGTGTTTTACTTATGTTAATTTCAGTCATTGTTCATTATTAATTTGTTTTAAGTACTTAATTGTTTTAAGCGATAGTGAATAGGAACAACAATGGTATCGAGCGAAATTTGATTATAAAACCTTTATAAAAATTTAAGCGCTCTAAAGCGTTTTTAATCGGATCCTTATGGTAAAATTGATGTACCCCAACTAGTCGATAAAAGGGTGGAGCTTATTAGGTTGTTGCCCTAGACTTGAAGTTGGTAAATTCAACAAATGGAAAAAGTGTATGCTTTGCTATTTGATTGGGATGAAACCTTATTATATCAGTGTGTATAAATGAAGGTCCATTTATCCCAAATCTGAAGGTTTGCCTAAACACAAGCTCGATGAATTCAGGATGAGAGAAGAGTGGTTAACTAGGACCAAAGACTCAAAAGTATCATCATATCATGTCTTCCTGATGATATTATGGAGTCGATTATAAGTCCGAGTACTGCCTAAACCTGGGATGACCTAGTTCGTAGCCATGAAGGTCCATCGATACCGGAAAATAGGATAATGGACTGAAACTTGAGTATAACACCTTGAGGGGCTGGGACTTAGAAACTCGTCTCAAATTTACACGGTACAAAACTCTTTTTAATGAGCTGTAATGATGGTGTTAAGTTGTCCAAACATGAAATCAATGTTGGTTTTGTCAATAGTCTCCATGAAAAGTGGTTGAATTTCTCGGGGACTCGAAAATGCTAACCATATCGAAAATCTTGAACTTCCTGAAATTTATGGGAAATTTTTCTATGAGGAAAACCTCATCAATGAAGATACCGACTTAAAGAAGTCTCGAAGTCAAGAAGTCCACGACCACCACTTCAACACCTATATCAACTGCTTTATTTTCCAACAATGTGGTTCAAGACTTTCAAGAAAATTGATGATGAGCGATGAGAGATCAAGTGAGGAGTACCTAAATGACTGAGCGTTGAATTTGGGAAAGGGCACCTTCTAACTCGAAGGTTTATAAAAAGAAACAAAGGTTTTTCAAATGCTAAAGTAAATGAGGACACTGAATGCTTTAAGTGTCACAAAAAAAGTTGTTAGGTTCCCATATATGCAACACAAGCATCAAGAGAAGAGATAAGATGAAGAAGAGATCGGTTGAACAATATCCAACACACACACACTGCGTTAATATGAAGGGTTAGGCGTAGGAGTATGAATGAGAGAATAAATTGAACAACCAACCCTGGTGATTATTACAAGTATTTATAGGGAGGGAAGCTAGGGCAACACTCCTAGTTCCCTTTTTCCTTATTGGACTAGGCTCAGGCTTATGGGCCTTACACATAAGCCTAAGGCTAATTACTAACATAAAGGCCATATTAAGCTAACTATTACATATAAATTACTAACACTTGAATTAAGGTTTAGGAGTGATTCCAACAATCTCCCCCTCGAGTGTTGGTGATGAATCTAACGCAGTTGAAAGAATCTTTGATGTATTAGTACGGCCTGACATTCTTCTTCTTTGTGAAGAATTTGATTTGAACAATCTCTCCGGTGTAGAGAATTGTTTTCTTTAAGCAGTTACCTTTGGCGTCATCTTAATCTTTGTTCTTTGATCATTGTTCTTTATGATGGTAGTGATAGTATGTTGTTGTTGTCTGCATCAAGTCTGCCTCGTGCGCGCTGCTCCGGTGTCTCGCGTCATTCTTCAACATGCTCCAGCGCTTCTTTGGCGTTGGATTTGATGCGATGAAGTTCTTTAAGTCTTTAACTTTGTAGATTCTTTGGTTTGTGAAGAATCAATCGACTTTATGTGTTGCTTTTAGTTAGAACTTCCATTAGTTATGATGTTGGCATGAGCATGTAAAGAATGCGCACGATCGATCGACTCGAGCTTCCATAAGAAACATAATAAGGCAGGTTAGTAATAAAGCGGATCCGCACTTACAAGTTCGAACGGAGAGTGTTGCGACATAGTGTGAAAACACACCCTAATTCTCACAAAGGCCGTTCTGAACGGAGTCCCACAAGTGAGATAACTTGTCTGAAATACATCTACGGTTGAATGGTCATTTGGTACACCGAAGCATCACCTCTGACAGTAGACCGTTTGAGAGACACATAGCGTAATCCACGGGGAGTTACCGAGTGACACCGTCGTCGAGTTTGATGTTGACCCTAGCGGGGTTTCCATTCAATCATTGAGGATCACGGATGTGAACCTCTCATTCTCGACAGTTGCTAAGATCGTGAAGGACTCGATAATGTACCACTGAAGTTCTTATTGTTGAACATCAAGTGATGAAATGTCAACTGTACCTAAGAGATCTTTTGATGAATCTGTGGGCTCTAGACTCAATGCGTTTTGGTTTTCTTGGCGGAGACTAGGGAGAGGGTCTCTTCTTCAATACCGGCAATCTCTGAAGCGATAGTTCACGTAGGGTTCCCAGAAGAAACAAGCTTGTTGAGAGAAACTTGAGTGGCTAAGAAGGTTTAGTGCATTCGTCCACTTTGGGTCCATGGCAATTTTAATCAATACAGGTCATCTAGTGACAACCCGGTAGCATATAATTGAACCCGTTATGCGCCTTAAGTTGAATAATTTGGAGGGCTATTTCTTTTCACTTTTCTTTTCTTTTAATTCTTCAACTCCTTCTTTCTCCGATTCTTATTTTCTCCTTTTTATAATCATACCTAAGGACTTCTAATTCTAACTATTGGTAGTGTCCTTGGGTAGATCCTAACCTTAACCTCCTTATAACTCCATTGCCATAAAACCATTTTTCAAGAAAATCTCTCGTAGTATTTGTGAATGAAAAACATTTTGTACCACTATGAGAGTTTTATCTTTTAGCATAAATACTCCCTCGACATGTGCAAAGTTTTGGCAATCGCGCAGTGAGGAAAAGCGCGCACTTTTGATTGTCGACTCAAGATAGACAATTCCTCGTGGACACGGTTCGTTGAATAGTTAAAGAGTTACATTGTCGGCTTTTAGGTGACAACTAGCTCTAATAACTATCTTGAAGGTGTGGACAAACCTCGAAAGGTTGTCAAACCCGTCAAAGATCATGTCTACTAGGATTTTCTCGAATGGTACATTACTTTCGGACAAGTCCTTTCGAGACACGTTTACATCACTAGCGAACTAGCTTGAAATTATTACCCGTCAGGACAAGTCTTTTGAGTTACTAGGTTAAGAATCTCGTCAATTGTTTGGTTAAGTCTATAGCACAAAGATTCATTTGCAGTTACACAACATATTTCTTATCACATAAATTTCTCCCCTCAAAATGGCATATAAGTGTTATTTTTGAAGAAATGTTGAGAATAAATATGACCATTTTGAGTTTTATGGGAAGATGACCCTTACGTGAACAATTAGTGAACAAAGTTTTAAAGTCAAATACTCCCCTCAACAAGTGATATAAACGGTTGAGGTTTTGAAAATCATAAGGGAAGTACTTGTTCTTTTGAGCAAAACCTTGAAAAGTGAAAGGTTTGATAGGTTTTACTCAAAAGTAAGAAGCTTTCGCTCCTTTTATAAGGATTATGGCATTGAAGCATACCGCGGGGTCCTTTATTTACAAGTGGGTTGTACCTTTGTAATATGTGCACAAACCATGACATATAAATCATCCAAATATTATGAAAAGAAGCGATTCAAGGGGTACCGGAAGTTCATCAATGTTTCCGGGAATCTGAAGCGGGCGTTGATGGGCGAGATCAATCACTGGGCGACCGCCTACAAAAGCTTTCGGTGTCGGCGGTCCGCCGATACAACCTTTCATCAATCATGGTGATGATCCTCTTCACATCCCTTCTGTCCTTAGAATTCCATCGCTTTTAGACCCATTCCTTCTTGAATATCCTTCAACCTATAAGTCGATCCAACTTCTTCAATGTGTGATCCCCAAACTTGTGAAGATCGCTACGCCATCAGATTGGTAGTGTTTCACTAAGGTAAACCACTCCGAATGGTTTCTTTGATGAGTGTATTGTGAAGTTGATGTCGGGAAGATCTAGGCGAGGTGGAGTGAAGTTGACACGTGCGATATGATTCAAGCTGCAAATTGGAGATCTTCTACAAGTTCTTTGATGACTATGCGTCGATGAAGATAAGCAAGACTTGATGAATTCACGTTGTACTTGATTCGAAATTGTCTCATGCGACCACGTATTTGGCAAGGTACATGTCTTCAATGGTTGAGAGACAAATTCTCAAAGTCCGCTTCAGAGAATGCATAATCTCTTTCGTCTTGCCTTTTTGACCACAATATTCTTGAGAAAAGTGTAGTCCCATTTGGTGAAAATCAACATGTTTGATGGCAGCGATATTCTTAGTCTTGAACACTTCATGTTGAGACTTACGAACTGGCGACCGTAGTAGATTCTTTGGCGTTCCACCAATAGTGAATCCCATACTGATTGCATCACGGTCATACTCTTCTTGTTGGAGAACATGTGGTTAGCTCTTTCTCAATGGCTATCGCGGTTAGAGTATACAGTACCGGGAATGGAAGTGTCACGAGATGTAGCGTATTTCCTTGAACCATACATACCACCGTGAAGAAGAAATTCAAGTCTTTGTTGAAGAAATATCCGAATGGAATCTAAATTTGTCCAGGTTGGCCAATTTTTGGTAGAGGTTTGGACCGGTTGGTGTAATATGGAGGATTGTCCGTTTGGTGAAGTCGATGTTTGCTTACAGGTTGAGCCAATCCATGTTGTTAGAAATGGCTCGTGCTATATTATCAAGGTGATACTCAACTTTTATAGCACTTTCGAGTATCTTTGAGAAGTTGAAATGCTTCATTCTTGATTAAGCTTCAACTTCGGATTTCGTCATCTTCTTCAGCGAATTTTTTACTTGAGGTTTAGCGCTCCAATGTACTACATTCTGTAACCTCTTGACCTTGGATGGGTAGGGAGTGGAATCAACAAACTTCGAGAACCATTCAAATTCGTATCATCCTCGTCGACCATGATAAGGCGTCGATCATAGAACTTTTCTTCTTTCTTTGGCTTTGGTTGAAGATTACGGTTTCTTAGTTTGTAGGAGATGGGTTGTTGTTGGGGCTCGGGTATTTCCTCATTGTCACCTCGTATACTCGAAGTGATCACCGGTTTTACGAGTGCAGGGTGGTGTCTGAGAATCTGAGGTTTTTCGTTGAAGGCGAGGAGGGATCTTTGTTGGTGGAGTCCTTTGGGGTGGAGGCTGCATTGATCTTGAATGGAGGATGATTCACCAAACTTCTTAACCGCTTTGGGCCGTTATCCTCCACGATCTTTGTCTTCGTGCGTCTCTCTGAGCGTTTAGGCCTTACGACTTCTTCTGCGTATCTTTGACTGAGTTGGTATTCCGTGATACTTGAATTTAGCCGTGGGAGGCAAGCGTTGCGGGCGTTTCGACATTTGAGCTACTAGCGGTTCACCAATTCATCATCGAGAAGATTGTGAGTTCAAGCTGGATTGATGCTCAAATTCATTGAGTTGATTTGTGGCTTGGCTAGATGTAAGAGATTGGATAAAGTTATGCGGTATACATCTCCTTTGTCGGTTTGGAGCGACCTCCATAAAGGAACTTGTGAGAGTATCCTTTGATCATCTCGTCCATGCTCCCTTGAAGATCATATTTCATGAGCTTCCGGACATACTCCCTTTCAACTTGCATCTTGTCATTCTCATCATGAAGATCGTTATCACGTCAGAAAATTACTTTTGTAGAGTATGTCTTTCTTTCGACTGCTTGACAACTTTGAGCGATTAGTCTTTGCATAGAGATCCAAGATGCGTTGGCTTCTTCAGCGATCTGGATGTGGATCTGGTTGTTCTTTTTGGTGGTGGTGAAGAGTGAGAAGATGAATCGATGATGATGAGATGTGAGGAGACTCGGGTCCTTTAATTTTTCGAAGTTTCTTCCTGGCGTGAGACTAGAAGAAACTTATCATACTCAACATCTTCTTCATTTCAGAACTTAGCTTTTCATCAGCTTTAGCTTTGGGCGACTTCTTCATCGACTTTTATCTTCTCTAACTTCAGATTCCGTTCTTCAATGTTGTAATCAATAAATCTTCAGCGCTTTTGTTGTTGCTCAAAGTGGTGGCACGGATCCATATGGGTTGATTCAGGCGTCGGGACACGGTGAAGATTGAACTCCACCACTTGATCCTCCGGGGCCACCCATTTGATCTTTAGCAAATTCTTTTTGGCGTGTTGATTCTAAGGAATTTGAACTTTTTTCTTGTATGTTTCATCTTGTTGCTCTTCATCTGATTCTTCTTCCTCTTGTTGCTCAATGACTGGAGACTTCCCTTTGCCTTGTTCAACTAGTGGATGGGAGGAGTTAGGTAGTTGTAGTGTCATCTTTAGCGGTTTGAGTAGAAAATCTTTTCATCGATCAAGATACCCTCCGAGTCCTCGTCGATAAGCTTTCTGCGGTTCGGGCTTAGATGCGGAATAGGAACAACTTCGGGCCTCTTAAGTGGAGGATTCCTCTTGGGAACTTCCTCGACTCTCGATCTTGACACTTCCTCCACTTCCTCTTACGGTTTTCCCGGTAGGTGTACCGATGATTTATCATCTAGCCAACTTTGTTCTCTTCCGGCTTTGAGATACCTTTTTGTAAGTTGAGTCATTTGAGTTCGATCTCGAGGTGATGCAATCTGGCCTGACTTGTTTCTTGGTTTGACTCCTTAAATCATGACCCAGAGTGGGTTCGATCAACATGTCATGGTTGTCGGAGTCATTGATTCTTTGGGAATATCCGGTTATACCCGTGCTCTCTGGATCAACATTTTAGTGTATATGATGTAAGGAATTTTTGAGCCAAGCTTTTGAGGAATGTCATCATGTCAATCCCAATCGAGCTTCAACTTGATGTGCTTCATGTTGATCAGAGCCCAAAAGATTTGCAGTTCGATGAGCTTGGGATGCTCATAACCGTTGTCACGACCAGAAATGGATTTAGTGATGATGATATAAAGGGTTCTCCAAAAGGGGATGTTCTTGAGATCCACGTGAGAATGCTTAATGATAACCCCGAAGCTTCGTTAGTACTAATATTAATCAAGAATTGTAGAACCGTCTCTTCAAAAGTGCTATGAGAATTCGATTGGTATGATGTCGGGAATGAGGAGAAACGACTCTTAAGTACGGGAGTGATGGTGAGTTGCTTGTGATTGAAGTCACCGTCACAGATTTTGACCTTTGACCATCTGCATTGTATTCCGAATTGCTTTGTATGTAGATCTCCTGAACAGGCGATTTGGTGAGCATGTTCGATAGGGATGATTCTTCGAATATCCATTCTGATAAGACAAGAGATTCCAAGCAGTGAGAGTTTCAAAGTCAACTATGAGATTGTTCTTTCCAATCTTCATTGGATAGCCATGTGGGAAGATATCATCAATGGTGAGAACATTTGGTGCATCCACATTCAATTGAGCTTCCATGTCGTGATCTGAAACACATTTAGCCAAAAGAACCAACATATCGAAAGACATAATGTTAGTCAATAGAAGGTTTTATTGTTTACTTAATGAATGAGATATGTCAATGATTGTTACAAGTCCAAAGTCACTTGTTTGTTCAATAGTCCAATGTCGTCGAGAAAAGTTTCGTGAGTTAGTTAACTTTAAGTTTTAAAGTTTATGTTATCACTTATTTTCCACAACATATTAAATGTTTAAGCTTATTAGTGACATTTATTGGTTTCGTGACGTTATGATTTATTTATTTACAAGTATGCACGCGTAACAATTCTTAATAAAGGTTTGATCAAGGCTTAGGCGTAGAAATGGTAGCTTATGCGCGAAACAGAGAAGTATACGGCGTGAGACGCAAGCTTATGCGTAGGATCCTTACTTACGCTGCAAGAAATATTACGCGTAGGAAAAGGGGACCTTATGCGGAGCTTACGCGTAGCGATATAACACCTTACGTAAGGCTTACTCGTAAGAGTAGACCTTATGCTTAGAGGTCACTGTTTACGCATATCCTTCACGGATACGCTTAATCCCTTTGTAGAACCTTAGGCGTAAACGCTACGCGTAAGATTTCTCTTACGCATAACCTTCTACGCGTAAGGTGATCCTTATGCGTAGATAGCTAATGACCTTGATTCTGAATTATACGTGTAGCAGACCTGAAATAAAGTCATCATAGCAACAATATTAACACATACATTCATTGTATAACATATCATGGCATGAAAACTCATCAAACATTTTGCGCGTAAAAAGTCTTACGCGTAGACCAAAACCCTAATAGTTCAAAGATTACGCGTAAGATTTTTAGCCATGGATTTTGCACCAAACTTTTTCTGGTAGTACTTAGATGTCATGTGAGTGTAGTAACCAAGTTTTAACATCAAATTCGCAGTGAATCAAAAATACCCAATTCTCAAGAACATTAAACCCTAATTTCTAATTTATAATCAATTAGTGTTTCTGGGTTGTTTTAAAGCCTGGATATCATCAATTCACCATGATAACAACATCACACAACTATCTTTTTGGCAAAAAACATTCACATTTGAAAGTACCAAAAGCTGGCAGATAAACCCTAATTCCTCAAAACAATCAATTAGTGTTTCTGGATGTGTTTAAGTGATGAAAATGTATTCCTTGATGTTATACAAACGTTTTGATACAATATTTTTCACCACAAACACTCAAACACGATTAAGTGTTCATACGCTTATGCGTAGAACACTAAAATCACTATAACTCAAGTTTTAACCGTTAGATTAATGAAAGATTTAAAACCATTGTTTAAAAACTTGCTAAGAACACAAAAACACTTACAGATTGATGATCAGAAACACGGATTTAAAGAACGAATTTTGTGCGTAGGATGATATTTGGTTTGTAATAAATGTGAAGTGATAAGTTAGGTGGAGGTGTTTTATTAAAATAGAGTTTAAGCTTTTGGCAGTTTTAGTCCCTCCACCTTTTCCATTTTCATCCAAAGCTTTTTAACTTCCATTTTGGTTACCAAACGAAGAATATTTGGAAATAATAATGACGACACTCCCCCTCGACTTAAGAAATAATGAAGGTTTATAAATTTTAGTCCGAGGAGTGTCAGTGAACCAGAAATATGACCACCATTTAAAGAAACAATCGGGAAAAGGTAACATGCAAGTACACGATTATTTTGAAACAGTTAAGAATTTATTTTCTCCCCCTCAACACTTGATCGAAATACGAATTTTGAAAGATTAGAGTGTTGACGGAAGAAATGTACTTGCCATGTTAAAAGAAATATAGATAGAAGAATATTTTTGTTGTTTTATCTGATTTTATATTTTTGTATTTTGTTTTTGAAAAATATTTACAAAAGAGGTGATTTGTCGTTTTTAGTACATAAATTTTTACCGGAAGTACGGATACTCTCGGGTCGTTCTCCCAACGAGGGTGAAATGGATGATCGATTCGTTGTTTAAAAGTTACGGTGGTTTGAATGAATAAAGGGAATTTGGGTTTTTGGTTCTTAAAGAAAACGTAAATTAGAAAGCAAATAAAAAGCATATAAAACAAGAAAGCTAAACACAAATAAGCTAAATTACGCAAATTTAACTAAAAACGTTTTAAGTTTGTAGGTTTTAGATTAAAATGATAATAGTTAAAGCAAAAACAATAATAAAACTAGTAGAAAGTAAATAAACTAAAGTTAACGATAAATGATAACAACTAAAATAACGAACTAAATTATGCTAAGCTAATAAGAAATATATGATGAAAAGATATACTTGTTAAGCAAATTATCAAGATCCTTAAGTGTGGTTTATTATTTCAATTAAGTCCTTTATTGATGAATTAATATCTTTTACAAATAATTATTTTCTCACAACAATTTTTCATAAAGAGATATCAATATCTAGATTAAAACCCAATTATTTTCACGGCTTTTGCCCGCTTAAACAACCAAATTTTCAATCTAAGTAACTTAAAATTACTAACCAATAGATTTTCTAACTTTTATAAAACCACACTTAATTCACGGAATAATCTACTCAACGAGTATATAAAAAGTCTACTCACTAAGCATAGCAAACCAACACATAACAATTAATTCAATAAAAATAAGCATAACTATTATATTAAAATTTATAACTACTAAAGATTTAAAAAGTAAAGAAAATAGAACCCGGATGATGAAACGAGAGGAATAAAACCACCCGATCTTATAAGCACAAATTAATACAAAAGTTTACAACTTTATTAATCTTATCCACTAATTAGTAAGTAAAGTTTAAAACTTTATTCACCAACAAGCTTAAAAATTACTAAAGCTTCAAACTTTATGTATTAAAAATGCTCAAAGACCCTTAAGCTCCGGCCTTAGCGATAGATTGGGATTACTCAAACAAAATCAAAACTTTAAGGGTTAGCACAATTATATAAATATAAACTTTTATAATAAAAAGCTAAAATAAAAGATAAAGTAATCTTAATAAATCAAATCTTAACCACCAAACTCTCTCAAGGAGATATGTTTCCACAAAAATTAATTTGGTTATTAAGGTTAAGATTTAAAATATAAGATTTTTTATTATTATTATTATTATTTTAAACAAGAAAAGAGAAAATATTAATTAACTAAAACAATTAGGAAATTTAAAATAAAATAGTGAACTACAAAAAATTAACTTTTATTTTCAAAATAAAAAAAACTAATTAAAAACAAAAGAAAATAATTTCGGATTTTTTTGTTTTGTTTTTGTTTTTGTTTTTGTTTTTAATAAAGGAAAGGAAATAAATCAAGGAAAAATATTAAATGAACTCCGAAAATTCCAAATATTTTTTAGAAACATAATAAAAGTGATATAAACTCACAGAAAAAATTTTATAATTTTCGGAATTAAATAAGTATTTTTTTTTTTATTTTAATGTTTAAAATAGCAAATAAATCAAAATAAATAGTAAACTAGTTTTAAAAAATATGAAAAATTCACACTATCTTAAGAAACTATGAAAAGCTACCAGAAAATATAAAAATATTTTTTTGACGTTTTTTTCTATTTTTTTTAAATGAAATTCGAAACAGTTTTTTAGAGAAAAAGGACAGAAAAGCTTTTTGATTTTTTAAAAATACTAAAACACATTTGAGAAAATTACGAACATTTTATGACGAAAATAAAATATATTTTTGGATTTTTTTTTAAAAAGAAAAGATTTTTAGAGACTTTTTACTATTTTTAAGCTAAATAAAACAATAAAAAAAATAAACTTTAATAAAAATAAACAATAAAAAACTAAACTTTTATAAAAATATAAATATGATATGTTGAGCGTGTGCATGAAGCATATAAAATACACTCACACAATCTTACTATAACTCAACTCTTCATGAAAAATTTTTAGAAAAAGCTTTATAAAAAAAAAATAAAATAAAATAAAAAAGATTAAGAGATGAGAAAATAAAAGAGATGCAAAGATAATAAATAAGATTAACTAACTTGCAATAAATAAATCCAACTTTTATAAAACTACATAAGCATAAAAAAAATACAAGAGTTTTGGTTAGAAAATGAATAAAAAAGATGATAAAATGAGGTGAGGAGATGGGTTTTTATAGATCCACTAGTTACACTTTGACCCCTAATAATTTTTTATAATGACCCCTAAACTATTTAGATCTTGGCATAAAAATCCTCTAATAAAACTTGGTCCCCAAGTTTAATATTTGAAGTGTTGTAGCAGACTGTTTTTTTTTTGTTGCATTGGGTCTTGGCTTGGCTTCTTGGACTCTCGCTTAATTGGGCTGCTTGTATTAATTTCGCTGGGCTTGGTCTTTTTGTACTTGGGCTTCGAATGAATGGGCTTCGCTTGGAATTACACTTGGGCCTCGTGGTATTGGATCTGCGCACTTGTGATGTTAAAAAAAAAAATACCAACAATTTGTCATTAGTGGGATTTGAACCCAAGACCTCTTGCTTAACAAACATGTCCCCAACCACTAGACTAATACTCCTTTTTGTGTTAAATATTGCATTTAATTTTCCTTTAGCCTCATTTTTTCTGCTAATTCTTTTTTCCTTCATTTTAAGCATCTTAATTAATTGCAATCTTCGTTCGGGCTTCGTTTAGTCTTTAAAATTTTCTTTTCTTGCCTCGATGCTCCAAATAAAATTATCATTGGTCCGTAACTCCGTGCTCTCCTTCCATTCTCG
The DNA here is from genome assembly GCA_910596185.1 of Chrysanthemum makinoi. Classification (NCBI taxonomy): domain Eukaryota; kingdom Viridiplantae; phylum Streptophyta; class Magnoliopsida; order Asterales; family Asteraceae; genus Chrysanthemum; species Chrysanthemum makinoi. Next base: position 20,059,676 of record OU343222.1, read on the forward strand.
TGCTCGTTTTTGTCCATTTTGTTTTCTTTTTGTCCATTTTGCAATATCAATTCGCACATTCATAAACACAAAACACAAATATTTATGGCTTTAAGGGTTAGTTTTTGGTCTTTTGGTCCGGTTTGATAAGAAAAAGGTATATGTTTTCACATATACCAAAATACCCCAGACGAGAAGATTGCCGTGTCCTCACGCAATGTCATCAACTCACGCTTCTAAAACCAAGGATTTCAACCTCTTTCTACTAAATCTATGAAAAGTAGCAAAGATTTCTCATAAAAGATTAAGAAACCCTTAATTCTAAAAACGCCCCGTTTACCTTTTATATTCATATATAGATATAACGATTAAGCACTTATTATGAGTGACGGTTTGTTGAACTTTCATGTCGATCAATAACTCCAACATTTTTCAAAAGACATTTTAGGATCACAGAGTAGGAAACACAACCCAGCGTGAAGTTACCATACGGATAGAATACATCGTCCCTGATTTTTCACAAGTCCCCAAACTAAGCGTAAAATCGAAATCATTGTTAAATATGACTCTAGATGCTAACACTACCTTTGGAAGTTACTTGTGTTGCTCTCATTTTCCTATTTTTCCTCTATTTATTTTATTTTTGGTGAGAAATGAATTTCTTCATGTTTCTCGTTTCGATAATTTTTATTCGATAAAGATACAAAGCTAAGTCGCTAATTAGTTATCCATCTTCTCTCAAGAACCATTGTCTCACAAATGAGGTCCACATCAAGGAATTTTTATTCACTTATATTTTTACTTTTCCTTTTTTTTTTTTTTCATATGCTTTTACTTATATGAGCTATGAACTACGGAGCTTCACTCTGTAATTCCAAGACCTTGCACTTTTCGAATAAAGGATCCAAGGGTACTCGGAGAGTTCCAAGACTCTAGGCTTCATGAAATGAGGCTCCTAGTGGGTTAGACCAAGAACCTCACCAATCCTTTAGAGGTCCAAGTCAAGCATAAGAGGGTAGCCAAGACCTAAACGCTTACTTTTGAAATAAGGATCCAAGGGTCCATTCATCGCAACTCATAACTTTATTTATTACTTATTACGAGTTTATTACGGATCCTTGATGTGTACCCAATTTTTAAAACAAAGATTCTTTTAAAAAGATAAAAAACTAACTATCGCCAAAAACTCAACATCTCTAATTATTTATTCACATATATGGGGTGAAACAATCTTGTGGGAACAAAAAGCCATACGTACCTTCGATGGGCCTACAAGAGAACCATCTACTCCACGCTTAGCATCTAAACTCATAAGTAACTCTAGCATTTCTCGATCTCCGCAAATTTAAAATCCCAAATAATGAGATCCATGGATGCTTAGCCGATAATTAGATTATCTATGGTTAAGGGAACAAGCTAGGGCTCAACACCATGGCGTCAAGTCAATTCCATTCCTACCCTCACAACCGAAAGTCAACAAGGTGTCAAAACATATACATTAATTTAGCAAATGCTTCGTCTAATGAAATTAAGTCATGCATATTTAAAGTCACTCAGGGAAACTTGCAAATTCTTGCTCTTGTGAGCTAGAATTGCATTTTATAGCTAAATGTCTAAGAGACTAGCAAACTTTTCAATCAAAAAGACTTAACAAAAGCTTCAAAATTTTTAAATTTTTCACAATTTTTGCACAATTTTTAACTTTTTAAGGAAAAACGGGGTTGCAAGAGTACACGGCAAAGTGCTAGGCAAAAATCTAATCTAAAGATTACCCACCCCAGACTAAAACGAAACATTGTCCTCAATGTTTAAAGGTAAGGGTTCGCAACGCAAATCTAAAGCCATTGATTAGGTATGCTAATAGATAAACGATAATCGAAAAAGATTTTGGATATCGGATTTCCATAAGAGCGTCGAAACATGAAACTCGAGTGGAGAAAAGACAAACTTAAAGCACGAGAGTTTTCATATCGGGAAAATCCTAGACAAAACATCACATCACGAAACACGAGAAATGGAAGAGGCGAACCTCCTCACGTCACTTATTAGAAAACATAAATAAGATAAAAGGATAAGCATGGGGTGCCTCCCACGAAGCGCTACTGTTTTTGTTCACCGAGTCGCTAGCCTGACTCGTCCCCAAATTCATTTGTCCTTGGGGAAACAAGCGGAAGGGATACCCGGATCAAAGATGGTATCCTCACTCCGGAGGGAAAGAGAATGGGTGGGTTGGGAGGGAAAGAAAATATCGGGCTCAAGCACAAATGGTATATCATGAAATAATGATCCATCATCCGGCGGTTTTGCGGGTGGACGAAAGGATGATGGATCCAAATGAGAAAACTCCAAAGAGGATGGGAGCTCATGGTAAGGTATCAGATGTGAAAGCTCAATACTGAAGGCATCCATCGGAGGATCCTTATCACGAACAACTGTTTTAACATGAAGCTTATCAATGAATATCCCGGGTTTAAAAATCTTGTCTTCACATGTCGGCTCAACGGGATACGTGATGGTGGACTCATCAGAGAGAGGATAGTCAAGAAAACCATCAAGAACAACCATATCCCCCTCGGGATCATGCACGACATCCTCAATACCCGGTGGTATCAAGTCATCAAGAGCAAGAAATGAGTCGGCATCCTCAATGATTGGGTCATTTGTCGGAATATCAGAAATATCGTTCGAAACTTTGCTCACATCAACATCAAAGTAGAACTGCTCAAGAATCAGAGGATAAACATCGGTAGTGGGACTGCCATTAATCTCTTCATCAAATCGGAAAGTCTCAAGCTCGGGAGAGAAATCACTATCTTTAACGGAGATATGATGCGAACTCGAATTATCGTTAAGGGCTTCAATCTTAGAAATGAGAAGATTAACATTCAACAATGTTTCACGTAATGCTTCATCCTCGATCGAGTATCATCGGGCCTCGAGAGGTAACTCGTCGACGAAATCGATGTCTCCATAAGAATCATTATCGAATCGAGAACATCTCAACATGATCGTTCAATTATCAGAGAAGGCTCATCACAAATATCATCAACAACCTCGGACTCTCTTGGGATTGGGATAAGGATCTCAACATTAGACGATTCCGTTTCTGGAATGGTACTAAGATGATTATCCCCCATTATGAAAGAGTCAATGGGTTCAACAATGTTTGAAGAAATAGAATCATCGACCTCTTCCAAAACGACGTTACTTCTCTCAACCGGCGTGAGTGAAAGGGAAGGGTCAGAAATGAAAGGCTCGAAACGGAGTGGGATTGCCACTCGGAGGAGTATAATCGTCATCAGAATCAGAATCCTAAACGAAAGGTCTCCGGTAACTAATTTTATCGGCTTGCTCTTCAGCGAGTAATTCACCATAAGTTTTATGAGGAGGATCTTCTTTTCCGTGGGTAATTTTATCAAGAAGATTCTTAAGATCAATCATTGCTTCCAAAAATTTTGGATTAGACATTAGCGAAGGTTGTGGTTGAACTTCTTGGTATTGTGGAGGTGGGTCATAAGAATAGTCGTAATTGTTACAAGGAACTTGCTCGTAAACAATCGGATTCTGCATCTAACAATCGAAATTAACGTCAGGACCTCCACAATACTCACAACTGAGACGATTGTTGTGACGAATAAGGGTAAGGTTCATAACCAAAGGTCGAATTGTTAAATTGAGCTTGACATTGAAAACCTTGGTGAGGACCACCACAATACTCACAAGAGTATGTCTCCCGCTCATGATATGCAGAGGTTGGTTAGGGAAATTGGTTGTCTCATTGTAAGGATTGTGATGATACTCTTCCGAATTTCCATTGCTACAACCGGGACAATTCCCACCATATTCGGGTCCTCCGCACCATATGCACAAGAGTTGATAAATTGAAGAATTATCCGGATAAGAGTTCGCAATTTCCACCATTTCCGTGATAGGCTCGGATTCTAGAACGCGGAATCACCTGGCTCGAAAACATATTCCATTTCCCTCATCGGAGAAGGAGTAGGAATCGAAGGTTCTTCAATCAAAATTTTCCACCATGCTATTATATCGTCATCATTATGAAGAGTACCCTTTTGTTCTAGTCGTGCATAAAGACGGGCGAGATCTGGATTTGGATTGATAAAATTCTGGCATACATTACAAAATCCATTTCACAATTATTACCGCACGATGCAAATACATCTCAAACATCGATATTGATTCTCTGCCATCGGATTTTTACAATGAAAGCAATGTCGGGACGGTTTTGTTTCATGAACGATGGGTTCATGAGGACATCCACATCGAGCACATTTAAGAGATGCCATAAGAATTATACTTTTAGAAGAATAAGAGATAGAATTATCGGATTAGAAGAGAAAGAAGATAGAATTAAACGGTTCAAGAGGGTAAAGAGATAAAGAATTGACGGTTTAGAGGATAAAGACGATTATTTTTGGGTTTTTATAAAATCAAACATAAAAGGAAAACAAATTTTGAAAAGGAAAATATTTTTGGGTTTTTTAAACACTTTAGGAAAAGTGTTTATGATTATTTTATTTTTGTATTTTTATAATTTATGAAAAGTATTTACAAAAGCGAGGGAACTCCACGGAGGAGGGTCTTCAAACACCAAACTTCAAACTCCGAAACGAAAAATCGCTAACACACCTCCCCGGCAGTGGCGCCATTTTTGATTTGTCGTTTTTAGTACATAAATTTTTACCGGAAGTACGGATACTCTCGGGTCGTTCTCCCAACGAGGGTGAAATGGATGATCGATTCGTTGTTTAAAAGTTACGGTGGTTTGAATGAATAAAGGGAATTTGGGTTTTTGGTTCTTAAAGAAAACGTAAATTAGAAAGCAAATAAAAAGCATATAAAACAAGAAAGCTAAACACAAATAAGCTAAATTACGCAAATTTAACTAAAAACGTTTAAGTTTGTAGGTTTTAGATTAAAATGATAATAGTTAAAGCAAAAACAATAATAAAACTAGTAGAAAGTAAATAAACTAAAGTTAACGATAAATGATAACAACTAAAATAACGAACTAAATTATGCTAAGCAAGCGAATAAGAAATATATGATGAAAAGATATACTTGTTAAGCAAATTATCAAGATCCTTAAGTGTGGTTTATTATTTCAATTAAGTCCTTTATTGATGAATTAATATCTTTTACAAATAATTATTTTCTCACAACAATTTTTCATAAAGAGATATCAATATCTAGATTAAAACCCAATTATTTTCACGGCTTTTGCCCGCTTAAACAACCAAAATTTCAATCTAAGTAACTTAAAATTACTAACTAATAGATTTTCTAACTTTTATAAAACCACACTTAATTCACGGAATAATCTACTCAACAAGTATATAAAAAGCCTACTCACTAAGCATAGCAAACCAACACATAACAATTAATTCAATAAAAATAAGCATAACTATTATATTAAAATTTATAACTACTAAAGATTTAAAAAGTAAAGAAAATAGAACCTGGATGATGAAACGAGAGGAATAAAACCACCCGATCTTATAAGCATAAATTAATACAAAAGTTTACAACTTTATTAATCTTATCCACTAATTAGTAAGTAAAGTTTAAAACTATATTCACCAACAAGCTTAAAAATTACTAAAGCTTCAAACTTTATGTATTAAAAATGCTTAAAGACCCTTAAGCTCCGGTCTTAGCGGTAGATTGGGATTACTCAAACAAAATCAAAACTTTAAGGGTTAGCACAATTATATAATGAGGAGAGTTTTTTTACATACCAAACTTTTCTCACATACCAAGGGACTCATCTCCACCATCCATCTAAAAAGAAAATCAATGGATGAGATTTAAAAGCATTTTATTATTTCACCCATTTTTTATAATTTAAATATCTCTTAAACCATTTATCATTAAGCGAAAATAATTACACCATCGCGACGAGCATTTAATTATCTTTCTATGACGGGCACTTTGATATACTTTCGAAAAAAGAAAAAAATTCATTTTTTCACGTTTTCATCTTTTTTTCGTTTATTTAACGTTATGAAATTTGTAAGAAAAAATCATATATGATAAAACACTAAATTGAATATCACATGTGATATTAGTGTTAAATCATATATGATATGTAATATCACATGTGATATCATATGTGAATTTACACTAATATCACATATGATATTACATATCATATATGATTTTACACTAATATCAAATTAGTGTTATATCATATATGATTTTTCAATGCAAATTTCAATAACGTAAAAAAAACGAAAAAAACTTAAAAAAAAAACGTGAAAAATACGAAATTTTTTTTTTTGTCGAAAGTATATCAAAGTGCCTATCTATAGAAAGATAATTAAATGCTCGTCACAATGATATTTTTTTTTTCCGCTTAACGATTAACGGTTTAAAAGTTATTAATATTTGAAAAAAAAATGATGAAAGTTGGTTTTTATTTTGTTGGGATTAATCTCATCCATTAGATCAAATAAAAATGGAGGGAGTAGATTGATCCCTTGGTATGTAAATAATCTTTTGTCCTCAAATGATCTTATATCATTATATAAATATAAACTTTTATAATAAAAAGCTAAAATAAAAGATAAAGTAATCTTAATAAATCAAATCTTAACCACCAAACACTCTCAAGGAGATATGTTTCCACAAAAACTAATTTGGTTATTAAGGTTAAGATTTAAAATATAAGATTTTTTATTATTATTTTTTTTAAACAAGAAAAGAGAAAATATTAATTAACCAAAACAATTAGGAAATTTAAAATAAAATAGTGAACTACAAAAAATTAACTTTTATTTTCAAAATAAAAAAAACTAATTAAAAACAAAAGAAAATAATTTCGGATTTTTTTTTTGTTTTTGTTTTTGTTTTTGTTTTTAATAAAGGAAAGGAAATAAATCAAGGAAAAATATTAAATGAACTCCAAAAATTCCAAATATTTTTTAGAAACATAATAAAAGTGATATAAACTCACAGAAAATTTTTTTGAATTTTCGGAATTAAATAAGTATTTTTTTTCGATTTTAATGTTTAAAATAGCAAATAAATCAAAATAAATAGTAAAATAGTTTAAAAAAATATGAAAAATTCACACTATCTTAAGAAACTATGAAAAGCTACCAGAAAATATAAAAATATTTTTTTGACGTTTTTTTCTATTTTTTTTAAATGAAATTCGAAACAGTTTTTTAGAGAAAAAGGACAGAAACAGTTTTTTGATTTTTTAAAAATACTAAAACAGCTCAGAAAATTACAAACATTTTATGACGAAAATAAAATATATTTTTGGATTTTTTGTAAAAAAGACAAGATTTTTAGAGACTTTTTACTATTTTTAAGCTAAATAAAACAATAAAAAAAATAAACTTTAATAAAAATAAACAATAAAAAACTAAACTTTTATAAAAGTATAAATATGATATGTTGGCGTGACGAAAGCGTATAAAATACACTCACACAATCTTACTATAACTCAACTCTTCATGGAATATTTTTATAAAAAGCTTTATAAAAATAAAATGAAATAAAAAAGATTAAGAGATTAGAAAATAAAAGAGATGCAAAGATAATAAATAAGATTAACTAACTTGCAATAAATAAATCCAACTTTTATAAAACTACATAAGCATAAAAAAATACAAGAGTTTTGGTAAGAAAATGAATAAAAAAGATGATAAAATGAGGTGAGGAGGTGAGTTTTTATAGACCCACTAGTTACACTTTGGCCCCTAATAATTTTTTATAATGGCCCCTAAACTATTTAGATCTTGGCATAAAAATCCCCTAATAAAACTTGGTCCCCAAGTTTAATATTTGAAGTGTTGTAGCAGATTCTGTTTTTTTTTTTGTTGCATTGGGTCTTGGCTTGGCTTCTTGGACTCTCGCTTGATTGAAAGCAGCTGGGCTGCTTGTATTAATTTCGCTGGGCTTGGTCTTTTTGTACTTGGGCTTCGAATGAATGGGCTTCGCTTGGAATTACACTTGGGCCTCGTGGTATATGATCTGCGCACTTGTGATGTAAAAAAAAAAATACCAACAATTTGTAATTAGTGGGATTTGAACCCAAGACCTCTTGCTTAACAAACATGTCCCAACCACTAGACTAATACTCCTTTTTGTGTTAAATATTGCATTTAATTTTCCTTTAGCCTCCTTTTTTCTGCTAATTCTTTTTTCCTTCATTTTAAGCATCTTAATTAATTGCAATCTTCGTTCGGGCTTCGTTTAGTCTTTAAAATTTTCTTTTCTTGCCTCGATGCTCCAAATAAAATTATCATTGGTCCCGTAACTTCGTGCTCCTTCCATTCTCGTGCTCGTTTTTGCCCATTTTGTCTTCTTTTTGTCCATTTTGCAATATCCATTACCTGCACATACATAAACACAAAAACACAAATATTTATGGCTTTAAGGGTTAGTTTTTGGTCTTTTTGGTCCGGTTTTGATAAAGAAAAATTTATATGTTTTCACATATACCAAGAGGTTTTGGTGTTTGACTGGTTTTTAAGAATGTTTTAAGAGTTCATCCAGTTCCTCTTGAGTCAAACACCGCATACCAATCCGGTGGACCAACTCATTAAACCTAGCGGGAGGCAAGGCTTTGGTGAGTAGATCTGCCAATTGGTATTCTGTACCCACAAAATATAATTCAACGGTACCACTGCATTCCACGTGGTCTTGATGAAGTGATATCAAAGATCGATGTGCTTTGATTTGAATCTTGAGTTGCGAGATCGCAATAACACTCCGATTGTCGCAGTACATCGGGATTCTGTCAAATACGTAACCATAGTCTTTGAGTTGTGTTCTCATCCAGATGACTTGAGTACAACATGCCGATATGGCTACATATTCTGCTTTGGTTGAGGACAGCAATGTACAGTCCTGCTTCTTCGATTGCCAAGATACCAATTTGTCACCAAGAAATTGTAGTGCTCCTGAAGTACTTTTCCGAGAGTCTAAGCATCCTGCGTGATCAAAGATAAACGACAAAGACAATATCAGGTCTGGCTGTACATTAGATACATGAGAGACCCAATAATACTTTGGTATTTGGTAGGGTCAACTAATTTCCCATGCAAATCGGTCCCTTCTTGGTATGTGCCATTGGTGTGGCATAAGTATCACAAGTATTCATTCGAATTTGTTCGAATTTCAAGGGCATATTTAATTTGACCTGACTCAAGAAAATACCACGGGGTGATTGATGAACTTGGTCCTAGAAAGAGAACGTAAGTTCACCCATCATGGACATTTCAAAATGTTTCTTCATTAGTTTTGCAAAAGCGATTGAGTACTTTTTATGAGTTGACCAAAAATGATGTCATCCACATAAATTTGAACAATTAAAATATGTTCCCGTGATATTGTATGAAAAGAGTTGGGTCGACCGAACCTTTGGTAAAATTATTGGTAATGAGGAAAGATGATAGCTTATCATACCATGCCCGAGGAGCTTGTTTGAGACCATCTGAGTTTTGTTCTGTAGACATGGTTGGGCGGGATCAACGAATCCTTCGGTCGGGCGACATAAACTGTTTCTTTTAGTTGACCATTCGAAGCGGTTTTGACGCCCATCCGAAAGACCGTTATGTTCATATGAGCTGCGAATGCTAGAAATATCCGAACGACCTCAAGACGAGCAACCTGAGCAAATGATTCTTCAAAGTCAATACCCTCTTCCTGTCTATAACCCTTAGCCACCGGACGTGACTTGTTTCGATAACGTTCCTTCAAAGACATCCAATTTGTTTTTCCAAATCCATTTTAGATCAATGACGTAGACCCTCGTTGGTCTTTCAACCAGTTCCCATACTTCAAGACGTTTGAATTGGTTGAGTTCTTCTTGCATGGATTCAATCCAGTTATCTTTTGTTATTACGTCCTTAATGTTTTTGGGTTCAGGTTTGACAGACGGTGAGTGCATAAATGCAATGTTCACCGTCGTGTGAAGGACGTTGTCTCGTAACGACCGGTTGATTCGGGTTGCCAATAATATTTTCCAGAGGATGGTCTTTTGTCCATCGATGTGTAGAGGGTTGATGTTGATATACATTATGCAGATTTTGAGGATTCAAATGGCTTGTAGATGATTCAGCGACATCAGTGCGGCAGTTTCATTAGCAAACGGGTTAAAGAACGCATTTGGATCAAAATCTGCGGGGGGGTACTTCATTCAGAACATCATCACGGTTCTCGTCGTTGGATGCAGATTTGTTCAACTGTTGTAGTAGAGTCAATTGGTGGTGCTTCTTCAACCGTAGTTGTTGTGGCGGTGTATCGGGTATATGAGTATTATCGAGGGTTGAGCAGGCAGAAAACAGCGGATACACACGGAGCACGTTCATCAATATCGCCATGAACAGAGGAGCAAATAGTCTTTCCATTTGTTGACGAGTAAGCTGAGGGCTTGTATCAGCTGATGATGAGGGTTGGGGAAAGTTTAAGCGGTTGTGACCGGGTTCTAAGCTGTTATACTCAGAAGCCATTGTGATTAAGTTTCAGGATCACTTCCCCCAATGACAACTGTCTTTAGCAGATTTGAAACTTTGATGAAGTCTACATTTCCTCTATCTTTTGAAGGTTTCAAGATGCAATGAAATTTGTAGATGAGCAAGATAAACCACACAAAGAAAATCGACTAATTGCGGAAGATCCGTTCGAGGGTAACATGCCGAAATCAACAAGATCTTCTCCACGTATGTAGACGCATCACACCAAACAAACCACAAAAGACGCAGAAATGATCGACTTTCCCACGAATGTTGTGGTCTTTTGGAATAATAATCACCGTGAATATGCAATAACTCGATACCAAGACCATGTGTGAGGCATCATAACATCATATTTGGGTAACTTCACACAAGATCACCCGTGAAATTGAGACGATAACACCAAAGTGAGACGTTTGAGCCACATATCGTCTTATTTCTTTCCCCTAATTGAAGAAATTCAAGAAGGCATTGGGTTTTCGCAAAGAAGCATGTAGAAGAACAAGGAAGCAATGACCACCTACACACTCTCTCCCCCTCGATGTTTTCAATGATTCAGAATCATACACCACGTATGTTGATGATGAATTGAAGATAGCGAAACCATGTATAAGGAGGACAATGAAACCATGTATGTCCAATTGATCGAACAAGTGTGAAGTCCCATAAATATCTCGTGAGAATCAAGCTGCGATAAAACATCTCTCTGTTCATTATGTTGATCATCACCGTGTGTCATTGTTGTTGGAAGCAATTTGATCTTCATTATAGAAGATTCGGTTGTTGTTGTAGTAGATTCGGGTGTATCTGAAATTAGAGTATTATCGGTTGTGCAACGGAAACATTCGATACATCACGAAACGACTTTTGGCGAATCTTTAACTAGAGGAGCAAACAATGTTTCCAATTCATGACGATTAAGTACAATGGAGGAACAGCTGATGGATCATGATATTTTTGGACGGTGAGAAGCGGGTCCTATTTGTTTTGCAGTAGGAGCCATAGCTGTTGTACTTGCATAGAAAACAGAAGGGGGCAAGAAAGAAAAACATGGATCCCCAAGTGAAACTGGGTTCCAGATGTTAGAGGCATAAAGATGTAGTGTCAATTATCTTCTTGACACCTGAACATGCTATTTTGATAAGTTCTTTTCCTACCTCAGGGATGGATGTTGTGGGTTTCACACTTTGTGTTGATGCAACTACATAGTATCTTGCCTGTAGGAATCCACCTAAGACCAATAGTGTTGAAAACTCTACCTGTTGGAATCCATCTAAGGTTATATCTAGGGGATGTTGAAACTTCTTTTGGGAAGAGTCTGCGTCCTATATTGATCCACCTATTAGGTTTTTGAAAGTTTACGTTTAGATCAACGGGTTTATTTCTAACAATTTGTTGAGTAAACTTAGGTTTTGGTTTGCTACTGCAAGCAGTGTTATGCAACACACTAGAAGGCATCACACTAGGTCGTGAACCTAAGATTCCATCCTTTTGGAGTAGTTCCCTTTTCCTATCCTTTTCTAGATCATAGTTCTTGTGCAAGTCCTTTGTATCATATGAATGTTGAATTTTGATGCTCGGTTTAGATATTGTGTTCGAACTAATCCTAGATTGGCCAGGAGCAACCACTTGTACAGGTATAACAGAAACAGGTTTAACATAAACAAGTTTAATAGAAACAGAAGCATTATTCTTAGGCCCGAAATGTGGAGTGACTGGTTTTGACAAATGATTATTCTCAACAACTTGGGAAGGAAACCGTGGTTTTGAAGATTTTGAACGTTCAGATTTAAATGCAGTTGGTTGTCTAACTACTGATTGTTTTCTGAAAGGTTGTAGAGACGATTTCCCCAAGATTGTTGGTTTTGTAAACTTAGTATCCACACTCTTGCCAGTTAATCTTCTTAGTTTGTTTTGTAAAGCAACATGTGCAAGCCCCTTTGCTTGAATTTGAGCCTTTAAATGCTCATTTTCTTTTACTAATGTATTCACACGATTACTTTGTTCATTTGAATACTGACCATTGTGTTCTGAAGAAGAAAAAGATTTGTTTTGTAATTTAAGTTCAAGAGAGATGCAATGTGCCTCTAGTTTTGAAAAATCTTTATGAAGCTGAGCAATGGTCTTTTTGAGAAGAATGATTCGGATTCAAGAGTTTGATTTGACGTTTCGTTGAATTGTGAACAAGTAAGGGCTCGACATGAGATAGTTGTGCGGACATGCGTGCAACACACTGGTCAACCTCTCCTTCATTTCTGAATTCAGGTTGTTCAGTATGTTGTGTCGCATTTGATCGAGAATATGATCAACGATGATTGTACCTCGACCATCTCGTTGTCGGTGTCATAGGTGGGTAAGATATCTTCCTCAACCATTTGATCTTCGTCACAGTTGGGCTCGGTGTCTTAGTTAAGTATGATATCTTCTCCGGATCTGCTGCTGTCATCCTGCTTTTCCAATGCTACAACCTCATTGTCCGCATTCCCGCAGTTGCAAGTAATCACAACATTCTCAACGTCCATTTGAGCATTCCTTTCATGTACATCAACTCTTTCACCTTGCACGACTGCGGGATATCGGGAATTTGATGATGTCTGACGCTTGGAATTGTTAATCATTGGGAATTTGAATGGTTTCCATCTTACGTACAATTCCACAGATGCCTTTTCAGCATCAGAATCCATTGATTTAAACACACACACTCTCTCTCTCTCCTGCAAAAGAATCAAAGAGAAAAGGTGCGAAGTCGATATAGCACACAGAAGGTCGATATAGTGAATTGCAATTTCCCTCCAAAAATAATTTTGAAAATTTTTTGACTCTCAAAATTTGAAATTCACTATAAAATTCAATTCTAAGGTTGTAAGAAAAATTTGAGTTATGACAATTTTGACGCCAAATTTTACCCGAAAAATTTAAATTTGGGCCCAAAAATTTGAATTTTTGACCAAAATTTTCACACTTAAACCAAAATTTGAATCTCACAGTTAATTTTTTTTAATAACTTGTGTTGATGGATCTTTGTAGTCGAATGAACCTTTGTTGATGAAGCATCCTTAGGCGTAGAAATCACAATAGCCAAGTAGCACTTATGCGTAAAAACACCAAAGTTACGCGTAACAGCAAGAGTTACGCGTAGGTTTAGCTTACGCGTAAGTAAGAGAAAAAACACTAAAATTATGCGTAAAACAAGAAGTTAGGCGTAGAAAACTTAGGCGTAGGATGACCTTATGCGTAAGACAAAGCTTAGGCGTAAGATAAATCTTATGCGTAGAAGTTTCTACGCGTAAGCTTATGCTTATGCGTAATTTTAGGGTTTTTAGCCCAAGTGATCTTTACACTATCACAGTGCAAAAGATATCCCAAGTCGACGTATTTTCAGGCTTATCCAAGCAAGAAAACATAGAGTAAACCACGAAACTGAAGATCTTTGTGATGATGTTTCTAAACCAGATTTTTTTGATGAAATAGCTTCAATATCACCAAAATAACACAAAAGTGTGAAACTTGATGATCCAAAGCGTCTAAAACAGTTACGCGTAGAACGAAACCCTCGTACAAAAACTAGCTTAAAAACGATGATCCACGCGTAAAGTTTGAAACTTTTTGCCAAAAACAGTTATTTTAACACCTTAAACGTTGAAAGTACAAGAATCTTGGATTAAAAAGTGTAAAAAATCAGTTTTTTAAGCGAACCAAAGTATCACGTATGCTTTACGCATAGGACCAAAACCTACTTCAAAAACAATACGATTCACCCAACTAGTAGGCGATTGATACCACTGTTAGGTTCCCATATATGCAACACAAGCATCAAGAGAAGAGATAAGATGAAGAAGAGATCGGTTGAACAATATCCAAACACACACACACGTTAATATGAAGGGTTAGGCGTAGGAGTATGAATGAGAGAATAAATTGAACAACCAACCCTCAAGTGAGGGTTATTACAAGGTATTTATAGGAGGGAAGCTAGGGCAACACTCCTAGTTCCCATCCTTTTCCTTATTGGACTAGGCCTAGGCTTATGGGCCTTCTACATAAGCCTAAGGCTAATTACTAACATAAAGGCCATATTAAGCTAACTATTACATATAAATTACTAACACTTGAATTAAGGTTTAGGAGTGATTCCAACAAAGGTCATTTTACAAAAGACTGTTTTTGAAAAACAATTTCTGAACCCTCCTATAAACCATCAGGGTCTAATCAGTCCTCAGGCTTTAGCAAATTTCAACCAAAAATCTATCAGTCTCATCAAAACTTTCAAAACGAATCTGATCAAAACAAAGCTTGATTTTGAAGCTAAGTATAGGAAAGTCAAAGCTAAGCTTGCATTGCTTGAGGCCGATCCCTCGAAACAACAAAAAGTGTTCAATCAACATGCGGGGTAAAAACAAAGGCCTTGTTCTTTGAAACCTTCGATTTGGACCGATGAAGAGCCGGTGTCATCGAGATGATGAAATGGTGCATGTCGGTGCAGTGATGGACCTCTGAGAAGAGGACAAGCTAGCTGTTGGAAAGAATCATGCCAGGAATGGAGAATAGGTCAATATCACAATGAAGAAGGTAAATAATCTACTTTCTATGGATGATGACTCGATTGGCGATCTTACATGAATTATCTTAATGTTGACCTTAAGTTAGTAGAAGAGCAAAGGCGAATATTTTTTCAAAATACAACAAGCTAAGTTTTGAATTAAACAAGTGTAGGGATGTACTGCTTCTTTTAAAACAAGCTAAGCTTGAGGCTGTCACTTTGCAAATTCAAAACACGGAACTAGTTAAAAGAAATCAGGCTTTTCAAGACAAACTCAAAAAGGTTCAAGATATTCTTAATAGTTGGACTGCTAAGAATCACAGGGTCTTTGATGTTGTGGGAGCCCCTAGTAGCAAGAAGAGAGTCTTAGGTGAAGATCATCTTCCTGACTCTCTCAAAGACTAGGGTCCTAAGCCATTTGTGTCTGGTGGCATGATTACCAGTATGTTGACTAGTCCCAAGCCTAGTGATTGGATTGAACGGGTTAATCCTGAGAGTAAGCTTCCAAACTTTGATTGGAAGAATTCTAGAGCACGAAATTCAAGCACTAAAGAGCATGCTTGGACTCCCGATGTGCCCAGTAGTCTTGAACACATCTCTGAGTCTGAAGCTGAATCTCAAGCACCACTTCCACCCCTGGAACCTCTTCAGGGTGCTGCTCCCATCTTTGAGCTTACTCTATTACAATACAATCCACACTCACCAAAAGAAAGGTCTGGACTTGGTAGAACTATCCTAAAAATACCATCAAAACCAACTCAACAAGAGTCTACCCCCACTGAAACTTCCACATCCTCTGTCCCCACTAAAGCTGACCAAATTCAGCAACTGACTGAACTCGTGAGGAAGCTAACTGACAAGATGGAATCCATAAAAAAAGTCCCTGAATCAGTCAAGGAAACTAAGTCAGCTTCCTCTAGTACCTCAAAGTCAAAAGCCACCACAAAAAACAAGCAGAAGTGTGATCTGTGCCACTATACCATCATACCACGACAACTGTTATAGAATCCTCTTTTGTATGATCTGCAAAAGGATGATCACGAACTGCTGATCACTTACAATATGTAAGTTCTCTCGATAAAAGCAAACTACACCAAAGTTGGTCATCAGTATGCTTCTACATCCAAGCCTGCTCAAAAGTTTAGAGCAAAACCTTTTCCTCCTTGCCCACACTGTGGCTTTAATGATCATCATCCTGATGATTGTCTCATGAACAAATGATTTGATATTTGCGGAAATCCAGCTCATAAGACATCTCAGCATGACAGTGTCATTCAAGCAAAGAGAAATTCCAAGCAGCCCAAAATCACTTAGTCATCCTCAGTCTCCAAATGCAAAACCTGTGGTAGCACAATGCACTCAACCACTGACCATGAGTCAATTGCCAAGAAGCATGACTGCTGTTAAGGAGTATCTGCAAAAATATGTAGAGGAACCAGGACCTAAGGTAGTATTTGGTGATAACTCATCATGTCCCACTAAAGGTTATGGTTCAGTATACTGCAATGGAATAGTTTTCTCTAGAATAGCTTAGGTCAATGGTCTCAAATACAATCTCATCAGTGTCAGTCAACTATGTGATGCTAAGTACATTGTGCAATTCAATGACAAACAAGGGACCATTTTTAATGCCAACAAAGAAGTTGTGTTGATAGCTCCTAGAAGAGATGATGTTTATGTCTTAGACATGTCAACTCTCTCTCAAAATGGAACTTGTCTCTTTGCCAAAGCCACTGAAACAATCAACTGGCTGTGGCACAAGAGACTCTCACACTTAAATTTCAAAAATATCAACAACTTGGCAAAACAAAACAAGGTTGTTAATACAAATAAGCCGTAAAAACGTTTATTTATATTTTACGATCTTCTAATGTTTTGTCGATAACAAAAGTAAAATCATTTTAACGAAACAAATAGAGTACGTAATAGTTTTCTAACACAATTAAGTTGTCACATAAAACACTAAAACAAATATTAGTGATTTTATAATTTAGATACATATGTACAACAACTAGTGTTTACATATTGGGTTAAACATATACTTAAACTAAGTATACTAAAATGGGTAAAAACTAAGTGTATGCTAAAATGGGTAAATACAAGTATATACTAAATGGGTAAAATACTAGCAAATGGTTTTGACCCATAACCCATGGTTTTATATATACCACTTAACCAAGTTCATTGTATCTAGAAAGAAAACCATGGATCAACCCATAACCCATGACCCATGACCCATAACCAAAAATACCCATGGGCAAAGAGGAGCGGACCACGGATCCCTAGCTTTGTGCTAGCCGGATCCCTTGTGGTAGGGATCCGTGGGATCCGGGGAACAGAAGAGAATTTTCTCTATAAATAGAGAGCCATTTCTTTCTCTCTACACATGGTTTTTTTCACACATACTTCCCCAAAGTATTCTAACCCTCTAACCTCAGATCTAAGTGATCTATGTAGTTTGTCTTTTGTTTTTGTGTGATCTACTAGGTTCCTCTTAAAGGAGAGATCACCACCTCTTGAAGACGTGCAAGCTCAAGTCCATGAGTTTCCATGCTTCGTCATCATCAAGACTACTAAGGTTCTCTTGTTGATAGTTCTTCCTTTCTCCATAGATGTTGGGTTGAAGGCATTAGTGAAGAATGCCGAAAGTGTCAAGATGAAAGCATTAGTGAAAGGTGCTCATCATCCGTGTCAAAGCATTATTGAAGGATGCTAAAGGTGTCAAGACGAAGGCATTAGTGAAGGGTGCCAAACGTTGTGTCAAAAGCATTAGTGAAGGATGCTAAAGGTGTCAAGACGAAGGCATTAGTGAAGGGTGCCAAGCGTTGTGTCAAAGGCATTAGTGAAGGATGCCAAAGGATCAAATCAAGTAGCATTTGGGGATAATGCTTAGGTCGTATAATCGATGAGGTGCATCGTTATACATATGTGTATTTGTTTATCTATAAGGATGGTGATATCCTTGATGGTGTTGTAACAAGGAGTAGATCTCCTTGAGATTAGGTGTTGTGTCGTGAAGGTGTAGTTCACCTAAGGTGTGAAAGAACTAAGGTGCTTAGCCTAGTACCTAATAAAGGGTAGGCGACGTTGTGATAGGATTAGTTCTCCTAAGGTGTGAAAGAACTCGGTGGTTAGCCTAGCACCGTATAAAGGGTAGGCGACGTTGTGTTAGGTGTGGTTCGCCTTGGTGTGAAAGAACTCGGTATTTAGCTTTGTACCGGAAAAAGGTTAAGCGACGTTGTGAAGGCTTCTCCGCCATAAGGAGTTGGTGTAGTGCTTACGAACTCTCGAGTAGGTGACTCGGGGAGTGGAGTAGGGCAAGGAAGGTGTCCTTGTAGCCGAACCACTATAAATAACTTGTGTTGTGGTGATGTGCTTCTTACTCTTTATATTTCATTTCACGTTTATATATCCATCTATCAACGTCCAACATAAACAATCAAATGGATTGACATAAGTCGATCTGAATATTTAAAAGGAAGTTTTAAATTGGTAAAACTATTCAACCCCCTTCTAGTTTTCCACAATTGGCATAAGAGCTTCGTTACCAAGTTTCTTAAAGTATGTTGTACTTTAAAGACTTGATACGATCCGTGTATGTTTGAAAACTACAAAGAAGGATTTTTTGTTGGTCATATTTTCTTTTAAATCATTTTGTTGGACATTGATAGATGATTCTAATCATTTTTGCTCTTAAGAAATCTTCGTGCTAGAATCTCTTCAAAGTCTTCATTCAAAGATTAATGAAGTCAACATTCAAGGAAGGATCTAAAAAGTAACTACAACCTATGTACACCAAGTACAAAGGATTACTTTAAAAGCTCATGAAGTATTTTTGGCATTATACCAAATCAAGAAGCATAGAGGTATGTTTTACTCTTCATTAGATAGGTTACATGAGTCCCATTTATTGTCATAAGTTATCTTTGCTTAACTAATCACTAACATCATTAGAAGTCTCTTTCGTCACCTTTAGTCTTTTTCAACATAGGGGATGATATTATTTTTTTTCGTCAAACTAACGCCGTCATCACATATGAACCCTCGATATGTAATTCATCGAAAATCATCATTCAAAAACAATCCTCATCAAATACCTCCATTTTTTTGGGCAAGCTAATTTATAAGCCTACTACAAAAATAATATCAAACAACTCCCTTTCGTCCACGTAGCGGATCCCTCTAGTTGTACTAGCCGGATCCCAAATACAAAGGATCCGGGGGAACCGTGGAACAGAACTCAGCTATACGCTTTCAAAAAAAATTCACCACTGATCTTTTTCCCTCTATTCACATAACACCAAAACGACTAAGCTACTGAATCCATCCTCATTAGCTTCCATACTCTCAAGTATTCCTTCCTAGAACATCATTGTAAGTAATTACATTAACTTGTTCTAATTTTCATCATCCTCATCCTAGGGTTTATGGTTTCTTAATTTTTAATCAATTAATTTAATTAGGGCTCTTTAAATTAATCATGAAAAGAGGATTTTAACAAAATCACATTGTGTTCACAACATTGTTAATACAAATCAAAACCATAAACCCATCCCAACTAACTTTACCTAATCGGAAAATTTGTATTTTAGGAACAACCATGCCCAAAGCTACTCAACAAGATAATCATGACACCGTCCACTACCTTACTCATTACTATCGTAAAAAGGGATTGACCAAAACCGACCGTAAAATTTTCAAAAGCCTTGTTAAACGACTTATCCACGAAGGTCGTGTAGTCAAGGAATGTTTCCTTGAAGATACCGACATTCGTCAAGTTTCTCGACAATCAACTTTGATTGTCTCCTTGACATAGATGAACAAATTTGTCCGGTTTTCATTTTTGAATTTTACAAAAGCTTTAGGATCATTCGAAACGTCGATGATAGCATTTCAATCACTTTCATCATCAATAAACAAAACTTCACTCTTCCTCTCAATACCTTTGCTCAAACTCTTCGCATTCCTTGTGAAGGAATTTGTATGTACTCTCAAGATTGGGCAATTAACGCTCAAAACCTTGCACTTGATCCTAAGCCTCTCTATAACACTCCTATTGATGAACCCGAAACCATCCGAGACACTATTTTCAAAATAAGAACCGACCAATCCCGTTTCGACCGAAACAAGAAGCTCATTCACCGTAATCCCTTTCAAATGGAACTTTTCGAAATGCACCCCATGTTTAGAAAATGGGAAGAAATCCTTAGGAAAATGTCATTAGCCTAGTTGGAAACAAAGATCATCCAAACGCATGTCTTGTGCAAATGATCTATTGTCTTATCCATCAAAGGCCATTTAATCTTGCCTATTACATGGTAAGGAGAATGGCTGGGGTATTTAAAGCTTCTAACATGGTACTTCCGTATGGTATGCTCCTAACACGACTTTGTAAGTATGTTGGTACATTGCAACCATCTCCTATCAACGATGATCATTATCTTTCCGACCACGTCATGGTACCTCTTACCAAACGACCCTCTAAACGGTTCATGGTCAATAGAGAGCAACCGGAAGCTCTCTCGGACTCCTCGGCAGATGAAGAAGAAGATGTCGACCCCGTAGCCAATATCAAATTGGAATTCCTTGAATACCACAAACAACTTCCGACCATTCCAAACGAGACCGCGGAATTTAAGCAATTGAGGGGCATGATTCAAAACCTCGCATACAACCTCACTAAGTCGTCAAAAAGGAAAAGAAAGGATTGACGAAAGAGACAATAGGATTGTGCTTGTTTTCTTTATCTTATGTTTAAATGATTACATTTCAGCTCTTTCGGTTTATGAATACTTGGATATTGTCTTTAACTAAGTGTTTGTGATAAACATGCTTGTTTCTACTGTTTATCTGTGGATTTACTAGTGTGTATAAACTGCGCATCATTTACGTGTAGGTTACTGTGTTGGTTACGATCTGCAGATGCCGGATCCCTAGGATTAGCCTAGCGGATCCCTCCCTTGAGGGAACCGTGGGATCCGTGACATCAGATCGACAATACAGCATTTAATACATCAAAAGCTGCTTTCTAGATAACATCACATTAGCTTAGCATATGATTTTAGAACCCAACTAAGTCCACTTCTAGGATGAGAAAGGCTTAGACTCACTAAAGGCTTACTTAAGATCTTAGTCTTAATTTATCAACACATCTAAACTCACCATATTTTCGCTTCGACTACTCACAAACTATTTCTCACCTCTCAAAACACTTAAGAAGATAAGCTAAGCAATTTTAGGAAATTGCTTCTAGTCATTTATATCTCAAAGATAAGACAAAAATTAGTTTTTCAATTTTTGTAGTTTTTAAGAATTTTTCTTAATATCACCTCAAGCCTAAATCTAATCACTAGGATCATTTTTTATGACTTGACACCTTCATAACTCTTAATGTTATCCTTAGACAACCATTTGTAGTCATCTTGTCCCATCCCCCTTCCATAAAAAGCAATCATTTGCTACAACACTTATTACCTCTAATCATTCAAGTACCCTTTCATCCTAAACACTTAGGAGAGCTGAAACACTCAAATTAAGATAGGCTTGAGAAACCTCATTTTAAATCTGTCATAACTGGCGAGAGCCGGATCCCTAGGATTAGACTAGCTGGATCCCTCCAAGGAGGGAACCGTGGGATCCGGGTGACAGTCTATGACAAACATTGTTAAAACAATCATTTCTACTCATTTTCCTAACACAAACACTCCATCTTAAATGAGTTCCTAGATCAGTGAAACTCTGAATCTCAACCTTGCGCATGTTGATCATCACACTACCAAGGACATTAGTGGATTAAGTCTTAAATGCAAATTGCCAAGATCTTTCCTTTATAAGCCATAGAACACTTTAGTCATCAAACACCATTACTTATAGTTAAGACTTCCAACAGCTAGAGACTTCAAACTGAGTCAAAAACCTTGAAATCCATTAATAATAATGATTTCATCTAAGCCCTGTCTGTTCGCCGAATCCCTGGTTCTTAACCAAAGGATCCCTGCGAGAGGATCCGCGGGATCCGTAAGTACAGGAAGCAAAAATCAGCTTCCATATTCAAAACACCTCTTGGTTTTCTAAACCACCTTTAGAATTCATTAATTATCCTCCTAGAACTGATCAAAACCCCAAGAGCATGCCTATTCCTCTAAGTGGTCAATAATTTAATTTTTCTCATTCAAATCATCCTTCAATAAACCAAATAATCTTAGGATTAAAACCATCACTCTCAATCACATCCAAGAAGTTCTTACGTGTACCATCATCACCATGACTAAAGCCCCTAGTGCTAACTCATCCACTCAAAGACCACCCAAGAAGATCACTAGAATTACACAAGAAGTTTCCTCACCGGATCATCTTCGGTTAAGTCCACCAATGGTAGGATCTCTCCCACACCAAGGAAACCATTTAAGAAGAAGAGTGTTCTCACTAGGAGTTCATCACCTAATCCTACTAAACCAAACACACAACCAACATCATTAGTGCTTAGAACCACCTCACAACCATTTGAAGATCCTCAACCCACTTCACTTGAATTTTCACTTCAAGAAAATCAAAACCATGACAAGGATTGTGATCATTGTAAACATAGGGAAAGAATGATACATGAACTAGATAAATTGATACATGAACTACAAGCTCAAAATGCTGAGGAAAACTCTTCTCATCATTAAAAATCATTAAGCTTTTCGTCGAATCTTAAGTTTGGGGTAATTCATTAGCATTAGTAGCACTTGTTTGGCTAGTTCATTCTCTTAGTTTTAGAGATTTGGTGGTGTATCTCTTGTTTTATTGAATGAATACTTATATGCTATGATTATTTTGTGTTGTGCTTGATATATTGTACATATATCTCATTCTCTCAAAATAGCATTCCTTGACATTTCTTCACTGCTGAAGATACTGTCAACAGATAGCCGGATCCCTTCGAGATAACTAGACGGATCCCTTCTTAAAGGGAACCATGTGATCCGTGGTACAGGAGCACAAATTTATACTAACTTGAGTCTTTTTTGCAGAAAATTATGCACTATACTCTTGTTTTTCTAATCTTTGTTTTGTAGTTATTTAAAATACACATGAAGATATTGACACCATAAAGCTAGGGGAGCTTTGTGTCAAACGACATTGCAAAATCATTTGCAACTTAATTCAATTTTGGATTAACACTTCATGACACCCCATTGCAACATTGCAATATTCAAGGGGAGCACATTCTCGTCACTTAGACGAACCATTTGCAAAGTTAGTTGCAAACACAATTAGTTTATTTTACGTTATGTCCTTGACGCCCTTACATAGGGATGGACTCGTCAAGGGGGAGTTAAAACGAGTACCATTCCGTCACTTGATCTCTTTTACATTTTACATTTTTTTCTTATAAGAATTGTGTTAGTTTCTTTTAACACTTTTTGTTTCGACAAAAAGGGGGAGAAGAAAGTAAAACTACAAATTCAAACTTTTACAATTTTAGCTTTTCCTTAAAATAATTTTATGTTTTGTCATCAACAAAAAGGGGGAGATTGTTAATACAAATAAGCGTAAAAACGTTTATTTATATTTTACGATCTTCTAATGTTTTGTCGATAACAAAAGTAAAATCATTTTAACGAAACAAATAGAGTACGTAAATAGTTTGAGTTAATAGTTTTCTAACACAATTAAGTTGTCACATAAAACACTAAAACAAGTATAAGTGATTTTATGATTTAGATACATATGTACAACAACTAGTGTTTACATATTGGGTTAAACATATACTTAAACTAAGTATACTAAAATGGGTAAAAACTAAGTGTATGCTAAAATGGGTAAATACAAGTATATACTAAATGGGTAAAATACTAGCAAATGGTTTTGACCCATAACCCATGGTTTTATATATACCACTTAACCAAGTTCATTGTATCTAGAAAGAAAACCATGGATCAACCCATAACCCATGACCCATAACCAAAAATACCCATGGGCAAAGAGGAGCGGACCACGGATCCCTAGCTTTGTGCTATCCGGATCCCTTGTGGTAGGGATCCGTGGGATTCGGGGAACAGAAGAGAATTTTCTCTATAAATAGAGAGCCATTTCTTTCTCTCTACACATGGTTTTCACACATACTTCCCCAAAGTATTCTAACCCTCTAACCTCAGATCTAAGTGATCTATGTAGTTTGTCTTTTGTTTTTGTGTGATCTACTAGGTTCCTCTTAAAGGAGAGATCACCACCTCTTGAAGACGTGCAAGCTCAAGTCCATGAGTTGCCATGCTTCGTCATCATCAAGACTACTAAGGTTCTCTTGCTGATAGTTCTTCCTTTCTCCATAGATGTTGGGTTGAAGGCATTAGTGAAGAATGCCGAAAGTGTCAAGATGAAAGCATTAGTGAAAGGTGCTCATCATCCGTGTCAAAGCATTATTGAAGGATGCTAAAGGTGTCAAGACGAAGGCATTATTGAAGGGTGCCAAGCGTTGTGTCAAAAGCATTAGTGAAGGATGCTAAAGGTGTCAAGACGAAGGCATTAGTGAAGGGTGCCAAGCGTTGTGTCAAAGGCATTAGTGAAGGATGCCAAAGGATCAAATCAAGTAGCATTTGGGGAGAATGATTAGGTCGTATAATCGATGAGGTGCATCGTTATACATATGTGTATTTGTTTATCTACAAGGATGGTGATAACCTTGATGGTGTTGTAACAAGGAGTAGATCTCCTTGAGATTAGGTGTTATGTCGTGAAGGTGTAGTTCACCTAAGGTGTGAAAGAACTAAGGTGCTTAGCCTAGTACCTAATAAAGGGTAGGCGACGTTGTGATAGGATTAGTTCTCCTAAGGTGTGAAAGAACTCGGTGGTTAGCCTAGCACGGTATAAAGGGTAGGCGACGTTGTGTTAGGTGTGGTTCGCCTTGGTGTGAAAGAACTCGGTATTTAGCTTTGTACCGGAAAAAGGTTAAGCGGCGTTGTGAAGGCTTCTCCGCCACAAGGAGTTGGTGTAGTGCTTACGAACTCTCGAGTAGGTGACTCGGGGAGTGGAGTAGGGCAAAGAAGGTGTCCTTGTAGGCGAACCACTATAAATAACTTGTGTTGTGGTGATGTGCTTCTTACTCTTTATATTTCATTTCACGTTTATATGTCCATCTATCAACGTCCAACATAAACAATCAAATGGATTGACATAAGTCGATCTGAATATTTAAAAGGAAGTTTTAAATTGGTAAAACTATTCAACCCCCCCTTCTAGTTTTCCATAAAGGTCCTTGGCTTACCATCACTGGTTTTTGCAAAAAAATAAACCATGCTCAGCCTGTGAGAAAGGCAAACACCAAAGAGCATCCTTCAAACACAAAACAAAATTTCTCAATCAAAAGCTGCCTTCACCTCCTGCATATGGATCTCTTTGGACCAGTCAGTCCTAGATCAATCCAGCATGAGAAGTATACTCTTGTCATTCTTGATGAGTTTTCAAGATACACTTGGGTATACTTTCTTTCTAAAAGAGTCGGAAGCGATACTATAATGTCATTCATCAGGAACATTGAAAACCAGAATGACATTACTGTAAAACAAATCAGAACTGACAATGGTACTGAGCTCAGAAACGATGAGCTTGAGAGGTTCTGTGATGAAAAAGGAATCTCCCAAAATTTTTCATCTTCTTACACCCCTGAACAAAATGGGGTAGCTGAAAGGAAAAACAGAACTCTCATTGAGGCTGCAAGAACCATGTTAAATGGTTCAGCTCTCTCAAAGCATTTGGATGAAGCAGTCAAAAAGCGACTGTTACACTAGAACAGGTCAATCATTGTCAAAAGACATAAAAAAAATCCCATATGAGATATTCAAAGGTAGACTTCTTGACATCAACTACTTTCATGTGTTTGGATGTCCTGTGTTTATTCATAACCACAAGGATCATCTAGGCAAGTTTGATGCTAAAGCTGATGATGGATACTTTCTAGGTTACTCACTGATCTCCAAAGCCTTCAGGGTATTTAACACAAGGAGACAACAAGTTAAAGAAACCTTTCATGTTACCTTTGATGAAAGTGTAGAAAGCATCAGGTTCACCAACTCCTTAGTGGAGGAAATAGGAATTGATAACTCATCAAGATATCCTCCTGATGAGTATAACACTAAAATCAATTCCTCATACCAAGCTGATGTTGACATCTCATATTATGTCTTGCCTCACAACCTGTAACAACCAACTATCAGAGAATTCATTGATAATCGGTCGGTCCGTCTTTGGGATAGGTAACAATGATCCAAATGATCAGGAACCTGTGATTCATGAAACCCAACCTGAACAGGACATCTTAACAGATGTTCCTAATGATTATGTGGCTCGTACACCTGAACTCACTCCTGAGTCTCTAGTGACCTCTTCAAGCTCAGATCCTAGACCACAAAGTAAGTGGACAAGATCTCAGGACATTGAGCTTGTAAACATCATTGGTGAACCCATTGAGGGCATGCTCACTAGAAGCATGATTTGCTAAGTTAAGCTGAAGCTTGACCAATGAATGTCTATATCTTGATTACCTATCGGATATAGAACCCAAAAGTGTCACTGAGGCTCTAAAACACCCAAGCTGGGTTCAGGCCATGCAAGAAGAAATTTAACAGTTTGACAAAAACAAGGTCATGACCTTAATCAAATGTCCTCAGGATGTCATTGTCATAGAAATGAAGTGGGTTTTCGAAACAAAGCGATGAAACGGCCTGTCATTAAAAACAAAGCGGACTTGTAGCCAAAGGTTATAGTCAACAAGAAGGCATTGACTATGATGAGACATTTGCTCCTGTTGCAAGAATGGAAGCCATCAGGATCTTCCGTGCATATGCTACTTACATGGACTTCAAAGTTTACCAAATGGATGTAAAAAGTGCATTCCTAAATGGTGAACTCAAGGAAGATGTATATGTTCAACAACCTCCAGGCTTTGAGAGTAGTGAATTCCCTGACTATGTCTGCAAGCTTGATAAAGCCCTTTATGGACTGAAACAAGCTCCCAGGGCATGGTATGAAACTCTCTCAGCCTTCTTGATTCAAAACAAGTTTTTCAGAGGAAAGATAGACAACACATTGTTTATCTATAGGACAAAACAAGATGTGATACTGGTCCAAGTATATGTTGATGACATCATCTTTGGCTCAACAAACTACACTCTTTGCAAACAGTTTGAAAAACTAATGACAAAGAAGTTTGAAATGAGCATGATGGGTGAACTCACATACTTCCTTGGTCTACAAATCAGGCAAACTGATAAAGGAATCTCCATCAGTTAAGAGAAGTACACAAGAAATCTCTTGAAGAAATATGAGATATCGGACGTGCCTCATGAAGACACCAATGGTCCCACCTAACAATCTTGGACCTGATCTCAGCGGCAAGTCAGTCAATCAAACCCATTTCGAGGGATTGTTGGCTCACCGATGTATCTAACTACTTCCGGACCGGACATACAATTCTCGGCGTCTAATAGCAAGATATCAGTCAATCCAAAAGAATCCCACCTCACGCAGCCAAAAGAATTCTCGGTACACGAAGGGAACCCCAAGCCTTGGACTCTATTATCCAAAGTGCTCAGGGTTTGATCTCAAAGGATACTCGATTCGATTATCTTGGCTGCAACATGGACGAAAAAGTACCTCGGGGTCTGTCAATTTCTTGGAAGAAAAGCTGGTTTGTTGGAGTGTTAAAAGCAAAAATCGGTGGCTATGTCTTGGTGAAGAGTATGTGGCTGCTGCAGGATTTTGTGCCAATGTTTTATGGATGAAAAGTCAACTCAGTGACTATGACATCCATTACAAAATGGCACCCATCTTCGTGACAACACCGTGCCATTGCAATCTCCAACAACCCTGTCCTTCATCAAAGAACTAAACACATTGATATCAGATATCACTTCATCAGGGACCACATAATGAAAGGATACATAGAACTCCATTTCATCCCTATGAATATCAACTGGCGATATCTTCACCAAACCCTTGGATGAACCTACCTTCGAGCGAAAGCTGAATTGGGAATGCTTAACATTGAAAGTCAGGCATCCGAAAACCAATCTCAGATAAGTTCTCGAAATGGTTCCTCCTCCCTGAACGAAACCCATAAAACAACCTCTCACTGAATGAGTAAGACTCCTTTAGGGACCTGACAGATTAATATTGAGCATTGAATGAGTAACTAAATGATCCAAGTATGAGTTACTTAAATGTCCTAGGTTGGTAACTATGCCAATTTAATATAGGAACATATGTCTCTTTGTCTTCTGTCACAATCATATCAAGGGTCCCTAAAAAACTTACCTCATCCCACTTGGCTTTAAATGCCCTCTCACATAAAATATCCGTGGATATTTTATTCTAAAAGTGCACTTTTCTTTGTACTGCAACTGTTTCCTTGAAAAACGGGATTTTACTGCGGGTAGTGGAGGGTGGCATTAAATGTGGAAATTCAAAACCTTTTCAAAAACCGACTTTACAAATCCAAAAGTATGCACAAACTACCCCTCTAAACACCCTATAAATACCCCTCATAAAACCCTTATAACACACACAAAAGATTTTTGCTAACAAAACTCTGTTAAAATCTCTTTTCAAACCCAGAAATTTTTGTGTTCTTCAAATCCTTTCTGAAAAATCTTCTTTGTAAACTTTTACAAAAGTTTTTCATCACAACTTAAGAGATTCAAAAACTTTTGATTGTTCTTTTCAAGTTATTCTTCTCAAAACCCTAAAACTTTTTTAATGGAAATGGCAAGAACACAATCTCTTCAGTTTGCTTCACAGTGGGTAGGTGATCTTAGCAATGTTGAATTTAAAACAAATAATGTCATAGGCAATTTTGAATATCCTCAAACTGTCCCAGCCTATAAGGACATTATGAAATTTTTGTATAACTGCCCACTAAAAACGGCCCTTGTTCAGTGTCCCTCAATACTATACCAAAACCTCCTCAGGGAGTTTTGGGCAACAGCTAAGGCGTTTGACCCGACACCTTCTACTGATGAGAATAACCATAGACCACTCAGGGAATACCTCATCAGGTTCAGTCTAAACGGGGGGCAACAATTCACCCTGGATTATAAAACTTTTTGCACTTCAACAGGGTTAGACTATAACAAAGGAGTTTATGTCGCCCATCCTGAACCCTCCACAGTGAAGAATGGGTTAAAATAAATCGTTTTAGATCCAAATTTTTTGGACAAGACCCCAGTCACTAAAAGTTCATTCCCCGTGGCTTGGAGGATCCTTTTCACTTTTGTGATTGAGGTCCTCGGACGGGAACCACTCTTCCATGAACAAGTTAACTCTATTTAGTTGATGATGGCATATGCTGATGAATGGGGTCGTTGTCGACATAGAGGAGATCATTTACGGTGATCTCGTAACCAAACTCTGAGAGCAAAACTAGGGACGAAATACGTTTAGTATCCTAGGTTTGTCTCTTCTGCTTTAAAGCGTTCTTGGGTTCAAATTATCCTCGGGAAGAAAAATTTGGTGCTTTACACGGCATCCTAAGCCAATCAAACTTTCAAAAGGACCCATCCCTTGTCACTAATATTGAATTGACGGCCCATATGGTTCCTGTAAACAACCAGAGGGAATCGGTGTCTCTAACCCTACTCCTATAAAGAGAAAGGGGAAGTCTCAGACTGGGACTAAGACCAAACCCAAGTCTCAGGGCCTTGAGGCTTCTGGAGCACTGGCCAAAAGGCAAAGAAGACCTAAGACTTATTTGACCCTCACTGGAGGCCAATCATCATCTACCCCGGTGACAATGAAGGACACTGATAAATCACAATCAGTGCCCTTGGTCCCAACTACTACTCCCCAAGATCCAGAGGGAAACAAACAACCCCCTGGTAGGGGAGCGCCTTCCACTTTGCCCAGTGATGACATTAGCATATCAAAGCCTTTGTCTGAGGGCACACTGAATGATCCCAAAGACTCAGAGGGAACCAAACAACCCGCTGATAGGGATATCACTTTCACTGACTCTGCTAAAGGCACTCGGAAAAACCCATTAGTGTCTCGGGGTCTAAGGGGACAAAGACTCGGAGGAAAGGAACAACCGCCGATATGGAACCCAAAACCAATCGACTCCGAGAGAAGGCAGGAAACTCCCACCAGTGTCCGAGGGGTCAACGGGGACAAAGACTGAGAGGAAATATACCACCCGATATGGAACCTATCACCACCCCCTGGTTAAGTGTTGCGATGTTGTCTGGCTTGCTATTATCGAAGATGAACTGGCGGCGGTGATGATGAAATTTTATCGGCGGGGAAGAAGTGGACGCCGAGGTTCAAACCGAACAAGAACCTCGGCCTAATCTCTGAGGAGCATCTTGAATCACCATTCGACGACAATAATGACTCCTCTTCCTCCAGCGATGAATTCCAAAGATTTGATAATGTTCTTCCACTAACCGAGAGGTAGCTTATTCAGTGGATCACCAAAGCTTCAAGGAAGCTATACTCCGGGGTCACTGAAACATTGTGGGAACAACATACTAAGGATGGTGCCAGTTATGCATATCTGAAAGCTGAGGAACAAGCTTTTGATGAAAACGTTCATGAGCACAGGGATCTGATGTATGACAATATTCCGCGATGGATGAAAATTTGGCTAAATTCTTCAGACACCTTCAGGGTGTTGGCACAAAGATCGATGAAATCCGGGAATCTGTCAAAGAATACCCAACGCTTAACGCTAAAGTGCTGGAGCCTACTGAGGCATACTTGAAACAATCCTCTAGCCTCACGAGCGATCGAACGCTAAAATCGCAAATGTTCGGGTCTTCATCTTCGATCCAGTCTCTTCAAGCTACATTGGGCTTTGTGAACACTCAGGTGGCTACTTTGGCTCAGGCATCTTCTTCCTTGGCCTGGAATCTTGGGCCCCGAATGACTGCTTTAGAAGTATCTCAGGCCAATTTGGAAGCTAAGGTCACTGGCATTCAAACAGATACTTTAGATATCAAGGCAATGATCAATGAAATTTATCAGGCCTTCAAGGGTCAAGCAGCTCAGTCCCCCTCAACACCAACACCAACTCTTGCTCTCACTGATGCTACATCAATAGTTGAGGGGGAGAATACTGCTGAAGAAGATTCCCTTTAAGATCGGCAACAGTGTGTACCTGCTCACACCACAACAGCTAAGTGCACACCTTGCTAAGGAGGAAAGGAAAAAGAAACTTCTTTGAAGAGGAAAGAAAGAGCGAGAAGCAGGTACAAGTAGTTCTTGAGGAAGCTGAAAACATTGGGATAGATGCTAAGAAGCTTGAAAAGGGTCGAGACGAGAAGTTCAAGGATGCTTTCGAGCGGCAAAAATGGTGAAATGAAAAGCGGTTGGAAGAAAAGAACAAAAGAACTGCAGCCATCGGAAAAGCAAGAATTGACCATTATAATTGGACAATGACAAGCGAAGACTCGAGAAGATCATTGATGTCAAAATCATTCCGGTCTAAACCAGCGGCAATGAACGTCTACAGGGGGGATGATAAAAGGCATTTCGAGGTTCATGATCCCCTTAAATTCACTGACTTTGGGATCACTGAACTCGATGAACTTGGTCCAATAATTGAAAAGATGCTCAGTAAAATGTATGAAAGACTGAGAGATACACCAGCACAACTGGGAATTCAGCCTGCCTTAACTGAACCACAAGGATCTCAACCTTAGTCATCACAGGGTAAAAGAAAGTGGGTTGAGTTCCAGCCTGAGATAAAAGTGCCTGGACTCGAATGCAACAGGGAACTGCCAGAAGGTGTAAAGTTCGTGAACTTTCTGGTAATTGAGAAGCCTGAAAGAGGGCTATTCCACATTGATGTCTATGTAAACCCAGCTTTCCAAAGATGAAGTGATATTGATCAGGAAGGTGTGGCTGCAATGCTAAGCTACATTCCTGTGGCCTCTCAGATCCAAACCCCAGCAAACATCAGGTTCTGCCAAGACCTGAATGCCAAGATAAGAGAGCATCATGACAAAGAAACACTCCTAAAAAAGAAACCTAAGCTTGAAGCACTGGGGATCCATCTCAACTGACATCATTTTGATTTATCTTTTTGTACTAGTGATAGGAACCATGTAATGTGATCAATAAAAGATGTATGTTTTGTTAAAATACTCAGTGTTCCTTATTGTATTCATTAGTACATTCAGTGTAAGAAGAAGCCATTTGCTCACTTACACCGATCAAACACTTAGCTATTTGTATATCCAAATAGGGGAGACTGATTGGGTTCATAAATACCCACACCCCTTAATCTAGGATTTGAATAGAAAATAGTCCAAGTGTTTAGTCCGTTAAACACTAACAGTCAGTCGAGTGCATAGTCTCGGTGAGTCATCTTTAGGATACTCGGTATGAGGAAGAAGTAGTCTCTCCACTCGGTAAGGTGGAACTTAAAGGGTGAAGCGAGTCAAGAAGAAGATAGTGGATTGGTGAGTGATGAAAATAACTCACTGAATCCCTAAGACTCCTCTCAACTACTTACGAAGACAAAGCTGAAGTAGAAGACTGAAGGATGTAACGATTTGAAGAATGAGAGGGACAAGGCGGGATAAGGTTGAATCGAGATAAGGCAAGTCCTTATCAACCAAAGTCAACTTTACGAATGGCAAAAGATCGGGCTCAGTGTCATCACTGACCTTAAGAAAGTAGTCTTGTCTCTTACCTAGAATAGTCTTTGTAAACAGAGACAAAATACATCAGTATTTTGTCTTACGTATGATGTCGATTTGTCACTTAGAAAAGAGTTAAAACTCATACATGTATAAATAGCATAAGAGATGGAGTGAAAAGATTAAGCTTGTGAATTGTAAAACACACATACACGCAAGCCATCTTTTCACTCCTCCAAATACAACTTAATCCACGAGATAGCTCGGTGGGTTCTAGAGTTGTGCTCAGACTTAGCTTGAGCTTAGAGAGGAGTCACCGAACTTTGTCATTTCAATCCCATGTACTTGTTCGCAAGTACTTGGGTAGCGTATTCTTTTGATTGATTTATAATAAAGAATATGATGTTGAAAATTACTTTGTGTGTTTTACTTATGTTAATTTCAGTCATTGTTCACTATTAAATTGTTTTAAGTACTTAATTGTTTTTAAACGATAGTGAATAGGGAACAACACTTTAAAGTCAATACATAAGATTACAAACACAAAATTATCAATTCAAATACTTAAACGGAAACTAAGATAGATAGCAAAATATTACCAATTCAAGTACATAAATTGTCAAGTACACAAACCAAAAGATTATCATAGTACTTAACGCATAAGCTAAGATACAGAGCAGGAAACATAAGATCACCTTAAAACCTCCTTTCTTTTGTTCTTTTTCTTCTATGGTCCTCCAATACTAGCAGATTTCTTCTTCTTTGATGGGCCACTTCCATCAACAACAATACTCTTATGTGACGTACATGTACCAACATCAAATGAAGAAGTAGCAGCTTTCTTCTTCTTTGTTGTTCCATTTCCATCAGCATTAGTAGAGGACCTTTTCTTAGTGTTTGATGATCATGTCCCAATTTCATTTATTTGTTGCCCTTTACATGATCTTTTGTTGTGGCCAAGGTTTTCACACTTCAAACATGTTACAGTTTTATATGCCCTTGACATTTTTCCACCACTCACCATGCTTTCCTTCTCTTCTCTTGTTTTTCTTATGTTCTTATCTGGCTGCCCACTTGTGGGTGATGGTTAGGTGGAGTGAGTATTAAAGGATTTTGGGATTTCTTCCACATTATCTTACCATTTGTACATCCAATCTCATAACACCCATTGTACTGGTATACCAACTTCAATCCCACTAAATGACATGTTGTAGTTGGTTGCTACACATGTACATAAGGGATGCATGTTAACTCCCATCTCTTACAACTACAAACCCTATTAGCTACATTCACCACACACTGATCACTATATGGTCCCTTGACCTCATATTCTCCCCTTAACTCATACTTCTTTTACAAATGGTCTTGAAGAGGTCTTATGGGAACATCTAGATTTTTCTCTACTTAGTCAATGATACCCTTAGACAAGAATTCGCAAGTGTAAGCTTGTATTTCTCTGGATTTTAGGCACTTGTGGGTATCAACATATGTTCTCACTTCCGAAGTCTCAATATTCTTAACCTTTGACACTAGTATCATGGACATTCATCTTCTTCTAGTGGTTTAGGCCTGCCTCTACCTCCTAAACGAATACCTTTCTCACTAAGCCCAACTACTTTTTTACCTTTTTGTTTTTTTAGTTTCTTTTTTTTGCTGCAGTCTAACTAGGCGGATCACCCTCACTTGTAAGACTAGAATTTTTCCAATACACTTTGCCATCACACTCAACTTATCATTCCTTATGATCTGCAACTTTCTTCTAGTTTCAATTGAGTGAAGTCTTACTCTTTCTTTCACTTCAGCAGCAGTTATAAACCTTTTGATCATGAAAGAAGAAATGCTTATGGACAATGTTATGTGCCAACTGATTTGCCTTTTGGATTTCTTTAAGCTTCTTCCTCCCTCTCTTTTCAATACCATATTCCTCATCCGAACCACTTTCAAGGTAATCACTATCTATGTCACACACCCAAAATGTCGCAGTGAAAAGGTAACCAGGAGCGTGACTTTCATAGCACAAAGACAAGATATAAAGAACGACCTCTATATGAGTCGTTTTAAAAATACATCACTTGCTTCATTAAAACAACATAAAGTTTTCAATACACCAAGTTCTCAAGTTACACATCAATAAAGATAGTTTTTGGAAAAAAACATAGTCAAATAATATAAAGTTCATGCAGAAAAATCTCCGTGAATGTAACCGCCAATGGCGACTCTATGAATGGATGATAAGGATTTAAAACGTGTGTTTTTATGGGGTCATTTAAGCTCTAAACTCGTACATTTGTGATCAATTATTACCTTAAATCGTTCATTTTCACATTTTAGGTACTTGGGACGCAAAAAATGAAAACCGGCATGTTTTGGCTCAAGACGGCGTCACATCTCACACGCGACGCCGTCACTTGCATTTGGACGAGATGATTTGATGGAAAATTTTCAAGCGACGGCTCAGAACGTTTGAAGACCCTAACACCTGACGGCGTCACTTCTGTACAATTTTTTTTATAGAAATATAAATGTATTGAGACAGAGTTTCTTTGATATACACAAATAGGCAATGACAGGTGACTTATTTGCTAGTATAACATGTATATATAACACCTATATACAACAACAACATACCTAATCCCGCTGGGGCGGGGTACGGGGGAAGTAGAATGTAGACATATCCTACCCTTACCTCAAGCTAAACCCGAGAGTAGGGAGACTGATTCCAGGATTCCAGGTGAGAGTGCTCATAAACTTTACAACCTTTATAACCTAGAATAAACTGGTTGGCCCATATTAGTCGACCCCACCAATTTCTTATGGTTGAAGACTGAAATTCTACTGTTTCCGACTTATAATTAATAGCATTCGTACTGCAATTTGCTTACTCGGCCGTCTCTTTCATGGATGACGACAATGATGGGGATGAGGACGATGCACAAGCACTTCTAGCAAAACTTGAGCAAATAAAGAAGAAAATGTGCAACATAAACATGTACATCTTTCCAACTGAAGCTTACAAAGGATAAAAAATCAGCTTTACACCACCAAACTCACTTTCTTTAAAATGGTAATCTATTTACATGCATGTTCATAAGCAGAACCTGCTTTACATATAAAAAAAATGAGCAAACTTTATACTAATTAGTCTTCAATGAATTATATATAAGACTCTATTCTGTTTTGATTTCCTTTGGTTCATCTAAAACAAATTCTAAATACAAATCCTTCATCGCAATGACAACCGTCGTTATCAATGGCCCCATTATCGCGCCCTGCATCATTCATATTATTAGAAAACACTCATCAGAAATATTCACAAGTAGATAATATATGTTGTAGTTTGTAAATGGAGCCAATTCACTTATATAGATGCCTGTGTGTAAAGTTTTCTAGTATAGCTTAAATCCAGTCAATCATGTTATAAAATGCAATCCTAAATGGTTACCAACATAGCCTACACATATCGACATGCATATAAGATTCTTATCATATACCTCAAGTGCAGATGGGAAAACTGCAGCTCCACCAAAGATACTAAGCCCGGTGAGATATGGATGATGGCCCGGTATATGTTCTTGTATTTCACAATCACCATAGTCAATAAGTACAACATGAATGATCGGTAAACATATCGCCACTATATATCTACCTTCCATCACCAATTGCAAAATGGCTGGTATTGTCGCGAGAAAATAAGGAAGTAACGGGAAAACTGGGCTAACGCTCGCAAGCAAAGTTGACACGTACAAAAAATGAATATTAAACAGTCTAAGCAAAAGACAAGTTAAACACCCTTGAAAGAAAGCAATCTCAACCGTGGCTAACAATATCCCGGATATCGCTTTGTCAAGTACTTCAACACATCGTGTTCTAGCATACTTAGAAATGGGAAGCATGCACATAACTTGTTCAGTTACACCACTTGAATCAGATGTTATAAGGGCGTACAAAACCCATAGAAAAACCATTGATTGTGAAAGAAAACTAAATAAACCCGCAGCTCCTGTCACAATAGATTCGATAATCACAAAAATAAGCTTAGTACTACCACCTAAAATCGATTGACCACTCGCTAGCACTCGTTGTATCACATCTTTCCCTTGAAAAGCAATTGCTTTCGCCTTTTCTATTATATCTTCTCTACTAATTAGTACTTCTTTAAACAACGCGTTAACCTCAGGATAAATTTCACCCCATTCACGATTCTTAACACGTCTTCTCAAATTTAGAATCTTTTCAGCAACAGGATTC
Organism: Chrysanthemum makinoi; assembly: GCA_910596185.1. Lineage (NCBI taxonomy): Eukaryota > Viridiplantae > Streptophyta > Magnoliopsida > Asterales > Asteraceae > Chrysanthemum > Chrysanthemum makinoi. The sequence continues at coordinate 20,096,551 of OU343222.1, forward strand.
GGAGCTTCTAATGCAGTTGATGGTGCAGAAGAGTTTGAAGCTCGTTGAGTTGCCATTATATGTTTAATTTCCTCAACAATTTCCGTCATATTATATTGAACTGCTAAACTATCAATTTGTTCATAAACAGTCCCATAAAATTGTGTTGTGTACTTAGCCACCATTGCTTGAATATCAACTCCCATTTTTTCGGCATAATTACTTTCTTCAACACGCGATTTAACTGAATAAACAGCATCTCGTCCCTCTATGCCAATTTTATACGAAAAAAAGGTGACAGCCATCAAACTGCCAATTATCACTCCCATTATTAATCCAATCGTGACAATCGTTTCCAGCCATTTCAAGATCCCTCGTGTTAAAAACGCGGTATGATGTGTTCTTCGTTGTTTTGGCCGTTTAAAACTATAAGTTTTAAACGACGAAACAACATTACTAGACGTAAACATAAACCCTAACCCTAATAAAAAAATTGTACCAATAACCCCACATTGTTCATACCCTATAACAACAACCCATAAAAATACTAATCTTCTTAATAATATCGAAAACCCTCTTTTTCGTCTATGGTGATTAAAATTATAATTTATAACCTTAGCACCAACTAATTTACACGTTAAATCTTTAATTTCTATAATAGTAGTGATAAAAGCGCGAAAAATGGATGTAGGTATAGCTAATAAAGTATCGGTTAACCCTTGGTTAAGCGGTTCGGACCAAAATGAAACAAGGGATTTATGAATACTACGTAAAGGGATGGAACAAAGAACGGCCCAAAGAAGAGGACGAAGATAATATTCGAGCAATCTGCTTACACCATATAGAACGAAAACAGCGAAAGCAACACCTGTATGGGCCATAGCGATATAGAGCGCCAGGCGGACTTGTGGATCTTCGGTTAAGGAAGATGGTTCCATGTTTGGGTCGCGTGGTGGCGTGTGTCTCGGGTGATTGCTTTGGCTGTTTTAGGGTGGTTGATGATGTGATGATCGGAACATTAGTTGGTTATGGCAGTTAGGGTGGTTATTTTGGGAGGGAAATATGGAAGGAAACATGTTTAATTATAGATGAATGGTTCTGGTGCTCTCTAGCCATAGCCATGCATAGATCAAGCAAGTCATTTTATCACAAAACAAAACTAATCATTTTCATTAGTGAAATTAACATGATCATAAAATCATGTTATTCATGTGATTTCAAATGTTTTTGTATGCATATCAAATTAATTATACAATAGCTAACCATGTCGTTTAAACTATATGTTTTATAGTTTGTAGTTATATTCTTACGAGTTATAATATCGGTGCACACACACAAAGTTTTTTCCATTTTTTTTAGTTATGGGTTATTATTGATTAAAAACAAATAACATAATGTGTTACAAATGAATTTACTTGATGGACTTAATGACATAGATTCTTATTTATTTATTAGTTTTAGATAATGACTTTAGATTTCAAATTATCTGTCATTATTCAATTAATAATAGTAGACTAATTTATTAGCCATTTATAGTTTGCAATTTTTTTTTCATAAGTCTAACATGTAGAGTAGTTTTTTTTTCTTCACATAAGTCTAACATTTTATATCTTATTTCAATATAGTAGACTAATTTGTTAGCCATTTATAGTTTGCAAATTTTTTAAATGATACGATTGGACATATACAAAATGCCTGTAGGATCATCCAACATTAATAGCACGATTTGTAAATATTTTAAAATTGGTTAAATAATCTTCAATGATCATTTAAAAGGATCAAACATTTGTCTAAATTAAGAATATATATAATCACGGTACCCAATCCATGAATTAAATATTTACATACCTTTGTTATAGACTTTTCTGGATTATTATGTATAAACTTGTTAAAGTTTTATGAAACAAAGTGCAAATGCTTTAAATTTAGAAGATTTAGAAAAGATTGAACATATGAGATTTTTTCATTCCACATAAAGCATGAAACACATCTTTACTATCATTTTTATACACTTTCATAAACCATAACGATGGAAGCTTTTAATATATTGAATACAAGCTAGCCAACTATTAGTAAGATCTTACTTACGCAGTTATGCAATTTACTAACGATGAAATAACCAATTACTCCATCAGTTTCAAAATTATTGTTATGAGATTTACAGATAACAAAGAAACCAATTACTCTCTCTGTCTCAAAAATTATTATCCGGAAACTAAAATCATACAACTCAATAAAAGTGAGACTACTACATTTTTTTCAGCAAATCAAATAGAATATTTACAACTAAATTTTTTTTATTGGTTAAAAAAGAATGTGAATAATTATTTTGAGACATTTTTTTTTTAAATGTACTATGATTTCGAGATGGATTGAATAGTTTAGATGTACTACACAAGAAATATATTATTTCTAAGAACAAAGTACAGGAATACAATAGTGTCATGGTCTTAAAAGAGAGAAATACAACCAAATCTTTTCTTTGTCTTAATTTTTGCGCATTATTTTGTAAATGAACGGATTGTTATTTTGTTACAGAACAAGCAAATCTTTTCTTTGTCTTAATTTTAGCACAAAAATCTTTTACTCTTAGAAGTTCTAGCACTCTCACCTATATATACACCAAGTCTTGACACTATGCTCACTCATCACAACTCCTTCAAAGAAGTTGTAGTCATTTATAATTAATCAAAACATGTCGTCTATTGTTCCAGTTAGGTTCTTTTTTCATATACTTCAAACAATTCTGATATTTCAGATTGTTTGTAGTGCTTATCGTCCGTATACTGAGTTCTCAACCGTACTGGAACATAATGACAATGTGGGATACGACACCGAGGTTATATCATTTGATCGTCATGTTCCACCTCCTGTATATCCTCAAGGTAACCAATTTCCTTGCCAATCTTCTTCTCATATTGATGTCATATAGTTTGTTTTTGCTTTTTTAAGTTACATGGTTTATTAGTTAAACTTTTATAATTTTTCGTTTTTAACTCATATATTTTTTTCTCGCAATGACCAAAAATTAACCCTTAACTCTTGCATCAAGAATCATACCAAAACCACATGTTTGCAAATATATTTATTTGTCATTATACACCGTAGTTATGCACGATTATTCGTGTAGTAATGCATAATAACTTATTAAAAGATTCGCAATGCATGGTTATTCGTGTAGTAATATATAATCACTTGTTAAAGGTTTTTTGGGTAATGGGTTGATACGCGGTGAATATCACTTGTTAAAAGATTTGAATAGCTTACTTCTTGATTTATACTTCTGTTAAATATAAATACCTATGATTTTGGTCTAATGTGCAAGCTTTTAAGACAATTAAATTCATTTTTGTAATGTGCATCAATTGCTAATAATTAGTGTAATAACATTAAATTAAAAAATCTCAATCTTCTGTGTGCCCAGGTGGAGAATTTGCAGTTGGGAAAATTGATCTTGGAGGATTAGAGGTGTTTAGAGCTAAGTTTTTCAAGAAAATTTGGGAAACAAGGAATGGCGGACCAAATGGTCTTGGTGCATCATTTTATGAGCCAATTAACATTCCAAGAGGCTTCCATTTGCTTGGCCACTTTTGCAAACTTAGCAATTATAAGGCCATGTTTTCAGTCGTCCTTGTAGCTAAAGACACTACAAGCGACCTATTTGATAGTGCCCTAAAGAGTCCCATCGACTACACTCTTATTTGGACTAGTAAAGGTTTAGATATCGGACAAAATGTAGACGGTTATATTTGGCTCCCAATAGCGCCGGTTGGTTATAAAGCCATTGGCCACATTGTCACAACTTCACCAAAAAAACCCTCACTTCACAAGGTCATGTGTGTTCGATCCGACTTAACAGACTCAACTCAAGTGGACGAAAGGATATGGGGTTCAAGTAACATAAATCTGTATACCACAAAGCCAAGAAGTACTAGTGGACTAAGTGTTCCTACAGGTACATTTTTGGCATTAAGTGGCTCGAATAGGCACAAGTTAGCGTGTTTAAAGATGGTCAAGAGCGATAGTACTTCTTCTGCTCAACCTAATCCTCAGCAAATTCAAGCTATGATAGATGCTTATGCTCCTTTAGTATATTTTCACCCTAATGAAGAATTATTCCCTTCATCTGTGCAATGGTTTTTTGAAAATGGAGCAAAGCTATACCAACTTGGTAAAGATCCATCGCCTGTGCTCAATAATGGTGAGAACCTTCCGAATAAGGGTTCAGTGGATGATGCATTTCTAGATCTCCCATCTGATGAGTCTGAAAAAGATAGGGTGAAGAAAGGGTCTTTGCCCGATGCAAGTGCTTATATACATGTGAAATCCGCACTAGGGGGGACGTTTACTGATCTAGCCATATGGTTGTATTATCCTTTTAATGGCGGAGCGAAGTTTCAGCTAGGACCTTTCACCATTACCTTAGGAAAGTTAGGGGAGCATGTTGGTGACTGGGAACATATTACATTAAGGATCGAAAACTATAGTGGGAAATTAACTCAGATCTTTCTATCTCAACATGCCAAAGGAGTATGGGTTGATGCTAGTGAATTTGAGTTTATTAATGGAACAAGGCCAGTGGTATATGCATCCTTACATGGTCATTCACATTACAATGCTCCAAGTAAGCACACGCATTGGGCAGGAGAACTTGACTCAGATGACAAACAAATGCTAATGGACGCATTCACCACGACTTATCCAAGAAAATCATTCTTCCATTGGGGGTTTGGTCTTAGGGATGACACTGACACAGGCGGTAACGTGTTGGATATTGCAGCAAAGAGCTATCAGGTTTCTGCTACTTACAACAATAGTATGCCGCCATATTGGTTGGATTATACAGGTAGATGGGGTCCTAAAGTTAGCTATGATACTACTGCAGAAGTCATGAAAGCCGTACAATATTTGCCACGCTTGGTCAGAAAACTCGCCTTAAAAGTTTTGAATAAGCTCCCTGATGAGTTATTTGGTGAAGAAGGGCCTGAGGGTCCTAAGATGAAATCCAGTTGGGATGGAGATGAGAAGCAATAATTTTAATTCCAAATTTTGATTAAGTTGTTTGGTTTCTCTAATCGTTATTTATAACATAAAAATTCGATCAACGGATGTGTTGATCGTATTAATGGAAGTGTTTAAGAGATGGTACTTAAATTTGATTGATAATATAAATTAGTCAATTTGCATGTCTCAAATAAGTATTACTGTCATTTTTAGTTACATATTATCATAACTTTGCAAAGTTATGCAATTTCTATTTAATGTGGGTTATCACCAACGGAGCCGCCATTGGTATAATGTAAGTTACAGCATTTGTTTGGAATGCTTTTCTAAACTTATGTTTTCAGCAGAAACGATTGCCAATACGATGAGGTTAGAGTTGAAGAAGTTTGATGAACACATAGTTTTAGCTGATTTTTTGGATATTTCTTCCATTTATTTGATAAATATGTAACTAACTCTTTTTTTCAGTGAGTATAAGATGAAATTCCATAAAGTAAATAGAATCAGTCAAAAAGATAAATATTGAATACTTACTTATAAAACCTAATAGGTATCCGTGCATTCCACCGATGAGTACCATGTATTCAAAATTTTTGACGAACAATACTATTTATTCGATGTTCTTTGTGATAATAATTTTGCGCATGTCGAGAATTTTAGGAAATAACCTTATCGCACACTATCTTATATATCTAATGTTAATACAACTAAAGTTTCAATATAACAAATTAAACTTTAAGACCGATTTACCAATTCTTATACATCATCTTCCCATTCAAATTTTACGAAAGCGTCCCCAAAGACTATAACATGTGGTCATATGTTTGTCCCGTTTCCTTGAATCTGTTGCGCATTATTGTATTATTGACCACGGGTTTTGTCTTAAGGTATGCTGCTCAGGCCATCTAGAGACCCTGACCCAACTATGATTGGAGGAATTCATGCGTGGCCCCAAAAACTTTTTCTTTTTTTTTGGGAGAGGGAGGCACTACAAAAAAATCTGCACTTTGGGACTACAATCTCGTCCCAATTTTGTAAAGAACGTCGTCCCAAGCCACAAAAGGCACGACATCTCGTCCCATTCTGGTAGTCATTTAATTCTTGTCACAAAAAAATTTGGGACAACAATGACTGTAACTTCGGGATGACACAGAGCTGGGCCCCACGAGTCGTTCAACGAGAAAAACAGAAAAGGGATGACAGGACTTTTGCAAAAAGGGACGAGAAAAACAGAAAAGGGGGTTGCAGGGGGATTTATAGTATTGTTTGTTTGCTTATCATGCTTTATATACTTCAGTTTAACAGTATTGAAAGTGTTTAAAATTATGTATCCATGGTGCTTATTTGAGATGAAATCAGCAGTTAGTTGTTTATCTAATCATTTATAAAAGCATGGACTTATCCTAAAGACCATTTCGTTTTAAAGATCTTAATTTTATGAGTGTTTGCAGTTATATTCTTATACGACGTTTAACGCTCAATGTTACATTTGAATGATATTGGTAATGTATTAGGCATACATTATACATACATAAAATTGTACCAAATAACTAAAATTTAACCATACCCAATTAAACACAGTTAATTACCTACTGATAAATTTGTTATATTTCTGTCTACAAGGAAACAGAAAGATAAATAATCAATGTTAAAATAAAATTATGATGCTGATGGCTACTTCATGTATCGATTGGGTGACACAAACGTTTCAATGTATCTACCTTCTACATCGACTATATTATTATTCTTATCATCCACTCTAACTTCCGCATACTCACAGTCGTCATAGATGTTGCCTTCTTCTTTGCCTTTGTCTTTGATGTGCTTCCTATTTTTGAGATCCACTTTATAAATTCCAGGTTTGTAACAGCGATCATTAAGAATACGATTATAATCATTCTTCCTCATGAGCCAGTTTCCGTTCTTCATTAAGTGGAATGGAATCAGATAGCGACAAATATGATTATTATCATGCTGCCTTAGTTGATAAGTTGCCACTTCTTTCAAATTCCCATATTCATCCAACTTCCACAACTTAATATAGGTCTCAATCCATCCAATACCACTATCACAACTTGTCTTATGTGTGTCATACTTAAAACAAAAATGAACGCAATCACTTATAACCATAACAGTGGCAAAATAATTACCCCAGCTATCTGCATAATCAAACACAGAGGGAGTTTTTATCTTTGATAACCACCGTTCAGTTTTTGTGTCAAACCTTATAATTGAACTTAACCGTCCAATTCCGATTTGTTCTAAGAAGTATAGATTTTCATTCAAATAAGTACCTCCACTCCGATATCCATGACAAATTCCACTTGCATGTTGAGGGACGTCTACTTTTTTCCATGAGTCGGATTTCAACGAGTATATGTAAAGATTGTAAAAATTTTTAACAAATACAAGCTTGTAGTCGTCTTCACAAGAGCTGTAATACAATCCAAAAGTTGATAGATACTCGATATTGTTGCATACTTGCATTCCATGTGAGAATTTGATTTGGACAACCTCTTATACTCATTGGTCAAAGGATTCCATAAGATTAGATGGGAGTATACACTAAGATCCATCTCTTGTATGCCTAGACATACCAATCCATGATAAGACGCTAGTATACAAATATTACGAGGAGTGATGCCTTCGAATGATGGTAAAGGGCGGCGTGTGGGAGTTAAATCCTTATCACTCGGTGGCGCTTCACAGTCGATAGTGATAAACTCGAATAATGTTTCAGTTTTAGACAAGACCAGAAGTTTAGGGTTGTTTGTATAGTCGTTAAGTAATGAGTGCCATCCTTTCGAAACACACTTGAAACGACCAACAGTTTTGGGTGGAACTCTTGGTAGTATTTTTTTTCTTCAATATTTAACAAATAAACAAAAAAACCTAACCTGTAAACTCTCCCAAACCCTAAAACCGACCCCCCCTATGGCGATCTATCCACTCTAACTAAACCTCATTCAAATCGTTCCAGCACTTTAATCTTATTACATTCCTGTTCTACTAATCTTGATTCTACTCTTGGGTTCTATCTTGATTCTTAAACAAGTCTATTATCAGGTTGGGTGTTTATCGATTGGCTTTAGGTTTTTAGGGTTCTTTGCGATCGATCTTTGTTTTTAGGGTTTTACTAGTTTCGTTCTTAATTGGTTATTACTGCTTCTGATTTCAATTTCTGTAATGGGTTAGCAGCTTGGGTCTCTATGTTTTATAAACCCTAGTTTATCGACTAGGGTTTTACTGGGTATTGTTTCGAACATCAGACCATATTGTTCGTTGTTCTAAATTGATTTACGTTTGTTTATGCTGGATTTTATGGGAGAGGAGAACATTAATTCGTCTACTCTTGTTGGTACTAATGGACAAGTAGAGCCGGTTTCACTTGGTTCGACCCCTAGTCATGTTGCTCCTAGCCATGACACGCCTGAGGGTCATGATACTTTAATGAAAATTCGTGCCATTGAAAAACAAATTTTTGAGGGAAAACTTGTGCTGATGGGTGACGATGGGCAACCATTAAGACCAGGTGTGATAGAGGATGCTAATACTGCTACTGGGACTAATCCTTTTGAGCATCTTAAGGTGCCGCAGTCACAGAAGGAGCTTGATGAGATGCTTAATGCGATTGGTTATTATTCACATCCTCAGGATTCGAGTGCTCCCATGGCTTCTAATGTTAATGAGCATGATAATGTTAAGGCTGTTAAGAATGCAAATGGGGCTGTGGAGTACGATAAGGGTGGTGATTTGAACCAACCTTCTACATCGTATGCGGTGTTACGTCTCTGAACCTAAGAATCACACGCCTAACTTTCGAAGGATGGAGGGTAATAAAACAGCTAATGGTGTGGATCTTTCGTCCGATGAAAGTGGTTGAAGAGGTGAACTCTAGGTTTGAGAATACTTTGTATGGGTATTTCCTTGGTAATCGACTTGCTTTCCCTGTTGTTGATTACTTTGTACACAATGCGTGGGCTAAGTTTGGTATTCAAAAGGTCATGATGAATGCTAAGGGGTTTTTCTTCTTTAAGTTCAATTCGAAGAAAGGTGTTGATGATGTTCTTGAGAACGGTCCTTGGTTGATTAGAAATGTACCTATTATTCTTAAACCATGGACATTAAACACCAACCTACTTAAAGAGGATTTGACCAACATCTCGGTGTGGGTTAAATTCCATGATGTTCCTCTTGCTATATTTTCTGATGATGGTCTTAGTCTCCTTGCCACAGTGATAGGCACTCCCAAAGGTTAGGCGCTTTCACTAGCCAAATGTGCAAGGAATCATGGGGCCGTAGTAGTTTTGCTAGATGCATGATTGATGTGAAGTCGGATGATGTGCTTAGGGACGACCTTCTTGTTGAGATACCGTTACTTGATGGGTCGGGTTTGACTATTGAGAAGATACGGGTTGAATATGAGTGGAAACCACCTCATTGTGACAAATGTATGATTTTTGGTCATACCCCTATTGAATGTCCTAAAGCTGTTAAACCTCCTGCTCAGCCTTCTAATCGGGTTAATGATGGGTTCAAGATGGTTAATAACAAGAAGAAGGGTAAGCAAGGTGGGTCTACTATTCTGGGTCAAGGAGGGTTTACTAAACCTGTTGTGGGTAAGTAGTTTCAATATCAACCCAAAAGACTCCTCTGAACCTAAGAAAGTGGAAGTCACTAAGAAGAATTCTTCTGTGGTGGCTAGTTCAAGTGGTACTACGATTTCTACATCTAACAAGTTTTTGCTCTTTCTACGGATACGGTGATAGTCCTTCTAATGACTCCTACAAGGATGTGGATTACGGTGGTACAATGGAAGTTAATGATGATAAGTCTCCTATGACAGGTAATGTATCACAAGAACCCCTTGTGAGTGATTTGAAAGAGATGGACACGGATGTGGCTTTTAAAACTAGTGACTCTTGTATTCCTGCGTCTCTTCTACTAAGAGAGTTAACCCCTTTTCTAAAGTAGGAGAGATTGAGGTGTCTGATTCTGAAGATGAGGTTGTTGCTAACCCTTTTGATGAGTCTGCTAATATATTTGGTGGTGGCCAAGAGTTTGAAGATGAGTATGATGAATATGACTTCGATGACTATGCGAAACAGGTTCGTGATCTTCCAGGGAATTTGGATGCCTTTAATGCCATTTATGGCACAAAGTTTCAAGGTCCTAGGAAGTAAGTTTATGCGTTGTGTCATATGTTATCTTTTGAGTAGTGGTTTGGTTTCTTGTTTAGAAACTAGGAAGTATCTTGTTATGTAAGCTTTATGCCTATGTAACGGGCTGAGATATGGGACTTCACTCATATCCATTGTACTTAAACGTTTATTTGGTTAATATATTTACCAGGGTGCAGGATTACTCCCCTTTACCCAAAAAAAACTCTTGGTAGTATGTGGTTCAATATGACGTCATGTGGAACATGTACCTCCATTGTCGATCTCTTTGGTTTAGGTTTAGAAAAGAATAATAATGTGAGACGTAGGTTTTTGCGTATATTTATAGAGAATATAATACTTGTGTATTATTTTGTTTAGGTATTAGTCTAAATCGGTAGAAGATATCTTGAGCCTTTGACCAACCACCGGCGAGCGTAAGCCCAAAAATCCTTTAGCCCTCTAGAGACATTAACGTCCTGGCTCAAGCATCACTTCGACTCGGTTCTCCATAGAAGAGGTATCAGTATTTAACAATTTACAATTAAGGTATTACGTACTCAGAATGTCCGAAAACCAAAGCAACCAAAAGAATAGAAACTAAAACAAATTGTTACTAATGTGTTGTTAAGGTGTCGTTAAAGTATAAACTAGAATTTCATAAAATTCAAAAATTAAATATTAAATATTATAAAATATTAATAAAATTAGCTAAAACCTCGAAAATATAAAAGAATAACAATAATAATAACAACAACTATTTCGATAAACCATTTTTTTGAACATCTTTTTCAACAAACAATTTTAAGTACGGTTAGTTTTGTCAATTTATAGCGGCCATTCTTTTTTGAACATCTTTTTCAAAAAACAATTTTAAGTACGGTTAGTTTTGTCGTTTTATAGCGGCTAAAGAAGTAACCTAAAAAACCCATAGTAGGTTTCATCTGCTTGATTCTCGAGTTTTTGGTTTACATGATTTGTGTTCATCTGTTTGGAAATTAGCAAAAGCAAAACTAAAACCAAATAAGACCATTTGTTAAACATTTAAAACCAAGTCAAACACTCAAATTAAAATTCGATTTGTTTTAGTTAAAACAAGGAAAACCAAATTCAAATAGAATTTATAACAATTTTGAGTACGACTAATTTTTCCATTTTAAAGCGGCTAGACAAAGTTCAAATAAGTCACCTACAAAAACAAAGCTTTGCGGGTTTCATCGATTTAGTTCTTGGGTTTTTGGGTTGCATGATTCGTTTTCACCTGTTTTGAAAATTGGTAAAAGCAAAACTAAAACCAAATGAGACCAATTTTAAACATATAAAACCAAGTCAAACACAAGATTAGAATTAGTTCTAGTTAAAACTAAGAAAACCATATTCAAATATAATTTTGTACATAATCTACTAAGTAGTTAATAAACACTTTAACTTATGCCAAAAAAAATAGAAGTTAGTTAACTGAAGCATTTAAATATACCATAAGTGGCAAAATCAGTGGGTCAGGTCAGACTAAGTCACAGGTCTAGATAAGTTTAGGTCTAAACGGGCATAGGTCTAGTTGAGTCATCTAAAAGTACGGGTCAAACGGGTCGGGTTGACTACCTAGACCAGCCTAGACCCGTTTGTTAACTCTTTGACAATTAAAGGTTATACCAGATACTCATTTAGAATGCCCTTATTGGTCACGCATGACCAATCGTGAGGGATGGTTTTCACTCGTGAGCCTAATGGGTGTTCGTGTGACGCGTGAACAAAGCCAAAAAAGGCTCACAATAAGTGAGATATATTGTGAGAAGTGAGATAGGCGGATAGGTGTGGAAAAAATTGTCGTTCTAAAAAAAAGAAATAAGAAAAAAATTTGACCGGTAAGTGTGATGTGACCAGTGTGGGTGAAAAGTGAGAGGGAGTGAGAGGAAGTTGGGGCTGAGGTGTAAAGTGGGTGAGTGTGTTTTCTGATGACTGATAAAGGTACGCGTATATTCATCTAAAATATAGAGGGAGCAACTAAATTATCATAACTTGATTATAAGATTGTTGAGTTCAAACGATATTTTAGGATTTTAGCATAATTAGTTTAAAAAAATGGATAGAGATATAATTTAAAACTAGACGAGTACCCGCGCCTAGCGGCAGCGGTTTCTAGCGTCAGATAATTAATGATTTGTGATATTGTGGTGAGTGTTTTGTGTAGCGTTTAAAATATAACGTGAACCGATGAAAATGTAATTGCAAACGGTTGTACTGTACGATAACTAAAGTCTAGACAAAATTCTTAACATCTATCAAACAACATACAAAAACATTTAATGAAAATGAAAGTAAACATTACATCAGTTATAAGATAAAAATTAACAACACACGTTATTTGTCGCGTAAAAACTATCAAGCATGGGATTAATGGTGACGTTGTTAAAAAGAACGCAAGTACCAAAATTAGCATGAATGTGATTAACTCAAAATAATAAAAAATTGGCTAATTTTGGCTATTTTGTAAAAGATTTGGGCACATTTAGCCCCATCTTTTTTTTAAATGGGCGTATTTATCTTATTGAAAAGTTAAATGTGCACTAACATACACATATTTTCTCTTAATTATAAAACATTATAATCGTTTTTAAAGAAAAACTTATATACATAATATATTTATATAGCGACATATCGTTTTGTGTTAAAAAAGTTTATAGGTTTTAAACGAAAATTAATAAAAGTTTGAAGATTTGGGGATTAAACATAATGTTTTGAAACCCGGTTCGACCCGGGTGGTTCAACCGGTTGAACCGTTCTTGTCAAAAAACGGGTCGATTTAAACCGAGTCAACCCGACAGGTTGGGTCAAAACGGGTCAAATTAAACATGGTCAACTCACCAGGTTTGAAGCGTCCCGGGTCAACCCGGTTTTCGATATGTATTAATAGTTTTAACTTTTCAATTTTTACTTTTTGGTTTTTCCTTTATATATAGTGTAGCATACCCGCGCGTTGGGTCAAAACGGGTCGATTTAAACCGAGTCAACCAGACAGGTTAGGTCAAAATGGGTCAAATTAAACAGGGTCAACCCACCGGATTTGAAGCGTCCTAGGTCAACCCTGTTTTCGATATGTATTAATAGTTTCAACTTTTTAATTTTTACTTTTTAGTTTTTCCATTATATATAGTATAGCAGGGTACCCGCGCGTTGCGGCATCGGGTACCCTGTGACGATTAACCGATGAGACCTGATTCACCGGTTTGTATCGGTTCAACGGGTCCTCTCTAGTTCGTTTTCGGATGGCCGTTATTGGTTAGCCGAACAGGTGGCGACACCGGTTCCCGGTTGAACCCGTTGGTCCGGTCCGATTTTCAAAACTATATGTACCATCAACTTGTTAGCTTGTATGAATTTTTGTGTGTTTTATTAATTTGTATAATGTGTATAATAACATCTATTTTTCATTTTAGGGTGTTTTAAAAATAACATTAATTAGTGTGTTTAATTATTTTATATTTAGGATTATGTTGTAGCTTGTTTAAATTGTACATTGTGAAAATTTTATTGTACTTTTTAGTAAGGGGTGTTTTAATTGGTTGTTTTTAATTTGGTAGATATGCTTTTAAATGCTTGTACAATGTCAATAAATTATTGTACTTTTAAGCAATGAGGTGTTCTAATAAAAGTATTAATTACACAATACATTTCTCTCACCTTTGACTTTCAACTTTTCATTTTTCAAGGTTTGACCGTTTTTCTATTATATGTAGTATAGATATAGATATAAAGTTTACAACTTTTATATTTTGTCAATATTTCAAATGTCAACATTTCATTGAATTTCATTTCAACATTTTTCCTAGCAAGAGTTTAATACTTGCCTACAATAGCTTTCATATAGTTGAGTTTATGCATGGTGCAATTCCTTTTATAGTTTTGTCAACATTTACGATTCTTTTTATTTTTGTTAAACGCATGGTGCAATTCAATTACATTTAACATTTCAATATTTCATTACCTTAACCATTTTCAAAAATCAACTTTTCAACATTCAACAATTCAATAGTTGACCATTTTTCCTTTTTATATAGTAGAGATAGAGATATATATAGATATAAAGTTTACAACTTTTATGTTTTGTCAATATTTCAAATGTCAACATTTCATTGAATTTCATTTCAACATTTTTCCTAGCAAGAGTTTAATACTTGCCTACAATAGCTTTCATATAGTTGAGTTTACGCATTGTGCAATTCCTTTTATAGTTTTGTCAACATTTACAATTCCTTTTATTTTTGTTAAACGCATGGTGCAATTCAATTACATTTAACATTTCAATATTTTATTACCTTAACCATTTTCAAAAATCAACTTTTCAACATTGACAAACTTTTCATCATTCAACAATTCAATAGTTGACCATTTTTCTTTTTTATATACTAAACGAGTACCCGCGCCTAGCGGCAGCGGTTCCTAGCGGCAGATAATTAACAATATGCGATATTGTGGTAAGTGTTTCGTAACATGCGATAATTCAACTGAAGCAAAAATTCTTAACATGTATCAAAGAACATATAAAAATATTTATTGAAACTGAAAATAATATATTACATCAATTATGAAATAACTAACAATGCACGTTACTCGCCGTGTAAAATTTCTTAGTACACGGTATATGAGGTGTTGAATCCTCTTTGACCGAACTCTTTGATTGGCTTCACTTCGTAGTTATCATCCATCAAGGCATGGTATTTGACCCAATAAAAAAAACTTCAAACCTAAGAAACTTAACAAAAATATATACACCAGTTGTATAATGTATTTTGACCAAATTATTTCAGAAAACTTTGTATATATTTGAAATTAATGCGCCGGAACAATCAACGATTAAAGCACCAATCAATCACCATCATTATAGGAATATTTGGAAACAGATTTGTATTTAACGTACTTAATGCGCAAGAACAAGAAAAAAAAATGAACCCCGTGATTATATAATAAATCAATACAATGTTTTGTGATTGTAAACGTTCAAGTTATTCACAACAATATCTCTGCAATTTCAACTATATATAAATGTCAAAACAATATTTTTAGAAATCATATGGTCGTTGCACACATTTCAATATTTAATAACTGAGATCGCATATGATACACACACTATGAAGTAACATAACAATGAAAAATAAGTTGTAATATGGTGCCTTTTAAAATTAAATATTTTGATAAACTTTTAGAAATTATTAGTGTTAAGATTAAATAAATTATATATATATATATATATATATATATATATATATATATATATATATATATATATATATATATATATAGATGGGATCATTTAAAAAGTTGATCTCAAGAGAAAAGTGGGAGAAGTGATCTCAACCATTAGATCACCCCATCCTCCCCTCCTTTTTTTCCCTACTAACTTCAGGGGCCACTTTGTCACTTTTTTATTTTTTCAGGGGTCTTTTTTGTAACTACACCCCTTTCTTCCTTATCATATATAATGCCTATTTTTCTCTCATTTTTTTCTCATCTCTTTCTTTTTTTCTCTCGTTTTTCAGTTCATGACCTTCACATCCACAGAATTTCACAACCGTTCCCCGTCGCTCACCACCATTCCCCACCGTTCACCATCTTTCACCATCATTCCGCACCGTTCACAATCGTTCCCAACCATTTCGTACCCAAAATGTAATCAGATTCATCATTCAAGTTTGAAAAGTAAGGTTTTTTTTACTGTTACCGTCAATTAATATGATTATATTAATCTTCGTTTGCATATATATGAACTTTATTGATCTTATTTTGAATAATTTATTCGGTTTTTTTTGTTGTTTTTTTTCTAAATATGTTATATTTTGGAGTTTACTTTTCAATATAAAAAAAGTTGAGGAAAAATAGATACAAATCATGTTTAGGATGGCAGCACACAAGGTGTTTGATAAAATGTCTCAACAAAATTTTATAACTGTGATGCACTAATTTTACATTGTGATACATCAGTTGTTTATTTTGATATCTAGTTTTGGTCTTAGTTTATAAATGTCCAGCTTATTGTCACGACTAATTACAATGATCTAGTTTCCAATACATGGTTTCAACAGTAGTTTTGGTGCGGAAATATCATTTATAAATCGTAGGTTTCCGGTGAGGATTTGGATGATTGAAATGGTATCGAAAGTCGTTGCCACATTGGAGGTATGGTACCTGTTATGGTTTTGTAGAGATTTCTTTAGACATTTACATCTAAGTTGATTGGAACATATTTATATGATAATGGCTTCAATAGCTTATGTGATTTACATTACGTTTGAAAATCACTTTGGCATTAGTATTTTATTTTCCTCATCATAAATTCCATGGCACTTGGAGCATTATTGGTTGGTTTTGCTACTTGCAGATGTTGAATTCTCATTGCAAGTTGAATCAGATATGGTCCATATCGTGGCCTTTTATTGGGTTTTATTAAGCTAGCTTCTTGAAATTTATCAATTAGAAGAAAATTGATCGTCATATACCAAAAATCAAAGACCTTTACTAAGATTTTGGGCAATCTTTGATGACACCGATTGTTTTTCAAGTTGGAATGTCAATCAATCCAAAAAATCTTGTTTCAGACTTTCCTGTTATTATGGACTCGTTAGGATTTCTGATTGTTGGGAAGACCATAGTTGTTTCTAGAGTTAGTAGGCTTTTTGGTGTATCATTGATACCTGTAATCAGAGTTGTGAATCAAAGTGACTATATTTGTAACTTTGAATTTAAGCTCTTTTCACGGAATAATGAGTTCTCAGTTGTCTTCTTTTGTTGTTTCTGGTATTGGTCATATTAATGGCCTTCACACCATGGTTAGCTGCTGGAGGCCGGTTAATAGCATATCGTTTGAGCAAGAATAATTTCGTAGTTTATTACGTGTAGAGAGTAAGGTAATATAACACTTATCTCTGTTTAGTTTTTTTTCCAAACGGTGTCTTATTTTTTCGCCGTGTAGATTAATCATTAATGCTCTTGTGACGTGATCTTGACACCTATATGGATCAAGCCATTTTCACATGGCTTATAGCTTGTACTTTGTTGTGGCCTATTTTCAAATAGTTGATTTGTAGTATCATATCATTATATATTAGCATGTGTTGATAGTGCCCTTCACCAAGTTAGATAACTATGTTATGCACTAATTGTTAACTAACTGATGCCCTTAGATAACTATGTGATGCACTAATTGTTAACTAATCGATACCGTGAATTATATAGTGTGATTCCTTATTTTTTACAACGTAGATAACTATGTGATAAACTAACTGTTAATTAACTGATGCCCTGAATTAAATAGTGAGATGCCTTAATTTATGCAATGTGATCCACTTATATTTACCATTTGTGATGCACTTAGTACTATTACCTATTTTGTTTGCTAATTGTATCTTTGATGTAATTATGTTGTGTGCAAGATGATTCATTTCCAAAATACATGGTACATGGAGACGACAGTGATCAAGATAAACCAAGAGTCCAAGAAACGTCTATGTCTAAAATGGCAAATGATAAAGATGAACCCTTCAGTTTTTTTGGCTTGAGCAAAAGAACACATCGTTATCACGGCCCCACTCGGATACTGCAACGCATACCAAGAAACCCAGAAAACGAGAACAAAAACTGAATCCTAAGTGCATGACGCAGAAGGTTTAGGCGATGGTTTCGTCAATTATTACTGATGACAAGACTTTTTCTTAGTTTGGTTACTGATTTTGAATTCTTAACCATAACTCTAGTTTATAAGATTTAAAATTTGGAGACAAGTGTACAACTGGTACTTGTGCTTAACACATTAGAAAACAAATGTATAATGTAGCGTATAGCTAGATTATTATTATGAAAAACACTATTTTTCCAGAGAGCATAGAAGCTTTATGTCACGTATGTACAGCTAGATTAATATTATGTTTTTACTACAAAGAAATCTGTGATTACTTGAAAGACAAACATTAAGTCCAGAATTTAAACAACCATTAAAAACTAAGGAAACTGTAGGAAAACACAGTTTTTGGTTTTTAAGTATGTCACTATTCGTTAATCAGTTTTAACCTGTTGTTTACATTTTCTCAATACATAAATGGCCAAAAAATAAAGAAGATGAAGAAGAAAACCAAAAACAGTTCAATATTTCGCAACAATAAGTACCTTTATTATTTACACTGATGCACCTTTATTATTCACACTGATGCACCTTTATTGTACATTTGTTTCTGCATAGTACGGATGCGGATATATCATTCCAATCATCATTATATAATCATTCAATCACTTTTACTTCAACAATAACATTATATAAAGCAATGTAGCATTTCATTTACACGTGTGTAAAAAAGTAACATATAGTTCTACTATGGATCTCATCATTTTATTTGCTACATCGCATTTTGATAAAACCAAAGATAATTGTCTCTACTATTAAAAGTACTTAAAAACATAAACTAATACCACATAACTATATCTACTACCATTTGGCATGTACTCGTAAACCAAGTGTCTATGGTCTTCGTCTGTGTAGTAACCAATCAAAGTGACAAGGTTTGAATGGCAAAGGGACTCAACATAAGAACCTCGACAATGAATTATTGGTTCCCATGTGCGTGCCAGTATCACTCTTATTCTGGAATTCCTATTACCAGCCCATAATCCAACTGTCGCCCTGCATTGCAAATTTGCAACTATAAATTAGTTTTAGAAAGCATATCAGGCACCAAAATGTTGGCTCATACTTCTCAACATCACTTTCAATAGGCAAGTCAATTATTATATGCAATTACATTAATCACTTTATCGGGGCTGCAAAACAAGTATGTCATGTGCTTAGGTTATGGGTCAAAACAAGTACTTTTCAGGTCAAATTGATTTGTGTCCATTAGCTAAACATAAACACATGTGTAATTACATTATTATTAGAAAGGTACAAAGATTACATGTTTCCAAGATCAGTAACACATGTGTACCTACGTCCATAAAGCGGTTCAAGTAACTGAACATGTTTTTAAAAATGGTTCATCTGGTTCCTAAATTTGACTTTGACGATATCCTGCAGGGACATTTAAGGTTCGAAAATCTGAAGGGACATAATTATTGCACACGAACCTCCTAAAATGTTTTACTTAAAATGAAAAATAGTTTATGTAATTATATTAGAGCACGCGATCTATTTATATAGAAACGTGCTTTCGATAAACTGGACAAACTAGTCTTGAGCCATACTTAGAAACTAAGAGAAGACAGACACCTTCAAGTTGGGAGTAGCAGGGTCAGGTAGCCTCATGTTGTGTGGAAATGCACTGAGTACTATATTCCGCATTCGAATGCAGCTTGGAGGAATGATATAACAAAAACTAAAATGGTAATCACAAAGGAACTCTGGAAAATCATGAAGCATAAAATAGTTGCCCAAGTATTTTCCAATGATGCACTAAACTTACAAATGGATGCCCTACTATAACCAATGATGCTCTAAACATACAAGCGGATACACTAAACATACACATTGATGCCTTAATATGTCTCATGATGCACTAATTAATACTCAATGATGCCCTAATATGTATATTGATCCACTAAACATACATATAGTTTCCAAAGTATTTTCCATTGATGCACTAAATATACAAATAAACCATTTTATATGGAAGTAAGCTGAATTTACCCCTCTCTAATTGTACATGACGACCCGAACAGGACCAACTAATTACGGGAGGACAAGTCAAGAGGTGCATACCTAAAAAAGGTATTTTGTAGCTCTAACATTATTGGTTTGATGCACTAATCACACATAACATATGACTCATTCATAAAAACAGTTGCTTTATTACATACGAATGCCCTAATTATACGAACAAATGCCTTAACTTATAACGATATTATTTAACCATGCATTAACTAATTACGATACTAACAGATGCCTTAACTTATTATACTAACAGATGCTCTAACAAATGATCATACGTATGCTTTAACAGATGCCGTAATGTTTAGATGCCCTGATCATATTGGTGATGCAATGATCATACATATAGATGGTCTAACACTTTTGTTTTGGTGCACCAAACACATAATACATATGCCTCATTCATACATACGTTGCTCTATCACTACAGATGCTACAACAATATAGTTGATGCCCTTATTATCCTAATAGATGCCTTAACTAATTACTATAACAGATGCCTTAACTAGTCATATAGATGCTCTAATAAATGATCATACGTATTCTTTTACAGATGTCGTAATGGTGATCACTACAGATGATGCAACAATACATTTGATGCTCTAACTATGCTAACAGATGCCTTAACTAAGTAATATAACAGATGCCTTAACTAGTCATATAGACGGTCTAAGAAATGATCATATGTGTACTTTAACTGATGCTGCAATGGTGATGCACTGATCATACTTGTACATATGGTGATGCACTGACCCAAGTTCTAAAGATGCACTAAACAAACATGTCAAATGGATGCAACAATACATTTGATGCTCTAAAGATGCACTAAACAGACAGTGTTTAGGATTGCATTTTTGAGGCAAATTGTCTCATAAACATGTTTTCTTAGATGCCACATGGTTGAGACATGTTTTCTTAGACACCAATTTGCATACGCAATCCGAAACACCCCGATTTAGAGCTGACTTGAGTGATTTATTAGTGAGAGTTGTTGAATTGCCACATGGTTTTTATCAAGTGGTCCAGTAGCATAAAATTATATTTCAATTAAAAAGTTATAGTAGTAAAAATTCAGTCATATATATCAAAAGGAAAGTTAAGAGCTCGCAACTAAATCCGTATTTGAAAATGAAAAATGAATACGGAAGTACTATCAAGAACATACCCAATCCCAAGAATTCTTATCGTCAGATTCATTGAAAGATGCATATATTGCTGAAGTTGCTGTCAGATCAAATCAGATCAGCAGTTCCAAAAAGCAATCCCAACCGCTCATTTATCAATATAGAATACGCGCCTTATATTTACAGGCTTCAGGCTTGGGAATGCAATCCCATATCTACAACAAATAACATGTTATCATAAGTGTCAAGTCATGTTATTTCTTAAGGTTAATTAACAAGACAATAAAATAAGTTACCTTATGGATATCTTTCCTCAATTCTGATTCAAGACAGATTTTGTTACTTTACACAAGGTACAAATATTTCCAGTTTACAAAAGTTATACCTTTGTTTAATCACGTATGACAAACATTAAAGTTGTTTTACGTGGACCAAATAAACAGAACATAGCCTGCAAAAAACCATAATATTAGAAAGAGTATATAGACCATAATATTTCAAGTCCTCAGCACTATACACTAGAGCATTTGAAAAGCTAGAAAGAGGGCGTCAACAAAGACATCTCCAACAACATCTAAACCCAAACCCCTCTCATTTGAAAATAATACGGAAACTTTTAAGTCCTTATTAGTAATTCTTTTAAACATATACACCCATGCCTTAATATGTTTGATGATGCACTAATCTTCTCACAGAATGCTCTAATATGTTCAATGATGCAATAAACATATAAAGAGATGCCCAAGTATTTCTAGCGATGCACTAAACATATAAATGGATGCCCTAATATGACCAACGATGCACTGAACATAAAAATTGATACACTAAATACATACAATGATGCCTTAATATGTCTAATGATGCACTAATCATAACTATTGATGCTCTAACATGTTCAATGATTCACTAAACCTGCAAACCTTTAAACTGATGTAGCAACTACAAACACAGATGCACTAAAACAACCTGAAGCCCTAACGTGTAATTTGATGCTGCAAATTTACACACAAATGTCCTAATATGTCATATCCTACAATAATAAACACATATGATGTAAATTAGTGCATCGCATTTATAATAATCTTACTTAGACATTTTATCAAACACATAGTGTGCAACTTTAATAAACACACTTTTTATGCATTTTTTCATCAAATTTATTATAAATAATTAAACATTAAAATGAATAAATTATTCGGTTTATATAAATTATATAATTAAAATTTTATATATAATTAACTAACCTGAAGAAGATCATTGATGATGTAGCGTTTGTAAATGAACAGCACATGACCAGCGGTGGTGTGGCGGTAGCGGAGTGAAGATTGGCGCGGTGGATGCACGACGGAAGACGGTGGCGACGGTGGTGGTAGCGATGGTAAGTCATCTCATCATACAAATAGATTAGGTCATCTCACTGTTTGGTGTAGGTGTGACGGTGGCGGTGTAAAGATTGAAGCGGTGGTTGCACAATGGAAGACGGTGGGGATAGTGGTTGTGGTGACGGTGGTCTTGATGAGTCGTCATCTACAGTATCTGTTTTGATAATGAAAGTGAAAGTGAGGATCTCTTTGATATTCCCTCTTTGTTTATTTTTTTTTAATTTTTACCATAATCTTTCAAGTGTTTACATAATTTACCCTGAAACTTTTTTTCTCCCTTTTCTCTCTAATTACACTTTTCTCTAAAACCGGACTCTATATATATATATATATATATATATATTTGGGAAATTACATTAGTAAAAGTTGTCAAAATTTGCCATAGATTTCTTTGAAGTTTTAGGTTTAAATTGTTATGGTAGCTATTTCATTAAGGACAAATTCTTTGAATTTTTATGTAGAAATTTTAGTTTGAAAGGAATTTTAGAAATTTAACATTACTCACTTTTTAAGTTTTAAAAACATGGTTACATGCTTTGTATGTATAATAATAAAAAAAAAAACTTGTATTGACTTTCCAACATTGAATATGCCGAATCTGTTTTCATTTAATATTAGTTTGAATTTTTAATGGTGATTATATATACATATAGTTAAAGACGAGTATCCGTGCATAACAACGAGATTTTATAGCGACATATCGTTTAGTGATAAAAAAATGTTTATGGGTTATAAACGAAAAATAATAAAAGCTTGAAGATTTGGGTATTAAACATAATCTTTTGAAACCCGGGTGGTTCAACTGGTTGAACCGTTTTGGTCGAAAAAAGGATCGATTTAAACCGGGTCAACCCGACGGGTTGGGTTGAACACGGGTGAAATTAAACCGGGTCAACCCGTAGGGTTTGAAGCGTCCCGGGTCAATCTGGTTTTCGATGTGTATTAATTGTTTCCTTTTGAAATATATGTTTTTCAACATTTCTAATTTTAGTTTCAACTTTTCACTTTTTGTTTTTTCCTTTATATATAGTATACGCGGGTACCATGTGACGATTAACTGGAGAAATAGATCTTGATGAGGCCTGATTTATCAGTTTGTATCGGTTTCAACGGGTCCTCTCTGGTTCATTTTCGGATGACTTTTATTGGTCGAACCGCTGGCGAAACCGGTTCCCGGTTGAACCCGTTGATCCGGTCCGGTGTTCAAAACTATATGTACCATCAACTTGTTATCTTGTATGAAACTTTGTGTGTTTTATTAATTTGTATAATGTGTATAATAACACGTACTTTTTATTTTAAGGTGTTTTAAAAATAACATTAATTAGTGTATTTAATTATTTAATATTCTGGATTTTCTTGTAGCTTGTTTAAATTGTGCATTGTTAAAATTTTATTGTACTTTTTAGTATGAGGTGTTTTAATTGTTTGTATTTAATTTGGTGGATATGCTTTTAGTTTGTTGTACAATATGAACAAATCAATGTACTTTTAAGTAATGGGGTGTTTTAATAAGAATATTAATTACATTATATATTTCTCTCATCTTTGACTTTCAATTTTCACTTTCACCTTTTACCATTTTTCTTATAGTAAAGATACTAGGCGAGTACCCGCGCCTAACGGCGACGGTTTCTAGCGTAAGATAATTAATGATTTGTGATATTGTGGTGAGTGTTTTGTGTAGCGTTTAAAATAGAACGTGAACCGATGAAAATGCAATTGCAAACGGTTGTACTATACGATAACTAAAGCCTAGACAAAATTATTAACATCTTTCAAACAACATATAAAAACATTTAATGAAAATGAAAGTAAACATTACATCAGTTATGAGATAAAAACTAACAACATACGTTACTTGTCGCGTAAAAAACTAACAAGGATGGGATTAATGGTGCCGTTGTTAAGAAGAACGTAAGTACCAAAATTAGAATGAATGTGATTATCTCCAAAAAAAAAAGAGGCTAATTTTGGCTATTTTATAAAAGATTTGAGCATATTTAGCCTATTGAAAAGTAAAATGTGCACTAACGAGCACATATTTTCTCTTAATTATAAAACATTATAATCTTTTTTGAAGAAAAACTTATCTATATTATATATTTATATAGCGACAGATCGTTTTGTGTTAAAAAAAGCTTATGGGTTTTAAACGGAAAATAATAAAAGTTTGAAGATTTAAGGATTAAACATAATGTTTTGAAACCCGGTTCGACCCGGGTGGTTCAACTGGTTGAACCGTTCCCTTCGAAAAGCGGGTCGATTTAAACCGAGTCAACCCGACAAGTTGGGTCAAAACGAGTCAAATTTAACAGGGTCAACCCGATTTTCGATATGTATTAATAGTTTTAAATTATCACTTTTTACTTTTTGGTTTTTCCTTTATATATAGTATAGCAGGGTACCCGCGCGTTGCAACGGCGGGTACCCTGTGACGATTAACCGGAGAAATAGATCTCGACGAGACCTGATTCATCAGTTTGTATCGGTTTCAATGGGTCATCTCTAGTTCATTTCAGGTGGCTTTTATTGGTTAGCCGAACCGGTGGCGACACCGATTTCCGGTTGAACCCGTTGGTCCGGTCCGATTTTCAAAACTATATGTACCATCAACTTGTTAGATTGTATGAAGCTTTGTATGTTTTAATAATTTGTATAATGTGTATAATAACATGTGCTTTTCATTTTAGGGTGTTTTAAAAATAACATTAATTAGTGTGTCTAATTATTTTATATTTAGAATTATGTTGTAGATTGTTAAATTGTACATTGTGAAATTTTTATTGTAGTTTTAGTAATGGGTGTTTTAATTGGTTATTTTTAATATGGTAGATATGCTTTTAATTGGTTGTACAATGTTAATAAATTATTGTACTTTTAAGTAATGGGGTGTTTTAATAAGAGTATTAATTACACAATACATTTCTCTTACCTTTGACTTTCAGCTTTTCACTTTTAAAGGTTTGACCGTTTTTCTATTATATGTAGTACTAGACGAGTACCCGCGCCTAGCGGCAGCGGTTCCTAGCGGCAGATAATTAACAATATGCGATATTGTGGTAAGTGTTTCGTAACATGCGATAATTCAACTGAAGCAAAAATTATTAACATGTATCAAAGAACATATAAAAATATTTATTGAAACTGAAAATAAAACATTACATAATGCACGTTACTCGTCGTGTAAAATTTTTTAGTACACGGCATATGAGGTGTTGAATCCTCTTTAACCAAACTCTTTGATTGGTTTCATTTTGTAGTTATCATCCATCAAAGCATGGTATTTGACCCAATAAAAAAAACTTCAAACCTAAGAAACTTAACAAAAATATATACACCGGTTGTATAATGTATTTGACCAAAATATTTCATAAAACTTTGTTTATCTTTGAAATTAATGCGCCGGAACAATCAACGATTAAAGCACCAATCAATCACCATCATTATAGTAATATTTTGAAACAGATTTGTATTTAACGTATTTAATGCGCAAGAACAAGAACAAAAAAAATGAACCCCGTGACTATATAATAAATCGATACAATGTTTTGTGATTGTAAACATTCAAGTTATTTGCAATGTTTTGTGATTGTAAACATTCAAGTTATTTACAACAATATCTCTGCAATTTCAATTATATATAAATGTCAAAACAATATTTTTAAAAATCATATGGTCATTGCACACATTTTCAGTTTCAATAGGTCATCTCTGGTTCATTTTCGGATGAATTTTATTGGTTAGTTGAACCGGTGGCGAAACCGGTTCCCGGTTGAACCCGTTGGTTCGGTTCAGTCCGGTTTTCAAAACTATATGTATCATCAACATGTTAGCTTGTATGAAACTTTGTGTGTTTGATTAATTTGTATAATGTGTATAATAACATGTACTTTTCATTTTAGGGTGTTTTAAAAATAACATTAATTAGTGTGTTTAATTATTTTATATTCTGGATTTTGTTGTAGCTTGTTTAAATTGTATATTGTGAAAATTTTATTGTACTTTTTAATATGGGGTGTTTTAATTGTTTGTATTTAATTTGGTGGATATGTTTTTAGTTGATTGTACAATATGAATATATCAATATACTTTTAAGTAATGGGGTGTTTTAATAAGAGTATTAATTACATTATACATTTCTCACACCTTTGACTTTCAACTTTCAATTTTCAATTTTCACTTTCACCTTTGACCATTTTTCTATTTTATGTAGTAAAGATAAAGATAGATCATCTTATGAAAATATTCAGGTTATTCAGTTCGGCTAAGTTAAAATTTTGCTAAACCATAAATCAAACTAAACACTAATTAAATATTTTGGTTTGATTTTAACTCAAATCATACACTAATTAAAAAAATTTGGTTTAATTTTATTGGATTCTGAGTAAAATAATCATTATATATACGTAAATACACAAAAATTGAAATTTAAAAGTTGATGATTTAATAACAATAATAGAAACATGGCTACACACAACAATTAAAATAGGTAAGTTTACTAAAAAAAATTTGGTTAATGGTATTTAATAGCAACGTACTTTCCCATTTGTTTACGTATCATATACGAACCCAAAATACTACCTCAATACCTTTCCAAATTTCCAATTTTTTTTTTGGGTAAAAGGGTTAATTCACCCCGGTAAAATTCATTACACCAAAAACCATGGAAGTACAAATGACATGGGTGAGTCCCATGCCCTCAGCCTGTTACATAGGCAATACAACAGCTAAAAGCAGAATAACAACACAGCTAAATGCTGAAACAAACAATTACATTTAGAGCCTATCTAAATATAATAACCTGGGGTTCATTGAACCACTTCCAAAGTGAGCAAGAGTCATCTCTTTGCACTGTTAGTCCTTTTGACTGGCGACTGTTTGTAATTAACTCAAAAATATGTTTTCTTTTTCACGTTATATGTTTTCGTCCGTTTTACACATTTTCATCCGTTTTTATACATTTTCGTCCGTTTTTATACATTTTTCTGACGTTTATAACCGTTTTCTTATGTTTTTTAATCAATTTAATACATTTTCGTCCGTTGTTTGTGTTTTCATATGTTTTTATCCATTTTACACGTTTTTATCCTTTTTATACATTTGCGTCCGTTTCGTCTGTTTTAATACGGTTTTACGCTTTTATCTATTTTTATATGTTTTCATACGTTTTTTCCCGTTTTATACGTTTTCATACGTTTTTGTCCATTTTTATACGTTTTCATCTATATTTATATGTTTTCGTCTGTTTTATATGTATTTTAACGTTTTTATCTGTTTTTAAACGTTTTTGCCAATTTTTATACGTAGTAAAACGTAGAAAAATGGATAAAAACGTAAAAAGATGTACAAAACCGTAAGAAAGCGTATAAAATGGATAAATACGTATTAAAACGGATAAAAACGTACGAAAATGTATAAAAACATATAAAACGGATAAAAACGAAAAAAAAAACCATTTAAAAGCAGACGCAAGCATATAAAACGGATAAAAATGTATGAAAACGTAAGAATACGTATAAGAATGGATAAGAACGTATGAAGACGTAAGAAAAAACTATAAAAATGGGTGAAATTGTATAAAAAAGTATAAAAATGGATGAAAACGTCTAAAAGAGTTTGAAAACATATAAAAGTGGATGAAACGTTTAAATATGAACAAAACCGTATGAAAACGTGCAAAAACGTATAAATCTGATACGTAAGAAAACGGATAAAAGCGTATGAAAATGTAAGAAAAACATATTTTTGAGTTAATTACAAACGGTCGTTAGTCAAAAGGACTAACGGTGCAAAAAGATTACTCTAAAGCGTATGATAATGAAACAAAATTTAAAAGTTGGATGAGTATTGTGATATTTTTTTTGAGTTCATATATGATATGTGAACATACGTAGTATGGTAAATTTATTTTTCATTATTATTTCAATGTAAATTAGCTGTAGCTACAAGCTTATTTTTATAGCTAATTATCGAGTTACTAAACCTATTATCTTATTTGCTCCAAAAGGGTGTTTGGGTATAGCTTATTAGCTTATTTATGAGCAAAAGAGTTCTTTTTTCTTTTCTGGTGTAAGAGGTGTTAGAATATTAAAACCTCGTCGGTATAACTTAATTGATGACCATTATTTATAATGGTAAAACCATAATTCCCAAAACCCACAAACCGAGCTTGGGCCTAATTATCCACTATACTCCCCCGCATTTCGAGCGGCGAAATTGAAAGCTCGAACTGGAGTAGTAAACTAAGAAAGCAAAATAAAACAATAAAACAAAGTAAAACGGGATAACCCAAAGTATCCCCTATTCCAATTTTTGTTTACCGATAACCAAAGTATCCGAAGGATAAACCAAAGTAAAACTGGATAACCCAAAGTATCCCCTATTCTAATTTTTGTTTACGGATAACCAAAGTATCCGAAGGATAAACCAAAGTATCTCAAACAGTCGTCTCGGGAATAAGAACCCTAGATTCGACACCAACAAAAGTCGTCTCGGGAATAAGAACCCTAGATTCAACACCAACAAAAGTCGTCTCGGGAATAAGAACTCTAGATTCGACATCAACAAAAATCGTCTCGGGAATTAATACCCTGGATTCGACATAAAATAAAAACAAAATACTTCAAAAAAGTAACAACACAGCGATTCTTAAACAACGCCTGCAGCAATACTTAAGAATTTTTAAATGAGATTGCTTCCTTCAGCCGTAACTTTTGACTAAACAATTATCCAACCAAAATTTAGTCAAACCACAAAAAATACGATCTTTTGTAGTATGGAAGTGACGGCTATTTTTTATGATTAGGGTTTGACGGGGCTGCTTAGGGGAGGCGGCTCAATATAGCCACCTAAGTCTGAGGATCAGACCCGCTCTGATACCATGTTAGAACATTAAAACCCTATCGGTATAACTTTATTGATGACCATTATTTATAATGGTTAAACCCTAATTCTCAAAACCTACAAACCGAGCTTGAGCCTAATTATCCACTAATAAGAGGGTCTTTGGGATTGATTATCTTTTTCTGCTTATATCAGCTTAAAAATAAGCAGTTCCGATATTAGTTTTAGGATTAGCTCCCTTTGGCAAATATAGGAGTGTGTCTCTAAGCTTGTGTATAGTGATTTACAATAAGTCAATAGATGAGATACAATTAATTTTAATAGTAGCTATGAGCTTATTTAAGGTGCTTATTGTGTTACTAAAACACTATAAGCTCTAAAAGGGTGTTTGAGTACAAGATTATTATTCGCTTATTTGTGAGCAAATAAGAATAAGCTTTAAATAAATAAACAACCCCATCAAAGGGTATGAGTTGTAAATGTGTGATTATTTTAGCAGGTGGCTTATCCGTGATTGCTTATATTACCCAATGAACTGTAACGTATAACATCAGAATCGATTCATACTCCAAAGTCCCAAAAAGATCGTTTTGAAGACGGGTTACGTCTTCGTAAAGAAATGGAACACATGAACTGTGTCCCGACATTACAGGCTATAACGACTTTGATTCATGGTGCGGGAATCAGTCACAACACGACAAAAGCACTGGAGCTTTTCGATGAAATTCGTGATAGAAATACGGATTCTGGTGTATACAATATTGATGCAGGTTTTACTGACCAGGTTTTAATATTTATATTATCTCGTTATACCTATGGTCTACCCTAATGCACTAACGGGCAGTGTACTCGGTCGTGTAGTGTAGTAATCGGTAAAACCGAGGTCGTCCTAAGAGCTATGTGTGTTGGATTATTACTAAGTCTAGATGTCACAGTTTTTAATATGATTTCGATAAGGAATTAATTAATTAACTACTAAAGCAGATAAAAGCAAATAAAAGGAAAAGGATAAATCAATATAGGAGAGTGGTGCTAACCTAGTTATTCCTCCTAGCTAGTAATGTCTACGTCTACTTACTTCCAATTACTTCAGGTGGGGTCAAAATCGAGAGGAAAGAATTTGGTCAATTCGCCCTAACCTATCAACAAAGATGCCACCACAGGAGAAGTCAGGTGTCCCCTCATAAGTCATGTTGTTCCTGGTCCCCTAAGCCAAGTCATTAAGTACCGCTACATGCTAGATTTATAATAGTGAGTGCCCGGACGTTGGCAACTTAAACACTCACCCCCTAATTCTTAAGTTCATCCAAACGGTAGGTGATCAGTTGGTCAAATCGCACAAGTAGAAAGGGTCGTCAGTTGGTCATATCTTACCCTTCCCGTCTCAGTCTACTCACTTAGGGTCAATTGGTCATATCTCCTAAGCAACTAGCCTCTACCGCCATTCAAAACTACCGAAACAAGGGTAGCTACCAATAAACTATGCATGCATACACTTAGAAATAATTATACGGAAGTAAAGTAAACGCAAACAAAACAATTAAGGAATCATAAATCATAACTAGGCCAGCACCAAGAGGTGCTTAGCCGCTCATATTAACCATACAAATCATATCAATATTCAAAGTTACGAAATACATGAATCGAGAGTAAAGAAAAACTAAAATGCTAATGCTTATCGTAGGGGAGTGATTTCTCCCTTGGAGACAGCTCCGTATGCTCCTCTAGACCTGCCTTTGGCTTCTTCTCACGTTCTTTGGTTGTGGTGTGTGGAATGGGATGCTTTGAAATGCTGGAATTCGTGGGGTATTTATAGGCCAGATCTAGGTTACGACGTAACTAATATAAGAGTTACACCGTAATCATCAATTCCTTCGTACTTTGCACTAGATCTGCTGGTTACGGCGTAACCTTATGAGTGGTTATACGCAGTATCTTCAGTATTTCTTGGTTACGCCGTAGTTGGTGAAATAGTTACGACGTAGTTATCAGCGGCGCGGAACCTCATTTGACCTAATATAGTTACGTCGTAGTCTTTGGTGAGAGTTACGCCATAACCTTCTGATAAGTTGGTTTTCTGAGTCACGCTTTAGTTACGGCGTAATGTGAGAGATGAGTTACGCCGTAACTTCTTCAAAGTCAGCATAATATGATAAATCTTTTGATATTTCTCTAATTCCGCGTCTCTTTAGTTCAAATGCTCGTAATTTACCTAAAAGTGGAAAACAATCGAAAAAAAACGTAAATCCATATAAATGATATAAATTTCAAGCATTATCGGGGGAAATTGACACTTAATATTCAGGATTATTTGATGTTATCAAATATCCCCCACTTGAACTCTACTTGCCCTCAAGTAGACCTTATTAGAAAGATTCCTAAAAAGATATCTCCCATAACCTGGAAAATATAAGTTTACAAATCCCTTATGCTAGAATAAAACAAAGCCGAACACCTCACGAAATGGGAACGAAACACTCAAATCTCTCAACTATTCTAAGTGTCAATTTTGGGGTGATCACTCAATCGCCCAGTCATAGCATGTATTCTATCATAAGCTTGGCGGTTACACAAATCTCCACCACTAGAGTTAAGGGCTAAACAATTCTCGAAGGCAATATGGGTAGACACGACAAAGGTTAAGGGGTGACTCGTCATTACTAACATGTCATGGCGAAGTGGACAAAATCAATGATACATGACCATATCCATGGCCAAGACACCAAAGATTGCTCGTTGCATCACCTAGACACGCTTCATGACTAAAGGGTAGGATAAGCCATGGGATATATAATTGGTGTAAAATAAAAATCAAGCAGATAGTCTAAATCTATAACCAAGTCATCTCCACTTACCGTCCGCCCAAAGATCAAGCTTTGAAGTCAAGAAACTGGATCATGAAATACCAGGTGGATGTGTCATTAGAGGACGTCATGATGGGCACACCACCTTTTCTCCAACTGTTGGCAAAATCACCAACTTCAATCTTCGAATGTGACCGAGGTGGCCTCCTCGATACCAAATCTATAAGGCTCGTAACATAGTGCTTATAACATCGCACTTTACAATAACTAAATAACATAACAACTATTTTTTTCTTTTCGAATCAAACTTTTTCTTCTTCTTTTTTTTTAACATAACAATAATAACTAAACATAATATCCCCCCACTTGAGATGAACAATGGGAATTCGGGGGGTCTTCATTGATATTCAGGAATATGTCATCGACGAAAGCGTGATTTCCGATCCTTTCCACTTGAACCTTGAACTTAGGCAAATGATGAGTTCCCAATCACAAATAAAGACTACAGGGTAGGCTAAGGTGTATAGGTGTATCGAAACAATATATTGGGTTAACAAAAGAAAAGGAATGGCTCAGGTGGGTGTATCTAGGGGTATCTTGCACTAAAGGTGAGTGCAACAAAAGGGTTTCACATGGGGGTCAAGAAGTCGAGGTGACTAGTCGATAGACACACAATGGTAGGCTATTTGGGTGATAATCCTATAATATTGCCTTCTAAAACTGAAAAGTCCAAATACATCGAGCTAACTCAACATACCTCGTCTATGGTCTCGAAATGATGCAAATGCCAAGTTCTAAAGTTTACAAGCTACCGACACACTCATAATTTGGTGGATTTGGGTTAAAATATTGGAAACGGATAAGGCTAATCTCACCATATAATATCAAGGGTTGTATGTGCTCGGCTAAGGTCTAATCTAGTTAGGTTAAGAAAAACATGTCAAAATTTTTAAAAATGGCATAATTTTTCAAAATAAACTAGAAAAACGAGGGCAAAATAATGTTCAAGAGATAATTCTAATCCCGTCCCCCCACTTAAATTGTACAAAGTCCCTTTTGTACTAAGAGTTAAATAAAGGTGAAGAGAAAAGTAGAATTAGAGCGAGAACTTCCCTGAAATTTGCTCCAAAAAGAAAGAAGGCCCACGAAAGAGACGTGCCTTCATATAAGCATCATGAACAAACTTTAATCCCTGAAATCACATTACCGACAAACATAATTCTAAAAAGAAAAAAATGAAAAATGAAAATAAACCTAACTCTCTTTCATAGGAATCACGGATGTATTTAGCATATGCAACAAGCCTTTTAAACCACATGGTGTCCCAAGCGGACGTGCGAAGTCTCGTGAGGATTTACAGGGAACACACCCACAAAGTTTATTAAAAATACTAATACAAGGTTATTGTGTTTTAAACTGAAAGAAGTAAATCAGAGGAAGGTTACGTCGTAACTCTTTGGGGGAGTTACGCCGTAACAGGAAAAACCTGACATAAGCTGCAAAGCGAGTGGCTACGGCGTAACCACTGAGATGGTATTACGCCGTAATTGGTAATGCATCTAGAATTATGCTGCAAAAGGTTGGTTACGGCGTAACCATAGACATGAGTTACGCCGTAACTACTGACAGATCAGCAAGCTGCAGAAGCAATTTCTTCAAGTTTCCTGCAAAAATGGTTAAAAACACAAAACCTTGCAGAAATGGAAATAAAACAAAAGAAAGGGATAATTCGGGTTGACTCCCGAAAGATCACTTTTCTTTATTTACGAGTCTTTAAGTTAGACTCAGAGCCGCGGGGCTACCAGTGCTTGTTGGTCATTTCGTGGATATGGCAATCTCCACGTTGGATCCAACTTACCAAATTCTCATCCCGTTTTTAGTCATCCCCTAATTCTAAACAGCTCAAGTAGAAACTCTTGATTTTCTGGTAGGGGTGGCCAATACCTTTTTCTTTGTCTTCATCACTGATATCGAGCGGTGGTTGGGCTTGGCTTAACTGCCTCTTGGTCCAATTTTTAAAATTCTTAATCGTTCTCGGCATTTTGAAGATAGTCTTATCATCGTTTATCTTTAACCATACTAACCCTTCTTTTTTATTTTTATCTAACCCTGACATTTCCTGAAAAGGTTTTCCTAAAATTACTCCCGTAAGTCCATCTTCCACAAATTCGCTTACTTCGTCCAAAACCATAAAGTCCACCAAAAATGAATGAGTTCCAATGAAGACATGTATGTTAGTTGCAAACCCAAGAAAGTTATTCC
The DNA here is from genome assembly GCA_910596185.1 of Chrysanthemum makinoi. NCBI lineage: Eukaryota > Viridiplantae > Streptophyta > Magnoliopsida > Asterales > Asteraceae > Chrysanthemum > Chrysanthemum makinoi. Next base: position 20,130,799 of record OU343222.1, read on the forward strand.
CTTTATATTCTAATTCTTTCTTCATAACTCGGTTGTAGCACTCTTTTGACATGATGTTGACTGGGGAAGTTGTGTCAATAAATGGATGGAAATCGATGAACCCGATTTTGCATGAGATCTTCAGATAATAAGGGTTTCTATGATGTATGCGGGTTCCTACCTCATAAAATCTAGGTTGATTGGTTTGCGAAAAAGCCTTCACCGAGTTGTCTTTCCAATGGGCCATTTCGACGTCACTTGAGAAGTCGTCAGTACTGATTCCTAAACTATCCTCTTCCTCGAAGTTGACGAAAACATCAAAATCTTTCCCCGAATCTATCTCGCCCGGATCTGGGGGGTCACTAAGAAATTCTTCAAGAGCGTCACCAAAACTACCTACTGGGTCAACCGCACATACCTTTTGAAGAGTAGACATAAGTTCATTAGGTCTGAACGTTGCAATTTCTCCATTAGCTTCAAGAGTCAGTTTTCCAGCAAAGACGTCCACCTTTGTATAGGCAGTAGCAAGCATAGGTCTACCTAAAATGACTGGTATTCTGTTGTCTTCCGGAATGTCAAGAATCACAAAATCTAATGGGAAAAGAAATTTCTTAATCTTCGCCAACACATTTTCAACGATGCCCAACGGTGATTGCATAGATCGATCGGCCATTTCAATTTTCATCTTAGCTGTCTTCAAGTCACCAATCCCCATACATAGGAACATTGAACGAGGAATTATGCTAATACTTGCTCCAAGATCAGCCAGGGCATTACACATATTGAGACTCCCGATCAAGCAAGGGAGAGTGAAACATCCGGGATCCTTTTCCTTTTGTGGTAGCTCGTTTCTTAAAACTGCTGAACATCTTTCGTTGAGTTGAACTGTCTCATCATTGTTTAATTCCTGCAGAATATCATCATGATTAGTTTCAATGGAATTATTAATAGGGGAGTTCACCGGAAAATCTTGGTCCAGAAGTGATTGTCTTTCCATGCTGATTCGTCGCTTAACTTTTTTCGAGAAGGTCGTCGGTTCTTCAAGGATAGTTTCCACCGTGTTGACAACTTCCTCTTCCCGAGCCACTAGGTAATCAGTAATGGCTTGCGAACATGAGCTCACACTCTTTTCCAATCTCTTAATCCTATCTTCATGAATTTTGAGAGAAGAGACTGTATTATCCACGAATGTCTTCATCATTTTTTCAATTCTATCATCTCGTTCCCTTGATTCCTTGATGTGGTCAAGAATCTTTTTTTCAAGATTGATCCCGGATTTGGTCCCAAATACACTCTTAACCTTCTCAATCCTACATGCTTCAGCTTCTCTTTCCAACCTTCGTTTCTCGAAAATTTCCCCATAATTGTATTCTTGCTTTGTTATCGTCTTCATTACCTTATGGTCAAAATTGTCTCTTGGTCCATACCCTGTATCCATATGTCATTTGTAGCAATGTTCATAAATCCGCTGAATACATTTCAAGGCTTGGTCAGGAGTCATGCAAGGAATTGGTCTCGGGGAATGGCGTAGTTCTCGTGTTAGCGCATTAATTCCTAGGTAGAAGACGTAGACGATCTGATGTTTGTTCAAATCATGGGTGGGACATCGATAAAGTAGCTCACCAAATCTTTCCCATGCCTGGTAAAGCGTTTCTTCTCCAACCTGAACGAACTGATAGATTTTACCAAGAAGGTTGGCCATTTTTTAAGGAGGGCAAATTTGTTGTACAAACTCTTTTCTTAGTTTATCCCATGCTCCTTTACATTCGTTAAGGAATTTGTTATACCATCTCTTTGCAGTTCCAGTAAGAGTCATAGGGAAAATCCTTCCGGTGACCGAATAGCTCGGGGTGCCTTTGACGTTGAAAAGAGAGGATAAGTAGAGTACTTCTTCTACGTGATTCTGAACGTCCTCATCTTCATCTCCAGAAAACTTAAGTTCGTGTAACTCTCGAATAAACTGATCTGGAATAGAGTATTTCTCAGTACTAGAGTCCTGTGCGAAGGTTCGTTGGCAGTTCTCATTTGGTCGCTCCAAATACTGCTCCATAGTTAAATTATCAATATTATTTTCATTGATGACCTCTGGTTCGGCGTCAGACTGTTCTGATTCGTAAAATGAAAAGATGTTGTGAATAGGAACTGGGGAGAAAACTTTCCTTGTCCAAAATTGCTTCTCCGGATCATCGAATGAGGTGGCCAAAAAAGGCCTCGAGCTACGAGTCTTGTATCCTGACATTTAAGAGAAGAAATAAAATAGACTTAACGTGAAATACTAAAATAGCTCCCTGGCAGCGGCGCCAAAAACTTGATGCAGGTTTTACTGACCAGGTTTTAATATTTATATTGTCTCGTTATACCTATGGTCTACCCTAATGCACTAACGGGAAGTGTACCCGTCGGGTGTAGTGTAGTAATCGGTAAAACCGAGGTCGTCCCAAGAGCTATGTGTGTTGGATTATTACTAAGTCTAGATGTCACAGTTTTTAATATGATTTCGATAAGGAATTAATTAATTAACTACTAAAGTAGATAAAAGCAAATAAAAGGCAGGGGATAAATCAATAGAGGAGAGTGGTGCGAACCTAGTTATTCCTCCTAGCTAGTAAGGTCTACATCTACTTACTTCCAATTACTTCAGGTGGGGTCAAAGTCGAGAGGACAACATTTGGTCAATTCGCCCTAACCTATCAGCAAAGATGCCACCACAGGAGAAGTCAGATGTTCCCTCAAAAGTCCTGTTGTTCCTGGTCCCCTAAGCTAAGTCATTAAGTACCGCTACATGCTAGATTTATAATAGTGAGTGCGTGGGCGTTAGCAACTTAAACACTCACCCCCTAATTATTAAGTTCATCCAAACGGTAGGTGATCAGTTGGTCAAATCGCACAAGTAGAAAGGGTCGTCAGTTGGTCATATCTTACCCTTCCCGTCTCAGTCTACTCACTTAGGGTCAGTTGGTCATATATCCTAAGCAACTAGCCTCTACCGCCATTCAAAACTACCAAAACAAGGGTAGCTACCAATAAACTATGCATGCATGCACTTAGAAATAATTATACGGAGTAAAGTAAACGCAAACAAAACAATTGAGGAATCATAAATCATAACTAGGCCAGCACCAAGAGGTGCTTAGCCGCTCATATTAACCATACAAATCAATTCAATATACAAAGTTACGTAATACATGAATCGAAAGTAAAGAAAAGATAAAATTATAATGCTTATCGTAGGGGAGTGATTTCTCCCTTGGAGACAGCTCTGTATGCTCCTCTAGACCTGCCTTTGGCTTCTTCTCACGTTCTTTGGATGTGGTGTGTAGAATGGGATGCTTTGAAATGCTGGAATTCGTGGGGTATGTATAGGCCAGATCTGGGTTACGGCGTAACTAATATAAGAGTTATGCCGTAATCATCAATTCCTTCGTAATTGGCACTAGATCTGCTGGTTACGGCGTAACCTTATGAGTGGTTACGCCGTATCTTCAATGTTTCTTGGTTACGCCGCAGTTGGTGAAATAGTTACGGCGTAGTTATCAGCGGCGTGGAACCTCATTTGACTTAATATAGTTACGTCGTAGTCTTTGGGGAGAGTTACGCTGTAACCTTCTAATAAGTTGGTTTTCTGAGTCACGCTTTAGTTACTGCGTAATGTGAGAGATGAGTTACGCCGTAACTTCTTGAAGGTCAGCATACTATGATAAATCTTTTGATATTTCTCCAATTCCGCGTCTCTTTAGCTCCAATGCTCGTAATTTACCTAAAAGTGGGAAACAATGGAAAACAAGCGTAAATCCATATAAACGATATAAATTACAAGCATTGTTGGGGAAAATTGACACTTAATATTCAGGACTATTTGATGTTATCAAATATGTTAATAATGCTTATATCAGATTCGGAAACGTTTTGTCAGCAACTAGAGTAATGAACGAAATGAAAGAGAATAACATCCTTCCTGATCACATCACGTTTCACGCATTGTTCTTAATATTAATAAATTTTCAAGCGGAATTCACGGTGTTTTACCCCTTTATCACCAAATGCTCGGTAAAAGCTTTGTCTTGAAAACACTGACCATAGTAATGTTAATGATGTTGGACGTTAATTGCATAAGTCTTGTTAAACAAGGTTCAATTTGTAACAAACTGAAGCCTAAGGGCTCAACATGTTAGTTTGATAGTTAATAACCGAATAACGGGTATTGGTAGTTATTGGTAGTTACAGGAAGTTACACCTGTCGGTGAAGGGACATGATGGTTCGTATGAACCTTTATACAAACAGATGTATATGTAAGGTTTTTTGGTGTATCTTTGTAACAATGTAACCAATTTATGTTGTTAATAATATTGGAATCATTCTTGTCAATCTTGTGCTTGTTGAATTCAAGACCGCTGCAACGATTCTACATTGGTATCAGAGCCAAAGGTTCAAAACCTGGGAAAAACAAATCAAGAGCCAAAGGTTCAAAACCTGGGAAAAACAAATCATGAGCGAAGGTTGCAAGATTACAAGTTTGATTCAATTTTTTGATCAAGAAGATCAAAAGACTTAGAAGGGAAAAGACACCAAGGACGTTGGAAGAAGATAGTCCACGATCAGAACAAACAAAAGTTGCAAGATAGCAACGACTTCAATCCACTTTTGAAGGAGAAGAGGAACACAAATCGATTGAAGGAACAAACGTTGACATCAAACGAATTGGTGGGTTAAAACTTTGTTGGTAACAACGAAGAGAAAAAGAAGGAAACTCTTGACTGGACGAGGAAGCGTGGAACAAGAGTAAAAAAGCGCTAGGATTTATTTTGTGACTCGCTGGTAACCGGACACATGATAGGAAAGAGACACGTCATCTTGGTTAAAAGGACGGGTGGTTGGAAAACTTTGTGAAACTGGGTTAAACAAGACACAAAGGCTAGGAAGCACGCGGTGTTAAAAAGCGAGCAGTGAACATTGTTGTGGAAAGGCTTGGAAGGTACAACCAAGAAGGAAAGGAGTACTCAAGGATTATTGTGGAAAACGATTCAAGGCGACACAAGGTTACAACAACAATGACAAGGAAACAAAAACAAACATATCATTTGTTCTGGTGAAGAATATCGTGAGGGGTATCAAGTTTGTGTGTAGGAAAGCACTTGGATTTCGAGGAAAAAGAAAATAACACTACGTGGATCACTTGGAAGGAGACCGTGAACAACTAGGTTGGTTGGAAGGATACCGTGAACAAGGAGGGATCTAGGAGACGTTTGTGGAGACGAAATCAAGACGACACACAAGAATGAAACGATGGCGTTTGAAGACCGACATCATTATAGAGGTAGCCTATGCGACGTGGTTCCTAAAGGAATATGCGAGTGAGTTAGAGGAGTGCTATGGGACGCACTTGAGTCTTTTAGGAGCCTACTATGAAGTGGCAAGGAACTATTCCAGCGGCATGGATGCACCAAAGGCGAGGAAACACGAGGGTACAAGTGGAATAATGGCAAAGGAATTGCCAAGTGAAGAGACAAGACAAGGGCATATTGGAACCAAGGCAAGGCTGGTTGATGACGAGGAAGAGAACGCGGAGAAGAGCATGAAGACTAGAACAAGACTTAAACAATTAGGGAGGAATTGTTGGACGTTAATTGCATAAGGGCTGAACATGTTAGTTTGATAGTTAATAACCGGATAGCGGTTATTGGTAGTTATTGGTAGTTACAGGAAGTTACACCTGTTGGTGAAGGGACATGATGGTTCTTATGAACCTCTATATAAACAGATTTATATGTAACATTTTATGGTGTGTCTTTGTAACAATGTAACCAATTTATGTTGTTAATAATATTAGAATCATTCTTGTCAATCTTGTGCTTGTTGAATTCAAGACCGCTACAACGATTCTACAAATGACACTTTTCTGCATAAACCATGAAGCTAAAGGGGCTTTGGGTTTTTGGAGATACTTAATTGAAAGAGGGTATTGTCCTCATTGTCATGCAGTTGATGTTCTATTAAAGAGTTCGTGTTCTGACGGGCTGGTTGAAGAGGCTTTCCAATGCGGTTTACAGATTCTTGAAAAAGGGAGGTATTTAATTAAAACAGGTTTTCGTGTTTTAGAAAGGTGTTTGATTGAGATGGGTGATGAGGTTAAATTAAAGAAGCTCGACAAGATGATCAAGAAGCTACAAATTGTTGTACCTGTATCGAGAGGCCATGCCATGGGTATTTCTGTCTAGTGTAAATATGGATTTTATCAAGAGTTGCACAAACTGTCGATGTTTGATGATGGGATTGAGATGAGGTAATGAGGTATGCAGTATGCTTGTTGTCCGATAAAGTAACATTCTGTATCTTTTAAGATTATATTTAACCCAGGCATAGATATTAAATGCAATATTGCATCGTCCTTGATATGTTGCTTGATATTTGGTCTTGTTAACCGCAGGTTTTGTTTTTCTGGGCCAGGACCTGAGAACAGACCTGGCTAGCGAAAGAAAAACTGCATCGAGCCACTGGTTGAGGTACACATTGTTAAAAGGTGTTAATATATTGCATTAGTATGTTGCTCAAGACAACCAGAGACCCTGAGCGTATTGCGATTGAAGGAATTCATCTAAGGGGTTTGGATTTACTGTATATAAAACTGATTATCTGCTTATCACACTTTGAAACAACAGATAAAAAAATTTGAGGGTGTTTGAGATTCCAGCTGCTTATCTGAATACTCGAGGTTGAAATACACAGTTTTTGAAGCACTTGTGGTTATATCTAGTTTAGGTTCATTAACATAGACGTGTATGTAATTAATAATATCAAATTCCATTAATAACGGTGTAACTGGTTAGTTGTCCCATCTTTCGTAGCATATTCTTATACGTCATCTTCCATTCAAACTTTTACGAAATCTTCCCCAAAACTATAGCATGTGGTCATGTGATTGTCCCATTTCCTTGAATCTGTTGCGCAATATTGAATTCTTGACCACGGCTTTTGGCTTTTGGTCCCCAAATTTATTTATTTATTTATTTATATTCTTTTTTATTTTATTTTTAATTTATATATATATTTTTAATTTTACAGTTTGAGAGTGTTTGAAATTACGTATACATGGTGCTTATTTGAGATGAAATAAACAGTTTAGTTGTTTATCTAACCATTCAAAATAGTAAAGACTTGTCCTAAAAAGTATGATGTGATTTCAAAAGTCTGGCGTATTTGCCAAGCAGTTGTATATAAAACCATTTTTTATTTTGGGCATTCGCATATATACCCGATAAAACTTTAGTAATTACGTCTTTTCCGAAATCATGCTATAATTGCATTATACATCATGCATTAAAAACTTGTGTTTTGAGAAAATATGTAATTTTTGAAATTTCATTAGGTGTATATGCAAACAATCTTTTATCATGCAGTTATATTCTTATATGACGTTTAACGCTCAATGTTACATTTGAATGATATTGGTAATCTATCAGGCATACATTATACATACATAAAATTGAACCAAATAATTAAAAGTTAACTTAGTTCTCTCCAAAAAAAAAAAAAAAAAAAAAAGTTAACCATACATAACATCTTTGAAACTAGTGGCTCAATTGGAATGACCATGAACATATAACAAAGAATTAGAAGCTAGCGAACCAAAAGATTACAAACAGATATATTGAATAAAAAGTTTGGCTACGTACCCAATTAAACACAGTAACCTACTGATAAATTTGTTATATTTCTGTCTACATGGAAACAAAAAGATCAATAACCAATGTTAAAATAAAACTATGAGGCTGATGGCTACTTCATATATCGACTGGGTGACACAAACGTTTCAATGTATCTACCTTCTTCGGTGACTCTCTTAGTTTTTGGGATAAATTCAACTTCCACATACTCAAAGTCGTCATAGATGCTGCCTTCTTCTTTGCCTTTGCCTTTGTCTTTGATGTGCTTCTTCTTTATGAGATCTACTTCATAAATTTTGTAAGAAGAGCGGTTCCTCATGAGCCAGTTTCCGTTCTTCATTAAGTGGAATGGAATCAGATAGCTAATACTAGTATGATTATAACCATGCGTCCTTAGTTGATAAGTTACGACTTCTTTCATATTCTCATATTCATCCAATTTCCACAACTTAATACAGTTCCTTTTAAAGCCACTTATCTTAATGTCATACTTGACGCAAACATGAATGCAATCACTTTTAACCATAATAGTCGCTGAATAATCATATCCATAATCACTTATTTTAGAGAGAGTTTCTATCTTTGATAACCGTTCAGTTTTTGTGTCAAACCTTACAATTGAACTTAACCGTCCGTTCAAGTGTTGTAAAAAGTAGAGATTTTCATTCAAATAAGTACCTCCGCTCAAACGTCCATGATAAAGTATACTTGTATGTTGAGAGACATCTACTTTTCTCCATGAGTCTGATTTTAACGAGTATATGTAAACATTATCGTCATAATAATTTACAAATAGAAGCTTGTAGTCATCTTCACAACAGCTGTAATACAATCCGAAATCTGAATAGTACGAATACCAAATATTGTTGCATTCCTTCTGAGAATTATATTTGGACAACCTCTTATACTCATCGGTCAAAGGATTCCATAAGATTAGATCAGAGTATCCAACATCATGCTTATCCTTTATTATGCCTAGACATACCAATCCATGAAAAGACGCTAGTATACAAATATTACGAGGAGTGATGCCTTCGAATGGTGGTAAAGGGCGCCGTGTGGGAGTTAAACCCTTATCACTCGGTGGCGCTTCACAGTCAATGGTGGTAAACTTGAATGATGTTTCAGTTTTAGACAAGACCAGAAGTTTAGGGTTGTTTTTATGGTCGTCGATGTGCATGTTTGTGAACATATCCGACGTAAGTAACGAGTGCCATTCTTTCGAAACACACTTGAAACGACCAACAGTTTTGGCTGGAACTCTTAGTAGTATGTGGTTCAACATGACGTCATGTGGAACATGTACCTCCATTGTCGCCTCTTTGGTTTATTAGGTTTCGATAACAAAGGTTTAGAAAAGAATATTAATGTGAGACGTATGTAGGTTTTTGCGTATATTTATAGAAGGTGAAGATATACATGCTTTAAATATAATATATCTAGAGAATATATTTCGTTTAAAATAGTTTAAATAGGTTGAAGATATCTTTTAGTGATGACTCGTCATACCTTTGAATATATTTCGTTTAAGTTTTATAACAGTTGGATGCTCAATAAAGACTTCGAATCCGTTCTTTGTAACTCTTGGTCCTCTTCGGGTTCATGGGTTAATTCTACTAAGGCCACCGTCTTTAAAAAGAAACTCCAGTTACTTAAATCGAATCTCAAGGATTGGAGAAAAGTGGTAAACTCCCTTGAAACAGCCACTGCCACCTCGCTTCGAGAAAAAGTTTCCTCCATTGACATCAAAGCTTAAATTGGTCCTCTTACTTCTGATGAGGTAATTACCAGGGCTATGTTGGTTAAAGATCTAGGTAATTTGGAATATGGCAAGGCTAAGGACCTAAGACAAAAATCTAAGTTTAAATGGGCCCTAGAAGGCGATGAAAATTCACGCTTCTTCCATGGGATAATCAATAACAAGATAAATCGCTCTAGAATCAATGGCCTAAATATTTAAGGGTCTTGGGTAACGGATCCGACTTGCATCAAAAGTCATATCTTACGCTCTTTTGAATTAGAATTCAATAAGGATACCACTCCAAGGCCAAGCTTTTTGAGTAACCTCTTCAAGCAAATCTCTCCAAGTGACTCGTCATACCTTGATCAACCTTTTAGTGATGACGAAATAAAAGACGCGGTTTGGAATTGTGGTAGTGATAAAGCCCCCTGCCCAGATGGGTTTACATTTAAGCTTTTCAAGAAGTATTGTGATGTCATTGGTGGAGACATCCTTTCGTTTGTTAGAGAATTCGAGACCACGGCTTGCATCCGAAGAGGTTGTAATTCCTCCTTTTTCACTCTTGTACCTAAAGCTGATGACCCGATTGTTATTGGTGACTTTAGACCAATTAGTCTAATCGGTTGCCAATATAAGATCATTGCAAAAGTTCTTGCAAACCGGCTTGCTAATGTCATTTCATCAGTTGTTGGTGAAGTCCAAATGGCCTTTATCAAGGGTGGTCAAATAATTGATGGGCCACTCATGGTAGATGAAATTATTTCTTGGGCTAAATTGAAGAAAAAAAGCTTTTCATGCTCAAAGTAGACTTTCAGAAGGCCTTTGATACCTTAAATTGGTCTTTCTTGGATTCTACTATGTCTCAAATGGGATTTAGCCATAAGTGGAGGAAATGGATCCATTCTTGCCTTGATTCGGCTCTCATTAATGGGTCACCTACTTCGGAGTTTAAGTTACATCGTGGTCTTTGCCAAGGTGACCCACTTTCTCGTCTTCTTTTTATTTTAGCAATCGAGGCTCTCAATGTAGCCTATATTGAGGCTAAAAATAAGAACTTCTTCCATGCAGTAGAAGTAGGAGTTGATAAGGTCCATGTTTCTCACCTCCAATTTGCGGATGTTGCACTTATATTGGGTGATTGGTCTAAGCCTAATATTGAGAACTTGTCTAGAATCCTCACTTGCTTTCATCTAGCATCCGGCCTCAAAGTTAACTTCAACAAGAGTAAACTCTTTGGCATTGGTACCTCCCAACTTGAGCTCAACTCTTTTGCTACCGCTATCGGGTGTGTTCCTTCTCATTTCCCATGCACTTACTTAGGTCTTCCCATTGGTGCCAACATCGCAAGATGTGCAAAGTGGGACCCCCTAATTGATCGTTTTCATAAGCGGTTATCTAGCTGGAAAGCAAAAACCGTCTTGGGAAGTTTGGGGGTGTATTACTTTTCTTCTTTTAAGGCACCTAAAACAGTTATTAATAAGCTTGAAGGTATCCGTAGGAAATTCTTTTGGGGTGGGTCTTCGGATTCTTATAAAATTCCTTGGATTGCTTGGAATAAGGTCATCTCTTTTCCTAAACAAGGTGGTCTCGGCATTGGTAGCTTAGTAGTAAGCAACCAAGCTTTGTTGGCCAATTGGTGGTGGAGATTCTTGATTGAAGATAATGCCTTATGGTGCAAAGTTATTTGCTCCATTCATGGTCCTCAAGGAGGTCTACATGATGCATCCATGATTCGAAGTAAATCGGGTCCATGGTATCGAATTGCTAAGCTTAAGGAGGACCTTCTCAATGACTATGGGATTAACTTGCCCTTGATCTTCAAGAAAAAGATTGGTAATGGGGAGTCTACACGTTTTTGGTTGGATAATTGGTTGGGCGGTCCTACTCTAAAAGAAACTTTCCCTCACATTTTTCGGTTAGACAATCAACTGAATTGCTTGGTTAGTGATCGGGTTCCTGATACTATTAATGTACCAAGCGATGCAAATACTCTAAGCCCTAACACCCCTGTCCATTCTAGCAACATTTTACCCCCTAATCTTCACTTTACTTGGGCATGGACAAGGCCCATTAGATCCAATATTGAGCAAGCTGAGATTGTGGATATTTCAAACATGTTGTCTAATTTGGTTCTTTCGCCCTCCTGTGACATTTGGGAGTGTATTATTGATGATACAAGAAGCTTTTCGGTCAAAGGTCTGAGGACTCACATTACTAATACTACTATCGCTTTGGATCAAAATCATCCAAGACGGAACAAGTTAGTTCCTATCAAAGTCAATATAGCTTCTTGAAGGATCGCCAAAGGGAGACTCCCGACAAAAATCAACCTTGACTTGAGAGGCATTGACCTTCACTCGGTTCGTTGCCCTCTTTGTGATGAAGATTTAGAGACAGAAGAATACCTATTCATTCATTGCCGCATTGCAAAACAAGTTTCATTAGACGTCTTAAGATGGTGGAATCTCTCCAATGCTAACTTCTCAACCATCAATGAATTGTTCTCCTTTGCTGATCATGTTCATCTCACACCCAACCTGATAGGCTGTTTTAATGCAGTGATTAACACAACCCTCTGGTTCCTTTGGCGTGCAAGAAATGAATTGGTCTTTGCTTCCAAGCGTCCGAATAAGGATTTAATCCTTAACGACATCAAACACTACTCTCACATTTGGATTACTAGCAGACTTAAGAATTGTTCCCTTAATTGGATAGAGTGGTTTTGCAATCCTTGTAACACTCTATTTTTCACTTTGTAACTATGTTTTTATAGCTCCTTGCTAGCTTTTTTAATCAAATTGCTGTTTGAAAAAAAGGTTGAAGATATCTTGAGCCCTTGACTAACAACCAAGAGACATTAACGTCCTTCTGGCCCGAGCAACGCTTTATTTGATTACTAGCTACAGGCCCGCCCGTTGGGTGGCTAGCTTCAAAAATTATTTAAGATAAAATTAGTAACATAGTTTTTATAAGATATCTATAACTTAAATATAATGTTTACAATCAAAATAAGTTTATGTGTCATAATCATAAAAGAAAAAAGATACATATCCCTTATAGTTGGGCATATTGGAAATGAACAAACATCTATACTACATAAAATGGAAAAACAGTTAAAGTGGAAAAGTGAAAAAGTTTAATGGTCAAATGAGAGAGAAATATATTTGTGTAATTAATACTCTTATTAAAACACCCCAGTACCTAAAAGTACAATAATTTATTCACATTGTACAACTAATTAAAAGCATATCTACCAAATTAAAAACAACCAATTAAAACACCCATTATTAAAAAGTACAATAAAATTTTCACAATGTACAATTTAAACAAGCTACAACATAATTCTAAATATAAAATAATTAAACACACTAATTAATGTTATTTTTAAAACACCCTAAAATAAAAAGTACATGATTACACACATTATACAAATTAATAAAACACACAAAGCTTCATACAAGCTAACAAGTTGATGGCACATATAGTTTTAAAAATCGGACCGGACCAACGGGTTCAACCGGAAACCCGTGTCGCCATCGGTTCGACTAACCAATAACAGCCATCCGGAAACGAACTAGAGAGGACCCGTTAAAACCGACACAAACTGATGAATCAGGTCTCATCGAGATCTATTTCTCCGGTTAATCGTCACATGGTACTCGCCGCCGCAACGCGCGGGTACCCTGCTATATTATATATAAAGGAAAATCCAAAAAGTAAAAAGTAAAAATTTGAAACTATTAACACACATAAAAAACCGGGTACAGTACGCTTCAAACCCGGTGGGTTGACCCTGTTTAATTTGACCCGTTTTGACCCAACCTGTCATATTAACTCGGTTTAAATCGACCCGTTTTTCGACGGGAACGGTTCAACCGGTTGAACCACCCTGGTCGAACCGGGTTTCAAAACGTTATGTTTAATCCCCAAATCTTCAAACTTTTATTATTTTTCGTTTAGAACCCATAAACTTTTTTTTAACACAAAACGATCTTTCGCTATATAAATATATTATCTATAAGTTTTTCTTCAAAAACGATTATAATGTTTTACAATTATGAGAAAGTGTGTGCCCGTTAGTGCACATTTAACTTTTCAATAGGCTAAATACGCTCATTTCAAAAAAAAGATTGGGCTAAATGTGCCCAAATCTTTTACAAAATAGCTAAAATTAGCCATTTTTTATTTTATTTTGGGCTAATCATATTCACGCTAATTTTGGTCACTATTAATCTCATCCATGTTAGTTTTTACGCGACAAGTAACGTGTGTTGTTAGTTTTTATCCCATAACTGATGTAATGTTTACTTTCATTTTCATTAAATGATTTTATATGTTGTTTGATAGATGTTAAGAATTTTGTCTAGACTTTAATTATCATATAGTACAACCGTTTGCAATTGCATTTTCATCGGTTCACGCTCTATTTTAAACGCTACACAAAACACTCACCACAATATCACAAATCATTAATTATCTGACGCTAGAAACAGCTGTCGCTAGGCGCGGGTACTCGTCTAGTACTCATAATATGTGAAAACCTTTTTATACACAATGATTGTTGTAGCATTGGTGTAGTTACCATCTTCGACACAACACAACACCTTAAGACCTTTTTTTCTCTTTACTCCGGAAATGATCACATAAAGTTGTTCATAACAGAAAACCGGGCGTTCTAAATAAAGTCTAAGTTTGCCAAAGTTTATTTATCAAATATAGAAAATCATGTTAAAATAACTTAACACACAAATACAAAACAAACAATTACAAAAAACATAACTTCTCGTTACACATAAACTATGGTCAACTTAAAAATCATTGAACGGATACTACTCGTTTGTCAAAATTGTGGTCAAGTTAAGCATAGCTGAAGAAAAACACTACCTTTGGAAAGTACATCATTCAGAAAATAAAGCTGCCTACAAAAGACCAACCAATTACATATACATTTAAATGATAAATAATTGTAAGTGAAAATACATCATTTTTTCTAAGTGAGCTATTGCCTTGGGTTTTACCAACATAAATCAATAATAGAAAACATATGCTGAATCATGCCTCTAGAGAACCATTCATGGTAAAGTCAAAATTGTAAATGCGCAGCCTGAACAGAAGAAACATAATTCTACTAAGTTGATATCTTCTTATTTGATGATTTGGAAGAACTTCCATCTATATTTATATTCTTGCAACTCTTGTATTTTCGCTTCTCGTATTTCTCCGCCTTGGTTTGATAAGATTTGACACTAATCACACCACCGAAGGGTACTTTTCCACCATTTTGCAAAGCACTGTCGAAATCTATATCCTTGTCAGCAATAGCATACCTCTGGAGGAAGTCCTGATTTAATAACCCATCATCTTATCTTTCAAGTCATTTTGAAATAGGATCATCAAGGTAAATGTAATCAAACAATTCCACAAGACGTCACCTTAAACACATGATCTGTCAACCAAACTAACCTTGACTTTTTTTGCGGCTTCATCAAGATCCTCGTCTACTGAAACTGAGTGTGGCTTTAGATCCACCTGGAAGAAAATAAGCGTATGTAAAGTTAGTTCAGAAATGGGAAAGACTTATCCTAGCAATGATTGTAGTTTGCAACTTTTCCACGTCTGTGATAAATGGGTCAAAAAAATAAACTAAATCCAGAACAGGTCAAATGTACTGAACATGCTAACCAAGTCACATCGGCCAAGTTCATTTTTCTAACACCACTCTCATGTCCCTTTATATTTTCAAGTTTAGGTTATTATTGTAACAATATGCTTCTGTGATCATATATATGGATCTAATTATTTATGAAATAAACTAAAAGGACTAAAATAGGGGATGTGAGTAAACCCAACCCACAGGATGAAATGGAATAAGAGGAGTGTCTCGAATCAAACTTGCTACTTACTTCTTCGACTCAGGCAGAGTTGCAGAAGTTTACAAATATTACTATGTAATTAGAAAATAAAAAATAATATTTGATTCGACTAACATTTGCAAACTACACAATGACAGACTTGCCCATATGAGGGTGAAGTGGGGGAAACTAAAATGTTTTCTTCCATTGAAATAAACTTTGGAGTATATCTATAATATCTGATCTAAAATGAAAATAATAAAATAACAGCATATATAATATCTCTTCAATTCACAAACATGTTGTATAACACTGCTTTATTCACATACAACATTAAGCAAAATCTCGCCTTTTTATGTAAGCTATCCTCAAGCAAAAAAAGCAATGTTTTGAATTTATATAAAAAGAATACTTAAACCTAAATCCTATATCAAAACAAAACATATAATATATTCAACAACAATGAAAATGCAGGGAATAATCAACAATGAATCCTATTTCCATAAACACTAATCATAAACCCCTAAATTCCGAAATCATAACACTAATTCTTAATACTTCATAAAGTGTTTGTTTTTGCTTATATTAAAGTACTTATAAAAGGCATACCAAACCAATATACCTGGCAAATTTCTATTTGCTTCATCAACTCGTGATTCTCATTCTGAATTTTAAAAATGTCTTTACCAATTGCACCCCAGCAATGGCACACTGCAAAGCCGCAGCTGACAGCGACCAATCCGCAGCCGCAACCACCACGTTCGTCACCTATGCCCCTGAATCAGAAAATGTTAGTAGCGGTATGTAACATTTTTTTAAACAACCCATATACTATTGTTCATATTGTTGATAATTAAACTTGCAATTCAACCCAAACTTTCTGAAATTGAGAAATTACCTCCATTAGATGATGAACTTCATTGATATACGAATTGAACCCTAATTTCAAGAAAACATAAGAGATAATAAAAACCCCCAAAATCAATTAAATTAAAAACCCTAAAAAACAAAGATAAATCTTACCAATAAAACTCAAACCTCGGCGGCGTGATCCGGTATTTTTGTGGGGTGTATTTAATCATCTTTATGTATGATCTTTGATGATAAAAGAAATAATTTGATTCAAGATTATTGTTTTTTTGTGGTGTTGTTGGTTTGTAAAGCGGTAATTGTAGATGATCATAAAAATAATTGATTGGAGGTGTAAGGAAAAGCATCGGACGGTGCATATAGTTTTGGAGAATTAAATGCCACGTGTCATTTTCAGATTTTTTAGGAGAGATGTGATTCAAACAAACCCTCCGGTATGGATTCGATTTAGTTAGTTTGCTTAAACTTTTTTGTGGGTAAAACTGAGAGAAGAATCTAACTGAATTCAAATTACACGAATTACATAATTTTAACTATTTATTTATTTAATTGCATAAAATTTTTAGCAATAAAAAATTTCAAACTTAAAAAATTTATATTTATACTATGAAAAAGTTTTGATTTTTTTTATATAAATGTATAAAATATATATAGGTTTTCGGTTTTCATTTTGCCAAAATCTTATCGAAATTGAAAATCGAATATTTAAATCGGTTCGGTTCATTTTTGCAAATTCGATTCGTTACAAGTTCGGTTTAGTTTTTTTCGATTTGGTTAGGTTTCGATTTTCAGCTTTTGTTGGCGAACCCAAATTTTGCGCGCTCCTACTTCTTGCCCGAGCATCCCTAAAGGGTATTACTCACAATATCAAAACCAACCCAAATTGTAAACATCAAAATAAAACATTTGATGTTAAGGACTTAAGGTGTCATTAAAGTGTTGCCTAAAATTTCACAAAAATTAAAAATAAATAATAAAATTAAACATTGTGAAAATTTAATAAAATTGGCTAAAAGCTTCCAAATATGAAAGAAAAACAATAATTTTAATAACAGTGAATTGCAAAAATCGTTTTTTTGGTTTGACCAAATCGCAGGTTTCGTCTCTAGTATATTTGAAAAGTGTAGGTACCGTCTCTGTATGAAACTTTGGGTTCTAGTCATTTTACTTTGGTCAAAGAAGAAAACTGCAACCCAAAGTTCCCTATAAAGATGGTGCCTGCACTTACAAAAGGTTAGGGACGAAACCCGCTATTTAGACAAACCACAAAGACAATTTTTGCAATTTACTCTGGTAATTATAATGATAAACCAATCTCTTTTGAACAATTTGTCAAAAGACAATTCTAAATACGGTTACTTTTGTCATTTTAAAGCGGCTATACAAACTTCAAAGAAGTCATCTTTAAGCCAAAATGGTTGGTGGGTTTCATCGATTAGGTTGTTGGGTTTCTGGGTTGCACGATCTATGTTCATCTGTTTGGAAATTAGTAAGAGGAAAACTAAGACTAGATCTGATCAACTTTAAAACACTAGTCAAACATCATAACTAGAATCGGGTTAGTTTTGGTTAAAACCAAGAAAATTAAATTCAAGTAAAAATTATAACATATCTATTAAATAGTTAATAAACACTTCAACTTAGAGTTCAAATCCGGTGGATTAGTCGGTCAAAAGGTTAGTGATCATAATTATAACAAAAAAAAACACTTCAACTTATGCCAAAAAACTAGAAGTAAGTTAACTCAAGCATTTGAAGATACTGTACATGGCAAAATGAGTGCGTCGGGTCGGGTCGAGTCACCTGTCTAGATTAGTTTGGGTCCAAATGGGCATGGCTCTAGATGAGTCATTTAAAAGTACGGGCATGACTCTAGATGAGTCATTTAAAAGTACAGGTCTTGGGTCGGATTGGCTAGCTAGACCCACCTAAACCCATTGGTTAACTCTTAGACAATTAGAGATTATACCAAATACTCATCTACATCTATCTAAGATATAGAAAGGGGCAATTAAATTACCAAAACTCGATTCTACGATTGTTTAGTTTAAAGGATATTCTATAATTTTAGCATAGTTAGTTGAAAAAATTGGATAAAGATATAATTTAAAATTTGTTTAAGTGTTTTTTAGTTTGGTTTGATTAAAATTTTGTCAAATCATTTATTAAACTTAGTGTTGGAAAACTAGGTAAGTCGGGTCGGGTTAGGTCACGGGTTTAATGAGTTGGGTCCGAGTGTATATGAGTTTTGATCGGGTAGACAAATATTTATTTTTTATTTTTCAGTAAATGTTGAGAAAAGTAGAAAGAAATTTTTAACCCACTTAATTGCTACTCTGTATACATTACTACCAAACAAACGCAAAGACATAAAAAGGTGTTTGGGTATAGCTTATTTCTTATTTTGGTGTCAGAGGGCGTTTGGGATTGATTATCTGTAAAAATGGTCAAGAACACACAACAATTCACTAATACACCCAGCCAACTACTCATTGGTGTATCGTTTATTATAACAATGTTAGAAGATAAGTCCCCAAACGGGTGCTTACCAGTACAAATAAAAAAGACAAGACTGATCTCTTCTAGGAAGACACCAATCACCTCCCTACAAGATCACTCTACACTCAGACTACAAAGATCAAATAAAGAGATTGATCTTTGTTACAAAACCTAACAGATATCAGATTGATATCAAAGAACAACAAGAAAGACAACTGTGTGAATATTTGAGAGAAACTAAAAACGGCTGAGACAAGTTAATAACCCTAAGCATGATAATGAGCTTATATACTACTATGTTTCACTTCAGCCCTTCTACTTCTCTCTTCTTGAATTTAGCTAGTAAACTTAATTTGCCTTTAAGAAGACTTTCAAACTTGGCAAGAATAGCCCTCCATACTATTTAACACCCCTCCTCAAGTTAACAAGTCTTCTCCTTGTAAACTGCATCCTTCATTAGCCTGACTGCTACTCTTTTCACCATTATTAACACCTGCAAACAAATCAAACATACCAAGACTTTTGGAAAACAAGCTATGTTGTCTTTGACCAAGACACTTAGTAAAAATGTCTGCCACTTGCATATCTGTATGAATTTTAACAGTTTTGATAACACCAAAAGAAACCTTCTCTCTAACAGAGTGCACATCTAACTCAAAGTGTTTGGTTTTCTCATGAAAAACAGGATTGCTGAATCAATCTAAAGACTATTATCACAAAAAATGTCCACAAGTAATAACTCTTTAAGACCAAGACTATGCAACAGATTACCCAACCAAATCACTTCACAAGTAGTAGAAGCAAGACTTCTATATTCAGCCTCAGCTGAACTTTTAGACAAGGTAGCTTGTTTATTACTTTTCCAAGAAATAAGAGAGTTACCCAAAAAAAACACAAAATCCAGTAACAGATTTCCTAGTTAGAGGACACTTAGCCCAGTCTGAGTCTGTATAAGCTTTAAGCTTAAGATTAGACTCTTTATCAAACTACAAACCAGAACCTGGAGAACCTTTTAAATATTTCAAAACTCTCAAAGCTGCCTTAAGATGAGATTGTAAAGGCTTATGCATATGTTGACTTAAACAATGAACTGAATAACTAATATCTGGTCTTGTATTAGTTAAGTATATTAACTTACCAACCAATTTTTGATAGTTAGTAACATTGTTCATCACTTTATCATTTTCAGTTTCAATACAACTCAATATAGTATTTTCAGGAAAAGGTGTATCAACAAGCTTAGCAGCCAGCAAACCATACTCGTGTAACAACTCCAAACAATACTTTCTTTGTGTCATACATATACCATTATCATTTTTCAACACTTCAATACCAAGAAAATATTTTAACTCTCCCAAATCTTTAATCATAAACTTAGAACTCAAAAACTTTTTAAAGTTATTGATTTCTACTTCATCATTACCAGTGATAACAATATCATCAACATAAGCAAGCAAAGCCACAAACACAGAACCCTTTTGTTTAACAAACAAAGAATAATCCAGTTTACTTTGTTCAAAACCATGTTCAACAAGAGCAGTAGTGAGTTTAGCATTCCATTGTCTAGGTGCTTGCTTAAGTCCATATAAAGACTTGTTAAGTTTACACACTTTGGAATCATCACCACCATTAAAACCTTTTGGTAAAAGCATATAAACATCTTCATCAAGATCACCATATAAAAAAGCATTATTGACATCTAACTGATACAAAGGCCAGTTTTTACTAACAGCAATGCTTATTAAACATGTAACTGTAACCATCTTCATAACAGGACTAAAAGTTTCATCATAATCAAAACGTTCTCTTTAATTGAAACCCTTAGCTACTAATCTAGCTATATATCTGTTAGTGCAAATATTACGATATTTAATCTATACAGTCTCGTTTGTTTTGATTGATGACAAACATGTAACTTGTAATACATAACGTAAAATGTACAAGTTACATGTAATCACATTTTGTCTCAATATACATTCAACACCTCTCGATGTCTCAAGTCCTCGTATGTTACAACACAGGTTCGTACATGTTTGTTATGTGGCATTATGATCAAACCCCTTAACAAATCATTTAGAATGTTTAACAAATGTCTAACAAATATATACTTTTATTTGTACAAGTAAACTAACTATAATATTTATACAAGTACTAAAGTTTACTTACACTTGACAAAATACATTTTATTTTGACAAGCACTCAACTAGATATTTTTACAAAAGGTAATTAGACATTTTAATAACTAGTTACATAATACATTTTACAAGTTTACTTTGATAAACTTTTTATTCTAAAAATAGAAATACATATTACATCATCATCTTTGAAATCCTTGGAAGATCTCATGAATATTTTGGTTAGATTGTCACTCAATATATCAAATGTGATCTTGGTAAGATATGGTAATATCTTGGAAAGATTTGAAGAAAAAATTTTTAGATTTTTTGTCAGGCACCCACGGAACCAAAAGTTATAAAGGGCGGAACCCTTTTTTTAGTCCCTTGGTCTGTGGTGACAGCAGAACACTTTTGCCTATAAATAGAAGCCCATTGTTTTCTCATTTCTTCACCACTTCAAAACACACATCTTCCACCTTCTTGCATACATTTAGATCAATCATTAACAATGTAGTAACATACATTAAACACCCTAATCATCATGATCATAATGCGTCTAACATTCATCTTTGTTGTAAGCATACTCTACATTTTGATCAACCAAGGAAAGCTTGGAGATCTAGCCATCCCCACTCACCACAAGCTGAAGATCTATCACAACAAGTTTAGGGAACTTGTGATCTTCATCATGAAGGCTTCCTATCAATAGAAGTTCATTTAGAAGTAGTTATTCATATCCATTAGACATTTGTGTCATGGATCATTATTGTAAACATTATTGCATCATCTCAACACTTTCACCAAACTAGATTAGATGGTTTATGTGTTTGTGCCATAAAACACAAGGTTTGTTATGTTGGGCCATAAAACATAATGGGAGTGGTTGTACCCTTGTAAAAGAATATGACATCTAGCTTAGTGTCGGAAATATTGTATAGGCGACATTAGGTTGGTTCTACCTCGAACTAGAACCCGGTATTTAGCTTTGTACCGAAAAGAGTGTAAGCGAAGATTGTAATGTTTTATCCGCTGAGAAGGGAGCTTGTTGATTTAGTGAAGTAACTCTCGAGTTGGTTACTCGGGGAGTGGAGTAGGGCGGAGAGGAGATCCGTGACCGAACCACTATAAATCGTCGTGTTCGGTTTGCACTTTCCTTTCTTTATCTCTTTACTTTTATACTTGCACTATACTAATGTTTGTGATATGGTTTGATGTTCATGCTTGTGTGACAACTTGGTTTACTATGCTTTATATTAGTCACAAACAAAAATTGGTACTTTCATATTATACCAAGCTTCAAAAGCGATTTGATACTAATGATCTAAAGTTTTTAAACGGTAATGTATTCACCCCCCCCCCTCTACGTTTTCACAATTGGTATCAGAGCCACGTGGCTCTTATTTTCAAAAGAAATGGTTTTTAAAATAGAGTACGATCCATGTATCAAATTACCATTGAATCGAAAAATAATATGAAAAATGCTTTGCTAATTATACTTAGAAATTTTATTGTTAAATGTAACTTTGTATACAAGCTTGAAGGTTTTCTTGAAAAATAAAATAAAAATTTGTTGAAAGAACTAGTAAGTATTGTATTGTGTGCTTATAGAAAATTTACGAAAAAATATGATTTTAAAGGAGTGTTTGGGATAACTATAAATTTAGTTGAAAAATCACCTCCGTAAATGTTTAAGATAAGTTACATAAGTAGATATGTTGTTAAATATGTGTATTATATGTTTACTATCAAATCTAGTAAGTCACACACGTTTTCTCTATGTCAAATACTAGTTTTGGTAAATCTGTCTCAGAGGACCACGGAACCAAATTTTATAAAGGGCGGAACCCTAAATTTGGTTCCTTGGAATTCGTCTGCACAGTATGCAGTGTTTTGTCCAACTTCAAAAAATCATAACTAATTAACCGTAAGTCCGTACAAGTCAAGCCACCTATCATTTTAAAGGGAATTGAGTCTACTTTTATTTAAAAATACTCTCATGGCCTGATCTAATTTTAAATAAGTGAAATAGACCAAAAACTACAGTATATCTAAGATATTAAGTTTCGCTTTAACATAAAAACTCAAATTTTTGAATAAAGCAATTTAAGTTGGTATTCTTAGAACTTTGATACAGTTTCTTTTGAAACTAAATAATTTGGTAATATATTTAATAGAAACTAATCAAGCTTGGTACACATCGTCATTTTCAAACGCAAAATGACGAACAGTATTTTTCTTTTTATGCTATGCTAAATGACCACTTGTTTATGTTGTTTGCATATATGTTGCTTACTTATTTTCAAATTGCTGTTTATACTTGTTTGTTTGTATAATATAAGTGTCAATCTTGTCATGTTATTTATTCGCTTGTTTGACAATTTCTTGTTTATGCAAAATAGGACATTTGCTAGATTTTGTGCACTAAGTTGGAAAATTATTTTACCATCGCTTGTAGACTTATATAACTTTCTTTTGCATAGGTTATACTAAAATCTCGCATAACTTATGAAATATCATAAATCACTTAGCAATGAGTACTAAGTAAATTAGTCAAGTACTTTGAAAAATGGAGGTTTTAAGAGAGTTGTTAGGTCACCATAATATAACACAAGATCAATATGTAAGAAATATAGATGAAGAGAGATCGGATGAACACTTAAACACAATATACACGATAGAGTAGGAAATGTTTATGCGTATGTTATTAGTGAAAGTGAACAACCAACCTTCCAAGGAAGGTTTACATGACTATTTATAGGGAAGGGAACTAGGGCAACATATCTAGTCCCTTCCTTTCTTATTGGACTTGGGCCAAGGCTTATGGGCTTTCTACATAAGTCTTGTCATTAAACTAACATAAAAGCCTAGTTTAAGCAACCTATTACATATTGATTACTAACACTTGAAATACAAGTTAGGAGTGATTCCAACAATCTCTCACTAAATGTTGGTAATAAATGATGACTCCAGCAATCTTGAAGAGTTGTTGGTGTTCATGTAATAGTTGCCTTGACGTCTTCTGACATTCCTCTTTCTTGTGAGAAGAAGTGCCTTAATTCCAACAATCTCCCCGGTGTGATGATCTTGTTTCTTTTGAAGTTTTAAGCTTTGACGTCTTCGTAATCGTTGTTCTTTGTTCAGGTGTGGATATGGTGATATTATGTTGTTGTAGTCAGCATCAGGTCCGCTTCGTTGCTCCAGCGTCTCCACGTCTTTCTCCAACATGCTCACACACTCTTAGACGGTGGTTTTTCATATGTGAAGTAGTTCTTGAAGACACTAATCTCGCCATTGCTTCTAACTCAAAGGACCAAACTTGCTCAAAAGAAACATTACAACCGAATGGCAGTTAGAGTTAGTTTTATAACCGAAAAGCGGTTACATAGCAGTTATTTAACTACCAAAACAGTTAGAAACAGTTACATTTGTTTAGTATAAATATGATGTAATGAATCATTTACAAGTGAGACGATTTAGTTATTCAAAGATCCTATTATTATTGTTTGCATATTTCATATCGACTCACTCATTCATACGTAGGGACCAACATTTGGCATCAAGAGCCTGTTTTATCTCGTTACACCATCATTCTCATCATCCAGATTCTTGTTTAACGAGGCAATATCCAAAACCAGAACTTGTTAAATGAGACAGAACCAAAACCTGTTAACGAGATACATACCATACAAAACCTCAACGTTGGAAGAAGGAAACCAGAAAACACAGCGCTGGTCTTTGGTTCAGGAAAAAGAAAAACAGAAACCTTGTTTCTGGAAGAAGTATACTCGCTGAAATTTTGTTTCAGGAGAAGGGAAGACGTTTCAAACTAGGAGACGTTGTTACTTGGATAACTAGGACATAAGATAAGTCGTATACAACTTTTCTTTGTGTCTAAATTTGTAAACGGAGAGGACACCATTCCATTGTGGTGTCGTTTTTTTCTGTTGTGAAGCATTAATACGCAACAACAAGAAGAAGAGAAGGAGTTACGTGACCAAAAGAAAGACGCGTTAGAGATACCTTGTATATTACCGCGTATACAAGAAGAGAAGACGAGACGTTGCTTGGAGATACAGAAACACGACCGGTTAGAAAACAATCAAGTATTGTTTTGAAAGAAGAGACGCTAGCTATATAAGATTATTAACAAAGGACACAACTTGATCACTTGTGGGTTTTTGTTGAAAATACCGAAAGGTATTTCAGGGTGAAGCACATTCGGTGTGGAACAAGTAAAGAGAAAGGGTTGTGAGACGCGGCAAGCAAACGTAGAATTTTTACCATTCAAAGTGGTAAAGGGAAAGAACAAGTTCTTACTTGTTTCTTCGGAAAATACCGAAAGGTATTTTGGAAGTTATTTGTGTTCGGAAAATAGCCAAGACCAAGAGTTCGAAGGCAAATCTTTAATACATCGATACACAAGAAAGGAGAAAGACAACGTGGGGAAAGAAAAAACGTGGTTGGTATTATACTCAAGTACCGACAAAAGTGGGAATACGACTGTGTTTAATACACAACAAAGAGGTCACAAATTCAAAACTTTGGATTTCTCTTTTATACTTTTGATAGTATAGATTGTTATTTACATTACTAGGAAATCCCGAGAACTATATTTATCCCGTATTATTAGATTCCGGGAAAACTATTTCTGTTCCCGTAGTATTAAGTAAATCATACTTAGTTAGAATTCCCATTAGAAAGTGAAGATCATAAGAACTATCAATATGCCTGGTGACGATGCAAGTGGCAGTAACACTGCACCAAAACCCGTAACCCCTATGAAACAGTATCAATGCCCAAAACTCAAAGCCACAAACTACACAGTTTGGACTATACAAATTGAGGTTATACTAGAAGTACAAGGTTTATTGGAAGCAATAGAACCTAAGGTCGATACACGTGTAGATGCTAAAAGGATAAGGCAACAACCGCCTTCCTATATCAAGCATTGACCAAAGATGTGATCTTACAAGTAGCAAGTTGCGAAACAACAAAGGAATTATGGGATTCATTAAGAAAGAGACACGTTGGAGAAGAGAAAGTGCAACAAGCACAGTTACAATCATTGATGATTGGATTTCAGACCCTTCAAATGAAGGAGAATGAAACGGTGGATGCATTACTTACAAAAACGAACGGCTATGCCACAAAGGCAAAAGAATTAGGAAAAGCTTTGATGAATCACTTTTAGTTCAAAACTATTAGATTCCACCGATAGGTTCATTCAAATAGTAGCATCCATAGAACGCACGAATGATCTTGATGACATTACATTAGATGAGATCGCAGGAAAACTTAAGGCATTCGAGGAGAGAATAAAACTCCAAAAGGGAGGACAAGTAGAAAGCCAAGATAACCTATTATTCAGCACAAGGCTAACACTCTAGAAATAAGAAACGATTTACCAAATATAGGGGTAGATCAAACAATTCCCGAGGTAATTGGCAGAATAAGGGAAATAGAGATAACTCGAATGGAGGAAACTCACCTCACAATAAGAATAAAGGTGAGTAGGATAGAAAGAATTTGAAATGTTACAATTGCGGGAAACCCGGACATTTCAGGAGAAATTGTAAAAGTCCACCAACAACTCAGGAACAATCAAACCTTATCTTAGAAGACGATGAACCATCATTACTAATGGCTACACACGAAACTGAAGAAGTCTTGTTAAATGAAGAACAAGTACACCCCCGAAAATATGCTACAACAGATGCTAGCATATGGTATTTAGATAGTGGTGCAAGTAACCATATAACGGGCACCAAAGGCCATTTTAAGGACATTAACGAAAACATCATGGACGCGCTCGTTTGGAGATGGATCGTATGTGGAGATAAAGGGTAGAGGTTCAATATTATTAGGATGTAGAGACTTACAGCAGAAACTTATTTCAGATGTTTACTACATTCCAAACCTCAAGAGCAACATACTTAGTCTAGGACAACTTACATAAATAGGTTGCAAGATCATCATGGATGGAAATTTACTGACTTTGTATGATAAGAATAAGAAGTTGTTGATGAAATTAGAACGATCTAAGAATCGACTTTACAGTATTAGATTACATATAGTAGCACCTATATGTCTCTTAGCAAACGTAAATGACCAAGCATGGTTATGGCATGCTAGATTAGGTCACCTGAACTTTGATGCGAATACCCAAAAACCATGCAGACAAATCGTGATGCATGTTTATTAGGAAAACACATCAGAACACCTTTTCCAAACCAAGCTAAATTCAGATCAAAGAACCCGTTGGACTTAGTATATGGAGATCTTTTTGGTCCCATAAGTCCAAACACACACTCGAAAGAAGCTCGTCTTCTTATTAGTAGATGATCTGACATGTTTCATGTGGGCTTACTTTCTAAACTCGAAAGATCAAGCATTCAACACATTCAAGGAATTTAGGCAGCAGATTGAATCAAAGTTGAAGTTGAAAATTAAGATGCTAAGAACGGATAGAGGAGGTGAATTTACATCACATGAATTCACCAAATACTGTAAGGATAATGGAATAGAAAGACATTGACGCACCATACTCACCGCAGCAGAATGGTGTAGTAGAGAGGAGAAATAGAACAGTATTATCGACGACTAGGAGTATGATGAAAGCAATGAAGTTACCCTTAACTTATTGGGCGGAAGGCAGCACGCCATTTACATACTCAACAGGGTACCTACGAAAGCCCTGATAGATAAAACACCATATGAAGCCCTCTACAATAGAAAACCAAACCTAGAATACCTAAGAATATTCGAATGCACAGCTTATGCTAAGGTAACAATACAACACTTGAAGAAGCTAGATGATAGAAGCATTCCAATGATTTACTTAGGAGTGGAAGAAGGATCTAAAGCATGTAGGCTATATGATCCAGTAGGAAAGAAAAAACATGTTAGTAGGGATGTGAAGTTTATGGAAACGAAACCGTGGGATTGGAACAACAATAAGGAGGATCACACATAGACGATACGCTTTGGACTAGCTTTATGGTAGATGGAGTTGACTATGATAATCCTACACTAGTCAACTTAGAAAACACGATAACACGTATCAAGAACAAGAACCTATACCGATCCACCTTCACCATCATCACACCACCATCATACACTTTCAACCCTAACTCAAGAGAAGAAGAAAGAGCTACTATAAGTTCGCTCAAAGCTCGGATCCTAGATTTGATCATAGACCTATACAAGGTTTAAAGGATATTACGGAAATTTACCAAAATGCACGTGAAGTAGAAGCACCTAGCTTATTTTTCACGAAGAAGAACCCGTAATTACAAGGAAGCATCAAAGACGAAGTGGATTGAGGCCATGGAAACCTAATTAGATTCAATTAACAAAACAACACATGGACCCTCACCACGCGTTCCCAAAATCGAAGGCAATAGGACTTAAGTGGGTTTATAAAACCAAGAGAGATGCACAAGGAAGGATCATAAAGTATAAAGCAAGATTAGTAGCAAAAGGTTATGTACAAGAACAAGGAATAGACTTCGACGAAGTGTTTGCACCAGTTGCTAGGATAGAGATAGTTCGATTAATATTAGCACTGATGAGTGTGCAAATACTCATCATTTTTGTACCATTTAAACTGCAAAAACATCTGAAAACACTCAGAAATGCATCAAAATGATGAAAATATCACAAATAAGTGTTTTATGTGTTTTAAATGCAAAAATACCAAAATCAGATGAAAAACGTATCAAGTTTGCATAATTGGCACTTTTAGTCCCCATGTTTCAAAAGTTGTCAAAAACAAATCCCCGGTAAATCAAAATAAAGCAAAAATATCATTTAAGGTCCATGGATTCAAAAGTTGTCAAAACAAACCCTTCAAAGTTTAAAAATTGCAAAATGACAACTTTAGTCCCTCAAGTTTGAAAAGTGTCATAAATAGTCCTTGGAAATATAAAAATGGAATTTTATGCAAATGTGGTCCTTGTACTATTCATAAATGACAAGTTTTGTCCTTGTAATAACTTTGGAATGTTGATGTGTTCAGCCCCTTAACTTTGGTCGAATTGCATAAATGGTCCTTGGGTTAATTGGTTACTAAAACAAACCGACCCTATATATTAATCCAAATCCAAT